>CM041777.1:317786037-318169571 GCA_023374045.1 Limonium bicolor | reverse complement strand
GAAGAGAGAAAAAAAACTTGAGGAAGAACTTGTGAAGAACTCAAAAAGTAAAAGCATGAGAAAACCAGGAGATTCGTAAGGAAAGAGATCACCATTTGCGCGGAGAATCCGACACCACTTACGCTGTAGGACCGAAGTAGATTTCGAACGGAAACAGCGTGAACGGTGGTTTCGGGTAGAGGATGAGGGGTGAATGTCGCCTCTTCGCAGTGGATTCTGGTGAAGAGTTTCGAGTGGGGTTTTTCAGAGTGGCGCGGGACGAATGCTGGTGGTGGCGGTTTGAGGTAGGGTGGTGAAGCGTTTTCCGACGGGAAAATGAGGGAGTGAGGACTTCAGAGAATTCGAAGGTTCCTCTGTCTCGGGATTTCAAACTCGGGGAGGTCAATGGATATTCTCACGCCAGAAGAAGAAAAAAAAAACCGTGCCAGTCTCGTTACTGTTCTCCTATTTTATAATGGGGACTAGGGTTTTTTTTTGTAGACAAAAGTCAGTTGGGTCTTTACTTGGGCTGTCCTTAACGAATGGGTCTTATTTGGGGCACAATTAAAGAACAAAATCGGGTCCAAGACTAGCACAGGCCGCGTTTGGTCTGGGCCGGAACTAAGGCCGCGTCTGGTCAATATCTGAGCACTCCAAAAAAATAAAACACTCCTGTGCTCTCCCCGTGGTTCGAACCCAGGGCAATTGCCCGCCCCCAGAGCATACTTCCCAGTCACACTATGACAGAACTTGGTATACACATGTGAGAAATAATACAAGAGCTCTAAATTCAACTGAATGACTCTTCGGAAGACTACGAATCCGAAAACAAAAGTATGTGACCAAATGAGTAGATTAATCTAATGTCATGAAAGTATGGAATATAATTAAAAATAAGATTCAAAAACGTAACGAGATATGTAAAAATAAAAGAATAGCACATATGTAACAAAATAAAAGAAAAGCATACGTACGTGAAATAGTGAAAATTAACACTCAACGTAAATAGAAAATAATGGTAGTAAAAGGGCACACGAAATAATAATAAAACAGTGACGATAAGACGGAGAAAGTAAAAAGAAATAACAAATAATAATAAAGTATAAATCGATCGAACACGTAAAATAAACAAGGTAATGACAAAAAACGTGAAATGTTTTAAAACAAAAGCAACAAAATATGTACACTAAATGGAGTAGGTTAAAACGGATTACGATAAAAGGCTCGCGCTTCCTTTCCCACAGAATCATGAGATTTAAAAGCTTGGCAAAGGAAATTCCTTTGTTTGAAAACGGGGACGACCGCCTTGCTTCTAGGAGCATGTTTATTTTTGCATTTTTGTTTCAATATAAGACGAGTGAGAATTTTTGGTGTCTACACATACCTAGCCATTCCTAGGTTATTCTCCACACAAATCATCACTTAAACCACTTAGATTACCACATAAATTTTGCCATAACTTGGCTACTTCTCTAACATTGCCCAAAACTCATACCACCATTTAAATCATCCTAAAACTAGCCAAACCACAAGGGTTCTATCAGCACTCAATATTTCCTCATTAATCAAGCAAAACTCATTAAGCACCATAAAGCATAATTCAACATATACATAGCTCCCAAAACAAGCATTAACTCACAAAGGCTTTCTCACTTGCATTATTTCTGTAACACCCCATCCAACATTAACACACTTACAATTATCTGCAGCGGAAAAACAACCTCATCACATACTTAACTCGTTGGTGTTACACGCCGTTAGCCACCCACGTGGCTAACAAGGCTAATACACATACATTGTACCGGTCTGATGGGCTAAATTCCCGAGCGACTACACATTACTATCCCTTTCCATTAACAACAACAACAACGTACACCTTCCAACTATACCGAGTATTAATAAACTGGTGCCGACAACAATTTCGGTCTTACTACACCTACTGTATATATACACTTGAATGTTTACCCATGTACAATGTCTACCCCGTCCTACTCTCGAACGGCTTCCAGCACTTCGTACCTGAAATAGGAAAAGAAGAGAAAGGGTGGCCCCCAAGGGGCTCAGCACCTTTGCTGGTATGGTAATCCCGCAGCCCACATGCTACCGGGCCACGCACAACTAATTGTCGTCTTAGCATGCGGTTGATTATTTTTAAATCATACATGCAACTGTAAACACACAACACATAATCATTTCGCCTCAACGGGCTCAACAAACGGATAATATATCCTTACTTAAAAAGTCACTCGTGGTATTCATTACCCCTAGGGTGTTCCTCCTCCAATGGAGCTACTTCCTTAATAGACGACACTTACCCTTAAATCGGGTTATCCTTAAACGCCTCTTATCACAAACTGAGAATCATATCCATGATCCACACACTCCATATTATACAACATATAACATACACTACATACAACACCTAACAACACTTTGCACGTTTCCACGTACACAACATAATACCGCAATGGATATCGCATCACAACAAAAACATAACATAACGGGAATGGTTCGCTTAGGAACCGACCCAAACATTGTTTACACACTGGTGAGCCTAGAGAATGTTGCCAGTCTCATGATAAGCTCGTTACATAACTCGTTACCGTCTCGTTAAATGAACGGTTAACTTAACACAAGGTGTCTCGGATATAGTGATCCAAGCACACCGAAACAAACATAACAATAGTATGCCCCTGTGGCCCGACGTGAGTCAGTAATAGCCTTGGTTAAGCTAAAGGGAAGGTTGGGAACCAAATTGGAAAACAACCATAACATACAGAGAGGATCGAACCTGCTATGACAACGACCCCCATACTCACACGCGTGGCCGGAACAGACCGGACTCCTCACTCCCCGTTAGCACTTGTTAGAAGTTCAACTTTGAACTTTATTAAACAATCACAAACATTGGATTAAGTCTTGTTAGACATACACAAGGGAAGAGAGAGTCATACATTCTCATACAAACATCACACACAAACATCACATAACCAACTCACGCATAGCCGTGGTTAGAACGTTCCCTAAGTCGGAAACGTTGTTACCGGATACCGTTCTCCTACGTTTACCTAATAGTGGTTAACTAGCCCTTCAAGCGCATTCGAGGTTACCGGTATCGGCCACGTAAACATACAATAACAATAACGACTGTAGACTCGTTTCATGATTTATCTCATAACGTGGCAAACATACAGGAAAAACACATTGGCATACAAGCCGGTGTAATCCGGTAGGACACAGGTTGCAAGAAAACCATACCTGTCACCGGAGTCCACTTTACCACGTCCACTTATGTTCCTCGAGCAATTCTCGAACAACTGTTAACATCACATGTGTTTTTATTAACATCGGGGTTGCTTGATTATTTAATGTCTAATGCTTATAATTTTTTTCCCCTTTAACTTAGTTAAATAACTTGACATTTTTAACTTGTTTTACTCACAATTACAACTTTCACCCACTTAATTGTCATTAAAACTCACCTAATAAGTCCTTAACAACCTTATAACATCATTACCTATCAATCCCCATCATTACACATCATTTCCATACCTTAAAACAACAATTTTGGTCCATACAGTGGCCTGTCCGAACTTGTGTCCGGACTTCCCAAGTTCGGACACAAGCCGCGACCCAATACTGAAAACCATACACACGTCCGAACTTGTGTCCGGACTTCCCAAGTTCGGACACAGTTCGAGAGTAAATCCCAGATAGAAACAGTCACGTCCGAACTTGTGTCCGGACTTCTCAAGTTCGGACAAAGTTCGAGAGTGAGAAAATCCTTTACCCAACAGAGCCTGTCCGAACTTCCATGTCCGGACGGAAGTTCGGACACGGCAAAACATTCAATTTCCAAGTCTTTAAACACTTAACCAATTTCACCAAACTTCTCCTAAAGCCTCATAATGTTTCCTAACATCATTTGGCACATCAACACACCTTTAGCCATGTGCTAAACTCTTTAAATCACTCACCAAAACCATCTTATCATTCACAAATTCCTTACAAAGTTCCTAGCACTTAGGATGTTTTCTCCTTAAGATTTCTAAGTGGTAGTTCACCAATAATGACCACTACACCAAGGTGTTTCCTCTACACCTTAACATCATCTCTCAAACTTCTTTTCTTACTAACTAAATCTCCTTTTTCACATCTTACTTAGTCAACACTTATTCCTTGGATATCAACATTATCTAAACCTTAAACAAACTCATCCAAGACTTAAATACATCCTCAAAACACACATTGAATTCCTAGAACTTCCAAGATAACACCTAAATTCTTGCATCACTCTAAATCACCTTAACACATGTTTTCTTCTCAAGTAAACATTTATTCACCTTTAACACTTCCTAGTTCACCAAGACCATTTAAAACACTTAGAACTTCTCACACATCTTCCCAAATTTGGCCATAGCTTCTCTTGTATATACTCACATCCAAACACTTAGGTTTTTACCTTATTCCATTCAAAACACCTAAAATCCATCAAACACATTTTTATTCACAAACTTCACACATTTAGCACTACATCACAATATAGTGCATAACTTAAATTGCTTGGCACTTAGGCCCTTAAATAACATGGCTCTTAGGCCCTTAAATTGCATAAGCCATAAACACTGAATTTCCCACATAAATAATGCCTTTGACCTGCAAATACATACACCATCACATATGTTCTTTTACTAGTCTCCTTGAGAACACTTTACTAGGTCATTCACCATTTGCTCTTTAGGTAGTTTTAACAAGCATTATAAGCTTATTTCTCCTAAGGCATTAAATCTCATTAAGATAGCATATTTACCTCTTTTCCTCACAAACTTCTTTCTTGTTTCCTTACAAAACCGGTAAGGCATTTGGTTCCTTTTCAACTATTAAACATTATACAAACAACATAATGAGTATTCAAGCTTTAAGCTCCATCTCATTGTAAATCCTAGGTTTACATTATTTCAAAAACATTAATGTAGTTGTTTTACCTTGATCTTTGAAGGGAATTTGAATATCTATGAAGAGAGGACTCCACCTAGTCCTTGAGAGATTCAAATGGAGCTAGAACAAAGTAACACAAGGAGCTCCATCAATGAATATTTTCGGTCACACACAAAACATGGAGGAAACTTGATTTTTCTTTGAGATTCCTTACCTAGAAGCAAAGGAGGGTAATAATGTGTAGAAACACAAGCTCAAGCTCCATCAATGGTGATTCTCCATGGCACCAAAATTGAGCTCTTGAAGATTTGAAAAGGTAGAAGTGTAGAGCTTGACCTAACTAAGACAAATATGGTCTTAGAATTTGATTTGGAGCATGGAGTTGGATTTGGCAAGGAAATGAAGATGGAGAAGAGAGGGCTGTTGCAAATCGTAAATGGAGGAAAGGAGAAGGTGAAGAAACCGTGTGAAATGAAAGAAGAGAAGGAATTGAGAAGATGAGTTTGCTTTTGGAGATATTTATGTTATAAAGCAAAATAGTACTTTACTTTAAGTTTTACTTTACTTATTTGATTTCTTTTACATATTGGTGACTCACACCATGAAAAACCGGCCCCCATATGCCTAGGAGGGTATAATAGTCTTGTTGACCAATTTAATTACTTATAACATTATATGTTACAAACTAGCTTATAAAAGTTACTATTCACAAACTAAGGCACATAGAAGTGAAATTTTTGATTTCCCATTAATATAGCCACCCAAATGTGATACTATATAGTACACATGTTAATTAAAGAGTAATGATGGACATTTAGCCATTCAAAACTCATTTACAAGACAATTTTTCAAAAACGTGCTTTAAGACTCCTTAAAGCACATTTTGTTTTAACTTGTTTTCAAGCTTGGTTTTCTTTGGTAATTGATTTAATATGTTCCTTAACATATTTATAAGGTATAGGTATGACCATTAGGTCTTTTACAAATTTATCCCAAGCTTAGAGCACACTTTTGCTCTTATTGACTTTAAGGTATTTATTTGTGTTTTGTTTGGTTTCATTGTCTAACAAAGTTTCCTAAGGACTTAATTAGCCTTATAAAATCATAATTAAATGTTATTAAGTCTTGGTAGGCTCTTTGGGTCCTAACCAAGTTCACTCATAGCTTAGAGCATGTTTTTGCTCATACTGTATCTTAGTGCTTTATTGCACTTTACTATATTTTAAATTGTCCACTGATGTTTCTAAGGCACTTTTTAGCCTTTATATAACATAGTTTGATGTTTAAACCACATATCAATGTTTGGGGTATTTTAATCTACCCCCCTTAAAAGAACTTCGTCCTCGAAGTTCACACTTTCCACACATCATTAGATTTGAACACAGGAATCACTTGGAAATAAACTTCCAAAACCAAACACACTTTACATCACAACCTCGGACTTAATGGTCCGGGCAACACCTTCACATCCACACATAACATAACATATCCACATGATAACCTCGGACTCTATGGTCCGGGTATCTTAACAACACTTACACATACATAACAACCCCTTTGACTCACTGGTCTTGGGTAACATAACAACATTTGGACACATAGGTCCCGGTAACATAACAGTCTTTAGACACATAGGTCTATGTAACACCACACTTTTAGACTCATAGGCCTTGACAGTATACACTTTAGGAAATCCAAGTCAAAACAACATTCATTACACATACCACACAACATGTCGGAGCATGTATAGCAATCAAAAATATCCCTGATATACACTATGATCCCGTAGAACCCGGTCGCGATGGACACCTTCCGTCCCCGTGCCTTTGGGAGATTAAAACAATCACTTAAATTTAAAATTTCCTTGTGAGGTTAAGTAAGAGAACTTTAATTATATAGAGTATCTATCAACGTTTTATAAATACCAATTTAAAATCCTTTTGAAAACACACACAACTCCAAGTCCAACTTAAGCTCTTTGCTTCTTTTATTAGCGTGGTTATTTGTGACCACTTATAGGGAGCTTCAAGAATCATCCAACCTGATGTGATCAGCATCAGTGTAGAACTATCCTTCCACTCCAATTTGTGTTCGGCTTCCCTGATCACATGCAAATCAAGTTCCACTCCCACTTCATTTTCAAGCATCAAATAAATCACTCATTTCCAATTTTCTATCTTTTTAATCATTCTAATCATGATCATACATCTCCAAAGATAGAACTTCGTCTATCATTTATTCCCATACACTTTAATCCTGTTGCCTATGGAATCTTATTCTCACTAGGTTCTATGTCAGTTTCATACCCTTTCATGCATCACTATAAAGTATATATATATATACACATATATTTTATCAAAATACAACACACAACTTCACATTTATACACTGTCGGGGCTTTTGTTCCCCCGGGAGCTTCTCTACTCCCCACACTTGTACTATCACACACAACTGTTAACAAATACACGCACTTATCACAATGGTATTTGCATCTTCTGTGCGCAATTACCACAATTAAACCATGAATGAATGTGTATGTTTACGTAACACACACACCAATCATCAAAACAATAATATAATTTTGTGCTATGCACAATATAAATCACATACACTACGTACACTTGTACGGTAATATACACTAAGTGGTTTTGCGCTCTACCCCCCCTTAAAAGGGATTACGCCCACGTAATCAATCACTAAACATTGGCTTAAAATGTTCTGCCGTCGTGAAGTGTTTTAACTTCCACGCGGTCTATTAGACAATGGATTCTGATTAGAGGATCTTAACCATATTGGCGTTTAGTTCCTAAACCAAGAATTCTCATTGGAGTTTGTTTAAACTCTTAGTTGGTTTCGATTCTGGCCTGTTAGGCTTCTAGGCGTTAATAATTAGCCATCCACTCATGTTCACCATGTACATTCAACACTTGAATCACTGGCTCACTAGTTTCTGCTGCGAGACTCTAATAACTGTAGAGCTTAATTGCTCTCTTTGTTATTCTTACTGTACTGTACATCCCCAATTGTCACCTTCATCTGGTAACAATGGTTTCTCAACCGACGCACGGTATCTTTTACCCTGAGCGGATTCGGTGAGTTTCACAATTTTCCATTCACTTCTCCAATAGCTTACAGCGTAAACTACTATGTAATTCACAATGATTGACTTGCTTCTACCGACTTACTGTCGGTTGAGATTGAGCTACTACTTAGTGTGTAGTGCTCTCTCAGCTATTTACAACCTTTGTGGTATATTCCATACCGCTATTTGGCAGTTAGTGCTACCGTAGTCACTTACTGTTAATCATGTCTCCACATTTGGTCTTGTACAAGTACTCTTTCATGGTATGTCTTTGCATTTCCTATGCATCGGCCATTATAACATTATTGCTCCACAATTAACATGTTTCCAATTCCTAGCTATCCCACTCGATCATTACTGCGCAAGTGCAATACCAAAACACTCAGTCATACAGAGTGCAGAGGTTGTAAACTCTTGACAGTAAATCTCTTATGCGATTCGCCATGGAATTCACACTGAGTTTTCATCACATAGTACTGCCATGGCTTATCATAATGGTCTATCTGTACATTATTCGTTTAACAACACACAACGGTCGCTTGTTGCGCACCGTGCTCTTTACTCCCTGTATAACATCAGCTTATATCGTATCTACTGTCACCTCAACTTCCACACATAAACTTACATTATTCACATTATAGTTCATCACTCATTTGAACGACTACTGAATGCTCCTTGAGCATCGATCATTCGAGTCACAGCCGGCATTATTCAGCTCGGTGTTTCCCTTTATACACACATACCACTAAGCTAACTGCTCTTTCAATAATAACGTTGTCCATCCTTAACATATTCTTGAACTTGATTCACATAACTACCGCTCATGCGGTCTCAAACATCGAGAGGTATCCCCACTCTTAATGCAGGTGGTCGTTCTCCACTCTATTCACTTATAACATAACTTCTGCAATCAATCTAATTTATAAACATATCTGCTTATGGCTTATAAGCCTTATTCCCTTGAGCTGGGCTCATTGTAGGCTGTCCATACACATGTACTCCTCTGTACAACATTATATGGTTTGGATATTATACTGAGCTCCATGACAAGGTCGTTGCATTCCGTTTCCTTTCATGGGATGCCCCTTAGGTTTGTCAGTCCGTCTCCTGACAACTTATGTCTAAACTGGGTGTTAGTTTCAACCCTTGTGTTTCTGTCATGCATTTCGTTCAACAAGTGTTGATGCGAACACCCCTCAAGGATTGCTCCTGGGTGTTGCTACGCTATGCTTTACATTTGATTCACACTTATTGGTACATTCCATTAGCCACGCCGTTTGCGTTTTTCACTGGTTATTATCTTCTTCCGTGAAGATCAACCTTTCCTGGTAGTGTAGGTACTCATTCTGGGAGTTTCATCCCGTTTGTTGCACATTAATGTGTCCACATTAGGCATCTGCTTTGCCATTTACAGGCTGGGTCACCGTTCCAGCTATCATGTTTATTCCTCGGAATTCTTAAGACATGTGTGATGTCTTTATATAACAGTTAGTGCACTTCGCACCTCTTGACTCTTAAACATATCCTTGAAATGAATTCACTAATTCCTTTAGTCACGTTAATTTAACTGAGTTCCTTAACTTCCACCATTCCTTGTAATCTCTAGCTCTTGTTTGATTTGTATTGCTGACCGTAGACGGAGTCGACTACTTCCCGTGTTTCGGACTCCACTCGTATACATATGTGGGGCACCATACTGATACATTGCTACTTACCCAACTAACCCATAAGTAGGTCTGTCAGGCCCACAAGCTCCTATCGGAGTGTGGTCGTCCCACAACACAGTTGGTACACTCGTAGTGTCCGTCACACGCCTAGGTGAAGTATTATGTTGCCAACTCCCTTATATTGTCTCGTGACAATATTCATTCCCTGCTTCCCGAACTTAATCGAGGGAAAGTTTATCCATTGTTGTATCCTTGTCAACTGTCCTTGGTTTTACTGGTTTGGTTTAAAAGAAGGTTGGAAAGAAGTGTTGGTTTGAAAGAAAATCTGGTTTTGAAAAGAAGAGGGTTTGTATAAATCCGGGTTGAAAGAAAAATTTTCATGGTTTCACAACATCTTCTTACCTTAACCAAGTCTAGCTTCTTGCTGTCTGGTGCACTTACAATTACAGAGGTTAGGCTATTAAGCCCTTCCATGGTTATAATGTTCACACTTAACTTCGTGGTACTTTACTAAGTACTTGTAGTGGTTATAAATTTCCCGAACAGCCCTGTTATAGCAGCACTGGCTACGGCAAGTGCGCCATGCTAACTGGCTATCGGTTTAACACATACTGGTTATGGTATTGTCTTTACCCATACTGTCAACAGTGGCCTTGTTGGCCCTCACTGATCTTACTGCCTTGATAATAACTCTTCTAGGTGACTTCTCACTGTCTTCACCTGACGGTCATCAACTAGGGGTGTGCCCCTTATGGGAGACCCCTTTGTCTTAGATTGTATTCTCTTCGTAGCCCGTTCCACGCATTGTCGTGGTTACTGAGATTGTCTCTTGTTTGGGCACTACGTTGCAGTTTCTTATCGGTTGGTACACCGTTGGGTATTGTTTATCAACTGTGGTCCCGTAGACACTTGTCTCGGTTTCACTAATCCACTTCTTGCCTGTTGCACGGTTGGTGCGTTGCAAACTGGTTATTCGCGACTGCTTAGCATGTCGACCCAGGTTGCCGGAAATTCTATTCTTCTATACACAAGATCCTTCTTCTTTGCTATGGAATGCGGTTAACATTGTTTCAGATGGAGACCGTCTCCGGGATTCCCAGTTTTCGGGATCTACGGTGACAGGTCTCCGTACCTTTAGAGGTACTTAATAACAGCCAGATCGGGTATTCCCGAGTAAGAGTGGACTTCCATCTCTCTGGCGTTGTTTCCCAAGTTAAAAACAGGGATGTGTGGAGGGTGGGTTGGATTTGTAGGTTTCCAGTGCACACTGGTAGTTCTATATCTAGCGATCTCTCACGCTATCATCAACCCTAACCCAAAGTACAAAATCCTAACTCGGTACTTCCTAAGCTCGGTAATTCAGTCATCAGAGCGATACGCGCTCTTGAACACATTTTGTAACACCCCATCAACATGTAACACCTTACAATAAACTGCAGCAGAAAAACAACCTCATCACATACTTAACTCGTTGGTGTTACACGCCGTTAGCCACCCACGTGGCTAACAAGGCTAATACACATACATTGTACCGGTCTGATGGGCTAAATTCCCGAGCGACTACACATTACTATCCCTTTCCATTAACAACAACAACAACGTACACCTTCCATATACCGAGTATTAATAAACTGGTGCCGACAACAATTTCGGTCTTACTACACCTACTGTATATATACACTTGAATGTTTACCCATGTACAATGTCTACCCCGTCCTACTCTCGAACGGCTTCCAGCACTTCGTACCTGAAATAGGAAAAGAAGAGAAAGGGTGGCCCCCAAGGGGCTCAGCACCTTTGCTGGTATGGTAATCCCGCAGCCCACATGCTACCGGGCCACGCACAACTAATTGTCGTCTTAGCATGCGGTTGATTATTTTTAAATCATACATGCAACTGTAAACACAACACATAATCATTTCGCCTCAACGGGCTCAACAAACGGATAATATATCCTTACTTAAAAAGTCACTCGTGGTATTCATTACCCCTAGGGTGTTCCTCCTCCAATGGAGCTACTTCCTTAATAGACGACACTTACCCTTAAATCGGGTTATCCTTAAACGCCTCTTATCACAAACTGGGAATCATATCCATGATCCACACACTCCATATTATACAACATATAACATACACTACATACAACACCTAACAACACTTTGCACGTTTCCACGTACACAACATAATACCGCAATGGATATCGCATCACAACAAAACACATAACATAACGGGAATGGTTCGCTTAGGAACCGACCCAAACATTGTTTACACACTGGTGAGCCTAGAGAATGTTGCCAGTCTCATGATAAGCTCGTTACATAACTCGTTACCGTCTCGTTAAATGAACGGTTAACTTAACACAAGGTGTCTCGGATATAGTGATCCAAGCACACCGAAACAAACATAACAATAGTATGCCCCTGTGGCCCGACGTGAGTCAGTAATAGCCTTGGTTAAGCTAAAGGGAAGGTTGGGAACCAAATTGGAAAACAACCATAACATACAGAGAGGATCGAACCTGCTATGACAACGACCCCCATACTCACACGCGTGGCCGGAACAGACCGGACTCCTCACTCCCCCGTTAGCACTTGTTAGAAGTTCAACTTTGAACTTTATTAAACAATCACAAACATTGGATTAAGTCTTGTTAGACATACACAAGGGAAGAGAGAGTCATACATTCTCATACAAACATCACACACAAACATCACATAACCAACTCACGCATAGCCGTGGTTAGAACGTTCCCTAAGTCGGAAACGTTGTTACCGGATACCGTTCTCCTACGTTTACCTAATAGTGGTTAACTAGCCCTTCAAGCGCATTCGAGGTTACCGGTATCGGCACGTAAACATACAATAACAATAACGACTGTAGACTCGTTTCATGATTTATCTCATAACGTGGCAAACATACAGGAAAAACACATTGGCATACAAGCCGGTGTAATCCGGTAGGACACAGGTTGCAAGAAAACCATACCTGTCACCGGAGTCCACTTTACCACGTCCACTTATGTTCCTCGAGCAATTCTCGAACAACTGTTAACATCACATGTGTTTTTATTAACATCGGGGTTGCTTGATTATTTAATGTCTAATGCTTATAATTTTTTTCCCCTTTAACTTAGTTAAATAACTTGACATTTTTAACTTGTTTTACTCTCACATTTTATTACAACTTTTCACCCACTTAATTGTCATTAAAACTCACCTAATAAGTCCTTAACAACCTTATAACATCATTACCTATCAATCCCCATCATTACACATCATTTCCATACCTTAAAACAACAATTTTGGTCCATACAGTGGCCTGTCCGAACTTGTGTCCGGACTTCCCAAGTTCGGACACAAGCCGCGACCCAATACTGAAAACCATACACACGTCCGAACTTGTGTCCGGACTTCCCAAGTTCGGACACAGTTCGAGAGTAAATCCCAGATAGAAACAGTCACGTCCGAACTTGTGTCCGGACTTCTCAAGTTCGGACAAAGTTCGAGAGTGAGAAAATCCTTTACCCAACAGAGCCTGTCCGAACTTCCATGTCCGGACGGAAGTTCGGACACGGCAAAACATTCAATTTCCAAGTCTTTAACACTTAACAATTTCACCAAACTTCTCCTAACAAGCCTCATAATGTTTCCTAACATCATTTGGCACATCAACACACCTTTAGCCATGTGCTAAACTCTTTAAATCACTCACCAAAACCATCTTATCATTCACAAATTCCTTACAAGTTCCTAGCACTTAGGATTTTTCTCCTTAAGATTTCTAAGTGGTAGTTCACCAATAATGACCACTACACCAAGGTGTTTCCTCTACACCTTAACATCATCTCTCAAACTTCTTTTCTTACTAACTAAATCTCCTTTTTCACATCTTACTTAGTCAACACTTATTCCTTGGATATCAACATTATCTAAACCTTAAACAAACTCATCCAAGACTTAAATACATCCTCAAACACACATTGAATTCCTAGAACTTCCAAGATAACACCTTAATTCTTGCATCACTCTAAATCACCTTAACACATGTTTTCTCTCAAGTAAACATTTATTCACCTTTAACACTTCCTAGTTCACCAAGACCATTTAAAACACTTAGAACTCTCACACATCTTCCCAAATTTGGCCATAGCTTCTCTTGTATATACTCACATCCAAACACTTAGGTTTTTACCTTATTCCATTCAAAACACCTAAAATCCATCAACACATTTTTATTCACAAACTTCACACATTTAGCACTACATCACAATATAGTGCATAACTTAAATTGCTTGGCACTTAGGCCCTTAAATAACATGGCTCTTAGGCCCTTAAATTGCATAAGCCATAAACCTGAATTTCCCACATAAATAATGCCTTTGACCTGCAAATACATACACCATCACATATGTTCTTTTACTAGTCTCCTTGAGAACACTTTACTAGGTCATTCACCATTTGCTCTTTAGGTAGTTTTTAACAAGCATTATAAGCTTATTTCTCCTAAGGCATTAAATCTCATTAAGATAGCATATTTACCTCTTTTCCTCACAAACTTCTTTCTTGTTTCCTTACAAAACCGGTAAGGCATTTGGTTCCTTTTCAACTATTAAACATTATACAAACAACATAATGAGTATTCAAGCTTTAAGCTCCATCTCATTGTAAATCCTAGGTTTACATTATTTCAAAAACATTAATGTAGTTGTTTTACCTTGATCTTTGAAGGGAATTTGAATATCTATGAAGAGAGGACTCCACCTAGTCCTTGAGAGATTCAAATGGAGCTAGAACAAAGCAACACAAGGAGCTCCATCAATGAATATTTTCGGTCACACACAAAACATGGAGGAAACTTGATTTTTCTTTGAGATTCCTTACCTAGAAGCAAAGGAGAGTAATAAGTGTAGAAACACAAGCTCAAGCTCCATCAATGGTGATTCTCCATGGCACCAAAATTGAGCTCTTGAAGATTTGAAAAGGTAGAAGTGTAGAGCTTGACCTAACTAAGACAAATATGGTCTTAGAATTTGATTTGGAGCATGGAGTTGGATTTGGCAAGGAAATGAAGATGGAGAAGAGAGGGCTGTTGCAAATCGTAAATGGAGGAAAGGAGAAGGTGAAGAAACCGTGTGAAATGAAAGAAGAAAGGAATTGAGAAGATGAGTTTGCTTTTGGAGATATTTATGTTATAAAGCAAAATAGTACTTTACTTTAAGTTTTACTTTACTTATTTGATTTCTTTTACATATTGGTGACTCACACCATGAAAAACCGGCCCCCATATGCCTAGGAGGGTATAATAGTCTTTGTTGACCAATTTAATTACTTATAACATTATATGTTACAAACTAGCTTATAAAAGTTACTATTCACAAACTAAGGCACATAGAAGTGAAATTTTTGATTTCCCATTAATATAGCCACCCAAATGTGATACTATATAGTACACATGTTAATTAAAGAGTAATGATGGACATTTAGCCATTCAAAACTCATTTACAAGACAATTTTTCAAAAACGTGCTTTAAAGACTCCTTAAAGCACATTTTGTGTTTTAACTTGTTTTCAAGCTTGGTTTTCTTTGGTAATTGATTTAATATGTTCCTTAACATATTTATAAGGTATAGGTATGACCATTAGGTCTTTTACAAATTTATCCCAAGCTTAGAGCACACTTTTGCTCTTATTGACTTTAAGGTATTTATTTGTGTTTTGTTTGGTTTCATTGTCTAACAAAGTTTCCTAAGGACTTAATTAGCCTTATAAAATCATAATTAAATGTTATTAAGTCTTGGTAGGCTCTTTGGGTCCTAACCAAGTTCACTCATAGCTTAGAGCATGTTTTTGCTCATACTGTATCTTAGTGCTTTATTGCACTTTACTATATTTTAAATTGTCCACTGATGTTTCTAAGGCACTTTTTAGCCTTTATATAACATAGTTTGATGTTTAAACCACATATCAATGTTTGGGGTATTTTAATTTCTAAGCAAGCACATTATCACCACAACTCAAGTGGGGTTCATTCATTTTATTAACCCTTCCCAAATCCTAATACATATAGGATACCACTAAGATAGGTTTCTTACCTTAAATTTTCTTAAGTTTCCTCTTTAACTTCTTTTCTCCTCTTCTCTTCATTCCAAATCGGCCAAGGCAATTCAATTGCCCATTCCTCTAGCCACATTCAAATTGGGAAGTAAGCACTAAGGAACTCTCTTAGGCTCATCAAATAAACTAGAATTCACAAAGATGCTTAAAGCACCAAATTAGGTTTTCCTTTGGAAATCCTTGAATGGTTTTCAACTCTTGAATCTTATGAGGGACTCCCACCACCATTTAAAGCTTGGAGAATATCTCAACAAGGAAGAAAAGCTAGTCATTACAAGAGCCAAAATCGGCCAAGGTGGGAAAATGGAGAAAACATGACTTTTTCATGGATATTTTTACCTTGTTAGGAAGAGAAGCTTCAAGCTTCAAGATTATGTGCTTTTCTCCTCAAATGGGCAACACCCATGAAAATGAAACTCACCCTTTTTGAATTTTGAAAAGCGGGAAGTGTAGGGTTTAATGAGAGGAGTTCAAATATACAACTATTTTTCAATTCGGAGCAAGGATGAAGCTTGGCAAGGAGAAGAAAGTGGAGAAGCCATGTTTGGAGCTTCCAAGCGTGTTCCAGTACAGAGGAAGGGAGGAGGATCGTGAAGAAAGAGAAGGCAGGAGGGAAAGAAAGAAGAAGTGAGGGAGGAAAGAGACTAATGTGAGTACTTTATCCCTTTTTACTTTTACTATTCTTTTTCTTTTCTTTTCTTTTCTTTTCTTTCTTTGTGGTGAGAGGCTACCTAGCCAATTAAAAATCGGCCCCCCGTAGGTGTGAGCTGGAGCGTTTTTCAGTTTCTGACAGAAAACGCTCGTTATTTTACCCGGTTTGGCACTATTCACTAGCCGGGCCCGTTTTTCGGATTTTTCTTGTTTCTTTATTTTTAATGGCTATTAAGCTTCCATTAACACTCATCTATAGTTATTTAATCAACTATAATTTTTACGGGTCCATTTGACCACTTAAAGTCACGTTTTCGGGTTTTCTCGAAAAACGTGCTTTTATGCTTATTTAGCGTTTTAATCCATTATTTGGATCCGTTTTCTTTGGGAATCATTCCCGTATACTAATTAGGCCTAACTAGGCCTTAGGAATCCATCTCGGACCCTCTCGAGATCATATATCTCATATACTCATTTAACGCGCATTTTAGCGTTTTTCGCTTTTCAAGCGTTTTCTCTTTTCTTTTGGTTTTATTTTCTTTACCAATACACTTTAGGCACCATTAGGCCTTTAATAATCATATTAGAGTAATTTAATCACCATTTTTAGATCCGGGGTATTAAAATAAGACAATGTTTATTCTAAATTAAGAATAAAGGTATTGAGCTTAAGATTATTATTGAAATTCTTAGATTTAATTATATAATAAACACATTTATGATATAGAGGTCTCAAATCTTGAATGTGAGGATTGTGGTTAAGTATGAATAAAGTGGATAGGAGTGGACAATTAGCAAATGTTAATCGAATACATTCCTTGATCTTACCACTTTGGGCTATACAACGTTCTCAGATAACTCAAAGATTATACCTAACATTTAAGTGAGGGCTTAAAAGACAATTGAGACTTTGGAATAAGAGTAATGAGTTTATTTAAGCTTAACATAGGCTACAAGTGATTGATGATAGACTACCTTTAATATTATTCAGAGTACTGTTGATTGTTTGCGCAAGTTGACTAGAATTGCTACAGCGTTACTGTAACACCCCAACCGCTAATCCTATGCTTACCGTCTAATCGTCCTATTAATCCTACGAGTTCGCAGCGGAATTATTGCATACTTACTACGGTGGGTGAAACAATGCCGCTAACCGCCCATACGGCCAGCTAGGCTACTAATACTTACAGTCACGGTCTGATGAACATAACGTACCGAGCTACTAATATGATGCATACTGAATACAAAATAACCTACTCACATTCTTGGATCACCGGGTATTTAAAGTATTACATTACATCCTTTACCGCACTTTCCAAAAGAATGAGTTTCTAAGGCTACTCATCTATACCAACTCCATTCTATCAAAATCCAAAAAGGTGTACCCCATGGTACACCGGCTATTCAAAAACTGTAGCCATGTACTACTTAGTACACCCGTCATAATCCAGTGTTTACATTCCAAAAAGAAGATAAAAGAAATGAACTAAGTCTTCACATCTTCATCCCTCGCGGTACCTGCGTGTAGTAAAATGGTGCCCCAAGGGGCTCAGCAAACGCTGCTATGGACTCCGCATATACCGCGTGCTAGCTAGGGCACGCCGACTATTTGACGTCCACTAAACATGCCATTTATTTATTTCATACATACATGCTTTTCATACAAATTACATGCTCCACAATTCATTACATAATTCAAGGCACAATGTAGTAGCACACAACTTACTTACCTTCACAAGGTTAGCCAAATTATGCATCCGGGTTAATCGGAATGCTTTACTCTTTTACTCGTTACTTACTTTTTCTTACTTACAAATACTTACTTTCATTTACTTTACTTACTCATTCTTACTCACTTACTTATACTCAAGTTAAGTCGTCGGGACCTCCGGCCCTGGGGACTACACCGTCCCACCTCCGGGATTTACTTGACTCACCAATCCGGGATGCTACCCACTTAAGGGATTTAGGCCGCGGACCAGTTTAAGAGTCAGGAATTGGAGCCAACCTCTCGTGACTCCGCATCCTCACGCGTGGCCGAAACTATATCGGACTTCTACTCATTCCAATTTAATTACCATTTTAAGTTAGGATGGTTAGCTTGTTAGGAATAAGTTAGAAGTCCAAACACAATAAATAACGGTCACGGTACAATACAACATACATACACACATTCATTATCATCCATACATTTCATGAATTATACAAACTATGATTAAAGAAGATATACAACATCATACAACACTACATATTCACAAGTATGCATATTAACTCCGATTCGTGCATTTATCTTATTTGGTGATCAATTAGCACACAACACACAAATCAGAGTAACCAAGATAGCATACGGGGCATGAGGAATCCATACAGTTCACCGTTGTACGTGATTCCAAACATCCTTCGGTGTCACAAATCAAGTCCTATTATATACATACAATCGAATGATTAATATGCCTATCATCAACTTAACTCCTACTTACTATGTCCCTATACTTCTTACACTTACACTTTACTTAGCTCAGATTACCAAAATCCTTCTGGCCGACCGAACTTGCAAGTCCGGTCGCAAGTTTGGTCTATTCCAGTAGCTATCCACGGGAAATTTTTCTGGACCGACCAAACTTGCAAGTCCGGTCGCAAGTTCGGTCGATTCCAGTAGGTTACACGATGAAAATTTTTCTGGCCGACCGAACTTGCAAGTCCGGTCGCAAGTTCGGTCGATTCCAGTAGGTTACAGACGGGGAAAATTTCTGGTCCGACCGAACTTGCAAGTCCGGTCGCAAGTTCGGTCAATTCCAGTAGGTTACAGACGGGGAAAATTTCTGGTCCGACCGAACTTGCAAGTCCGGTCGCAAGTTCGGTCGATTCCAGTAGCTCACCCGTCTTGTAAGTCTGGGCTCGACCGAACTTGCAAGTCCGGTCGCAAGTTCGGTCCGGCCCAGTATTTGCATTTTACTTTCTGTTTCAGTCCTCTCTTTTACCCAATACTTCCCCATTGTCCTACACTTAATCCCACATGTTTTAACACTATTTAAACCTCCTAATACACCCTAGTTCATTTCCTAACTCCTTACACAATTTATACTCATTCACTCACCTAATTTTCTAAGTTTCAACTCACACTTTCACTAGTTTGTTCCTAGTTTGTTTTGCTACAGATTTTATTCTAACTCTCTCCATCTACAACTCCCTCCTCTAATGTCATTGCTAACACCTCTAATACACTACAACTACATTAACTATCTCTCCCCATCTTCCCTCTATCTATCTATCGCAAAATCTGTTACAACTTACATCATTCACCTAGTTAAAATTTCACTAAGTGTTCTAATTCTAGATAAATTTTGCTATAGTCCTCCCCTATATTTTTACACTCTCACCACATTGTTCACACTCACATTACTAACCAATCCACCTGTTTGTACACAACAACAATATACTAAGTTCTTCCACAAAAATACTACCCATTCAACATTATAAAGTTCCTGCACATTACATTAAATTCCCAAACTAGTTTGCAACAGTTTTTAAGTGTCCTTTTAAGGCTTCAAATGCTTATATTCTCTTACACATTATACTACCAAGCATTATCATTTTACAATACCAATTTTCATTTCTAAAAATCTGTTACATTATACATAACATACCAAGTTACACCCAAGAGCATTCTTACCTTGTTTCTTCTCTAGCCTTTCTTTCTTCTTCTTTCTCCTTCCTTCTCTCTCTCTCTACCGGTTTTCAAACCAAACCTCCAATGCTACAGCCCATCAACATACATATTTTCAATACTCAAACTACCTTAAACATCATTTGAGTTCTAATGCACATTCTAGGGTTTAGAATTTATATTACCTTGCAAGGGTTCAATGAGAGCTTGGAGTGGCTCAGAACAATATTTCCAACTCCACCAACAGCCAAAATCGGCTAGAACACAAGGAACAACAAGGGTTTAGTCTATGAATTTCGTTTTGCCTTTGAGGCTAGAAAATGGTTTTTGAAGATATTTTACCTTAGGAAACAAGGAGAGAGGGCCTTCTAATGGTGGTGTTGAAACTCCAAATGGGGTATACCCATAAAATCGAAAGTGCTTGTTTTTGAATTTTGGAAAGATGGAAGTGTAGCTCTTGGTGAGAGGATTACAATGGTGGTATTTTTATAATTTTGGAAGAGTTTAAGGGAGGTTATAAGAGGAGAGAAGTGGCTATTTGTGTTGTTTTCCTCATTCTTCCATGGCTGCTCGGTTTGGAGAAGAAAGGAAGAAAATCAGAGAGAGTGAGGGAGGGAAATCGCGTGAGAGAAGAGAATGAGGGGAGGAGAGAGAGTTTGTGAGTGAGGGAGGAAAGTGATAAAGTAAGTTAGTTTTATTTATTAGTTTTGTTTGTTTGTAAATAAGGAGAATTAATAGAGTGTGTGAGAGTGAGAGGGGGAGCCCATCGGCTGGCATACACACACACACACACAACTTCACTTTTTATTTTAAAAGTGGACACATAAGTTTTGGTTATTTATACTTCTACCCCACAACTTCCCGTTTTTGACAGTTTTTACTAATTTCTCGTTATCTTGATTTTATTGGTTCTTAAAGCCTCACTAATATTTATTAATGATTATTTAGTTGGCCAAAATTGTTACGAGTCTATTTGACCCGCTTAAAGACACGTTTTCCTGGTTACCTCGAAAAACGCGCTTTAAGGTTCGGTAATGCTTTTAATCCATTTTAAGGATCCGTTTTCTTCGGGATTTGTTCCCTAATATTTATTTATACTTAATTAAGCCTCTAAATTACTTATTAGCCTAATTAATCACTATTTTTAATTACGGGGTATTTCAATCTACCCCCTTAAGAAACTTTGCCCTCAAAGTTGCTCAAGGTTAATGGTTTTATGTAATTCTACTCATTAGGCAAACCAATTGCACTAATGTGTCTTACTACCACCTATGAGGTGTTTACTTCATTCCACATTGCAAGCATACACATTTCAACATCATACACAATTCACAAACACAATACATCATTTCCATTCATACCATACCACAATACATCATACACCATTACCATTCACAATACACATTACACCAATACACCATACATTGCACATACACATCATTCATTACACATTACACGTACATACACATCCATACTAATTTCACTTGCACTACATGTGCCATACAAAATGCAATGCTTACCCCGAAGCAATGCTAAAGCAAACGGGTTCTACCCTCCTTAAAAGGGGTACGACCCGTACCCGTATACTAAATGCTAGACTAACTAGTCTATGAATAACTGTGGGTACTTAGCCTTCATGGCATCTTCGAGTTCCCATGTCGCTTCTTCGACATCATGGTTTGACCATAGGACCTTCACCATTCGTATAGACTTATGGTGAGTGTCTCTGGTCTTCCTATCAAGGATTCTCACTGGGGTTTCGACATATCTCATGTTTGGCTCAATGGATAAGTGCTCGGGCTCCAACACATGAGAAGGATCAGCCATATACTTCTTGAGTTGTGACACATGAAATACATCATGGACACGTCCCAAGTCCTCAGGTAATGCCAATCTGTAGGCTACTGAACCAACTCTTTCGGTGATAGTGTACGGCCCTACAAACTTTGGGCTTAGCTTGCCCTTCTGACCAAATCTGAAGACACCCTTCATAGGTGAAACGCGCAGGAACACTTGGTCGCCCACGGCGAACTCAAGGTCACGTCGTCTCACATCCGCATAGGATTTCTGTCTATCT
The DNA here is from genome assembly GCA_023374045.1 of Limonium bicolor. Lineage (NCBI taxonomy): Eukaryota > Viridiplantae > Streptophyta > Magnoliopsida > Caryophyllales > Plumbaginaceae > Limonium > Limonium bicolor. The sequence goes on along the minus strand of CM041777.1, from coordinate 318,147,397 downwards.
TGGGCTGCCTTCATGTTAGCTCGGATTTGTTGCACTTCGGCTTGTACTTGCTCAAGATACTCCGGTCCTATTATGACCGCTTCACTTGACTCATCCCAACACAAGGGTGTACGGCAAGGTCTACCGTATAGAGCTTGGAAAGGCGACATCTTAATCGAGGTGTGATAACTATTATTATACGAGAACTCGATAAGATGAAGCTTATCTAACCAACTCCCCTGAAAGTCCAAGGCACATGCCCGAAGCATGTCCTCCAGTGTCTGGATGGTCCTTTCTGTCTGACCGTCAGTTTGAGGGTGGAAGGCGGTACTCAACTTCAGTTCTGTACCCAACACTTCCCTTGTAGCTCTCCAGTATCTCGAAAGAAATCTGGTGTCGCGATCAGATACTATGGTCTTAGGGACTCCGTGGTGTCTGATAATCTCCTTATCAAAAAGCTCAGCTAGCTTTACTACCTTCCAGGTGTCCTTCATCGGTATGAATCTGGCAACCTTGGTAAGGCGATCTACTACAACCCAGATCATGTTGAGTCCTCCCCTAGTAGGTGGGAGTCCTACAACAAAATCCATGGAGATATCATGAAATTTCCACTCCGGAATTGGCATCGATTGTACCATTCCGCCCGGTCTACGGTGTTCAAATTTTACCTTCTGGCATGTCAAGCATCTCAATACGAATTCTGTCACATCTGACTTCATTCCAGACCACCAGAAGTACCTCTTCATGTCTTTGTACATCTTGGAGGCTCCCGGATGGACTGATAATGTAGAACTATGTGACTCTCGCAGGATGCGATCCCTTAGCTCAGCATTGCTTCGGGGGACGCATAGCCTGCCATTCAACCGAATCAAACCATCTTCATGTAGCTTAAAATCATACTTTTTCTTCTCAAATGTACCATTCTCGATCTTGTGTCTGATTTCGGTTAGGTAAGGGTCGCTCAACTGAGCGTCTCGCACCTCGTCAACCAAGCTAGAAGAAGCGAGTAGCGAATGGAGCGAGTGTGCTCGACGGCTCAGGGCGTCGGCTACAATGTTTGCCTTCCCTTCCTTATACTGCAGGTTGATGTCGTAGTCTGAGAGAAACTCCATCCACCTTCTCTGTCTCAAGTTGAGTTCTTTCTGAGTGAATACATACTGTAAGCTCTTATGGTCGGAGTAGATGGTGATGCTTACCCCATAGAGATAGTGTCGCCATATCTTCAAGGCGAAGACAATGGCTCCTAACTCTAAGTCGTGAGTCAGGTAATTCTCCTCATGTTTCTTCAGCTGGCGGGAGGCATAAGCGACAACCTTGCCATGCTGCATGAGTACGCATCCCATTCCTTTGCCTGATGCATCACAATACACCTCAAATCCCTCTGTGCCCTCTGGAAGAGTAAGGACGGGCGCTGAGGTCAATGAGTCTTTCAGTTTCTGAAATGATAACTCGCACTCATCTTGTAACACCCCTCTCGATAAACATGCAATAAACCCCCACGTAGTATAATTAAAGACGTTTTACAGCGGAAGAATAAATAACAATAGTAATACTCACTCGGGTGTCACCTGCCATTACTCGCCCATGCGAGCAACGAAGCAGAACTAAATCCAACAACCCAAAATACACAACACTACTAAACCGCTGTGACAACGAGATAAATCCTATACATCATACTAAGTCCAAAACAAATCATAACCGTCGACAAGTGAGCACCTACCCTGATCCCGTACTTCAGCTTCAACGATAAACAGTGACTTGCAACAAGCCATAAAGGCTCAGCGATAAACGCTGAGTATGCGGGCCTGGACCCTATTGGTCACTTGTCATTTTAACCATCTTGATATTAGATTGATTTCATGCTTTACCAGTTTACGGATATAATTAAACTGTAAAACAATTAACAGTAATAACCATACAATTAGACACAACCATTAACACTCATAATATATTCCACACAGCATAACACCATACAGTATAACCAATGAACAACAAGGCGTAACAACAAGAATAATAAAAGAGTATTAATTCCCGTCTTTGGTATTAGAATCCAATATTGTTCACCAAATGTACGAGCTAACAAGCTGTTCGTAATTGTTCAGTTATACCTGGTGACAACGTCTCGTTAAAACGACGTGTCTCTAAATTACCCATATATTATGGCGGGTCACCCACGGCAGTAGCCACTCCAGCGGTAGAGTCTCCGACCAACGAGCCATCCTAGCTCACGGGAAATTTTCTTGATACTTACGGACCCGTACGCGGACATCCTGGTATCGTTTTTGTGATCACAGCGCGCACCAAGAGCCACATCCTCTTGGCTTTACTTCCATTCATTAATTTATTAATTATACCATCGCATCGCATTACCAAATTTCCTAACACAGCAGACTAAGGTCATTAGTCCAATCCGGAGTCTGTAAACTCGGGATCCAGTGTTAGATACGAGAGCGGCGTATAGAAAGGCCAATGCTCCGTATAAAAGTCTCGGATAATATGTATATTTTATTATCCTAGTGCTACAACGTTTTACTGACGTTCCTTATATTTCATATAAGATAGCACCATAGCCGCTAGTTCGTTTTATATATAGGTTCATATATACGAACCAATACTGTTAACTCAACAACAGTAAAATGATAAGCAGCTATAAATATACAATTCATGCATATTAATTAATCATTCAGACAAACAATCTTATCACAGATCACACAGAAGTCTGAACTGAGGAAGCCCTCAGAGACAATCAGAGACACATAACAACATACAAGTTATCAAACAGTTTCCGGGCCCTTTCTTAGGTCAACCCGGATCAAACCCTTCTTCACATACCGTACACCTTAGACCAAGGATGCGCAGTGTAGTCCACTAAGCTTGTCGAGCGCGCACGTCTGACAGGCGATCTAACAATACGAAGAACGCTAAGCGTCAATTCACATGACCAAAATGATTCGGTATTTCCGAATAACGTCAGTAACCCCGGTGTTACAACCATAGATTTCAACCGTTATTAGTTAAGGTTTCGTTACCCTTAAAACTCTTTACGCGTAGTACGTATTAATTCTCCGTTAGACGAAGACGTCGGATTTTATGCGAACGTCGTACTTAGCGTTTTTAAACGTAGGAGTTATATTTCCCAACCCGTAGTAATTTATATGCGTTACGTTTTATATAAATCCGTTCGTTCACGTATTTTTAATTCCACTGTTACATCGCATGCATAGGTACGTATGATGATCTATAGTTGCATGCATGGCTATTGTTTATAACCTATGGTTGCATGCATTCCATGCAACGTTAGTTTATATCGCATGGTATATTACTATGCTTTAATATACCTTATATTGTACAACTTCCCATTTATGTAACAAGTTGTATTCATTTAAAATCTTATGACTTAATAGCATATAGTTATACTAATAAGTTAACATTCCTTATTTATTATCATTTGGCTTGTAAACCATAACGTATATGCATGTTATTTGCGCCGGTATATATTTGTATACATATATAATACATTGATCTCTTAATGGAATATGAAATTTAGTATTATGTACATGTTACTTCCCATCCAAGGTTTATTCAACCATTCCACAATTCATATTAACCATATATTATACTCTATTATTATTATACCCATTTATATAAATCCAAAAATTCCCAAATTTATACTTAGGATATAAATCACTATATTAACCAATCTATACCTCAACTTTTCGGTATTTACTTTCTATACCCCATAAGTTTTATAAATTCAACATTTCACTTATAATATTAATATAAGTTCATAAATTAATTATTCATGACATTAAATTTGGTCAAACCTCTTAATATGGTCTATATTGACCCATTGACTTTCAGTTTGACCAGAAGTTTATATAATTACAGTTTGACCCCCATAATTTCCATAAACCTCATTTTTGCCTCAAAACTTTATTAAATTTTATATAATTCATAAAATAAGGTTTGATGCTTAGTTTCCGGTTGTTATTTATAGTTAGCCCCTAAAATCATTTTAATTACAGAAGAACCCCTAAATAATTCGGTAATGTTTAATTATCATTTTAAACTTAATAACCATAAATTAAATAGCCTAAACATACATGGCCTTATCACAATAATTCGCAAAGAACAAAATTACTCATAAATGTCTCAAATGACATTATAACCTTACGGCTTATATTACTCTCACCATATATTTTTATAAATTATGCTTTTGACCATATTTAATTTGCTTGGCCTTATAGGTCATTAATTCACCAAGTTAATTTACCAAAAACGTTATTAAATGTCTTAACACATAATTAGGTTTTATAATGCCCATAAATCCCACGGCTAACATATATGTGTAATAAAATTTCATAAAAACCATATTATAATATAAGGTAAGTATTTTCTCACCTAGCTTTTGATTTTGCAAGCTTCCAAGCACTCCAAACAACAACTAGCACTCTCGGCCTAGTTGTTAACACCAGATTTAATTAGTTTTGAATGTTGAATCATTAGCTTAATATATACACAAGTTTATAGAGTGGAAATACCCACTTTGCCTACCCTTATTTCTTGGACTTGGTTCTTCATGTTGTGCAGAAGTTTTTTTCCAAGATTTCCAAGGTGTTTACGGCAGGAATTTTATGCAGCAAAAGAGTATATATAGTTACTCATTATGTAGGTAATTAAGTGATGAGTTTAAGCTTAACAAGGCATGGTTTTTACCTTGCTTTGGAGCTGGTTTCTAAGCTCACTCACGCCTTGGTTTAAGGCTGGTTTCAAGGACTACTTGCACCTGTTTTTAGTGAGCAAAGTCCAACGTGTTAAAACCACTACTAATACTAGCTTATATTACCGGTGGACTCAAGAGTATAAGATGAGATTTTTCTTACCGAAACATGGTCATCCAAGGGTGTTGCTACTGCATGTTTCATGGGCATTTCTCCTCTCTGTTTTTACGTGAAGAAAACAAAAGAAAAAGCTCATGACAAGCTAGGTACATTACCGGTAGAACATGAAGGAAATGGGCAGTGGGTATAGCTCACCGAGAAGGTCAAGAAAGGAGATTCAATGCTTGGTTCTTCTCCTTCATAAAGCTTGGTGTTTTCTTCTGTTTTTGTACGTGAAAGGAGCAAAGAAAGAGCTGGGAAAGCTGAGTATTCAACCGGCAATCAAGGAAGGAAAGAATAGACTAGTTTTATGCTTGTTTATTACCTTGAGAAGTTATAGGTACTAACTCCTCTTTTTCTTCTATTTTTCAGACGAGTAACCGCACTACTTCAAGCCCAACTCAGCCTTGGTTTGCTGGATGAAAAATGGAGATGTGAGCTCCTCTGTTTTGTACGTAAAGAAGGCAAGAAGAAAAGCTCAAGAAGGCTGGTAATATTACCGGTAGGAGGAAGAAGAAAATGGCCAGTTTTTTCCTTACCGATACTTGGTATAGCATGGATGTTGCTTGGGTCTTGTTACCACATGAGCTTAACGTTGTTCTCTATTTTTTTTTTATGAAGAAGACCAGAGATTAAGCAAAGAAGACTCCCTTTTTCTCTTCTGTTTTTAACCGAGAAGCTGCTCAACTTCACACACAAATTTAGCTTGGTTTGCTACAGCAAGTAATAGCAGCCATGAAGATGGGTGTTATTCTCGGTTTGAACTCAGCAAGGGAGAGCTGGGAGCTTGCGCTGGAAGAAGACGGTAATGAAAAAAAAAGAGAGGGAAATCGGTGATGATAATGAGTAGGTATAGGCTTGGCCAAATAAGTCAAGTGGGAAGGTTTCCCATGACTAAATAATTGATTGAGCTTGCAGGGATTGTCGGTAGTAAGTAGTAGTAATACGGTAAGAGCAAGTTTGATTGGTTTGTTATTATATTTATTATATGTATACATGTCACATGGCTCACGTTATGTGTGTGACATTTCGGTGGCTTGCAGGTTTGCAAGTGGATAAGGGTGATCAAGTAGCAGGCGACAATGATAGAGGTAAGAATGAAGGGTTGTTTAATATTATATGAAGAGTGTGTTGATTATTGCTTTACAAAAGTAACTTGGCATGTCACACGTATTTGTTGTAGAAGCCGGCCAGTATACACCCAGGGAAGAGTCTTGATAAAACGGCAAGATCAGGTGAGATTGGAAGAGATAAGTAGCTTAGATATATTATGCAAAAAGACGTACTTACATTACTTTAATAAGGTATAGGTAGTGAGTAACATATACTTATAAATGGGGGCGGCAATATTCCTGGTTATGAGGTTAAAACTGGCGGAATATATTAGCTAAGATCAAGGGAGTATATTGACCATAGACTAGATTAAGAGATTAAATGTTATTTTTGCACTATTTGGTTATTATTCACAAGCCAATGCACATATTTTTGTATTTTTGAAAAATTTAGAATTGGGCATTTTATTGTGGCACATTATGTCACATTAGTATATTTAAGGGTACTCAAGACCCTAAAATTAAACAAAGCTCATTTTAGAGACAATCTCACAAAAATGTGCTTTAAGAAAGCCTAGTGCACATTTTGTGTTCTAGTGAGTTCCTGAGCTTGGTTTCCCTTGGAAATGGATTTAATGTGTTCATTTACGTATTATAAGGCTCAGGTTAAAATTTTAGGTCAAACGGAGTTCGTTTGAATATTTAATCACCCTTAAAGGTCAACGGGTGTAATACTTGTTTTCTGTTAAACTTTGTTGTGTTTAATTTACTTTTAAGGCATGTTTAGGCCTTAATTTAATTGATTATATGTTTAATCAATATTTAATTAAGTAGGGGTATTTCAATCTACCCCCCTTAAAAAGACTTCGTCCCGAAGTCGCTTTATTTTAAATAGGTGTATTATAACTACCCGTATAATCCCATAATGTATATCTATGTGATATATCATTTTTACACACATCCGTGTTGTGCTCATACAGCACATAGCCATCATCCGTGGCGTTAATTCAAACATATGGATGTAGGCGATCCATCAGCACCATCATTTCTTATCAGTTCTACCAACCCTGACAACCTCCCCGAGGTGTCCATACCATAACATCATTCCACGTTCCATCCCTATGATTCAATCAGTATCTATATGTTCGGTATCTAAACGATACAACATAAACTGAATTCATAATAGAATATACATATAGATATCATCAACAAGTTCATACATACAGACACCACCGGGTATCTCATAGGGTACTTACATATACATACACAAACATACATAGGTGCGCAATGCGCATACAAACAACCGACAAAACAGCGTATGCCCCGCATACGAAAACACTAAAACTAGTGCACACTTGTGCACCCAAGAGGCTCTACCCCCCTTAACAAGGGGTTACGCCCCCGTACCCCACAAGTATACAACAGCCGCTGAGAAGAGCGCCGGATACTGGGTTTCATGGCATTCTCATATTGAGAGATGGATCAATCTTAGGTATTTGGTTCTTAAAAGAAGTTATGAGAAAGGTGAGGCGCGTTTATTTCCAGCCAAAGGCATGAAGTACTTGGTGCGCTGTCTCAACCACGTTCTATTGGGCCCACTCGCTCCGTATTGAGGTGCTGACCCAAGAAATGGGCTAATACGCCCTTTGTTCTATTGTTATCTTAGACGGTTTATTGGCAGTAATTTATTGTTGACCTCGTTCCGCTATGACAGTGTCGATCACAGTCTTGTTACTTGGACATAGAGGTATCCTAGTCGGTGCGATAACGTTAATGGTGTGTGCACACGACTGGATCTCAATCGTATATCGAAGTTTTAGATTAATAACGTAAAATATAGTTTGCAACGTTACTTTCTTCGCTCATTGCTATAATGTAGCGACAAAATATGATATCAATTATTGTTTGTTTTAAGTGCCGCTTTGCACTAGTCTTAAATAATTTCTTAAGGAATATCATTGTCAATGCACAAGGATGATTCTTGTGATCCCGTGTCTCCCGGTTGTTTGTTCCGGTGTAAAGTATTTAATTGGAATATTTGTTATGTATTTTCCGTTGGTATATATATAGTGCTACCTTGTGCCGGTCCGTAATATTCATAATTTGATTTATCCCGTTTATTAGGGAAATCCGTTGTCATAGTCACGTTTGTGTCCTGCACTGTTTGATATCCCGTGCGGGTATGTTCTTGGCAGTTGAGGTATTTCCTCAGTTATATTTTACATCTTGTGTTCACACGTTTTTCACAAGGAGTATCATTATATATTTGTGAGTTCAAGTTTAAGTTATTGTTTGAACTCGGTAGTTATTTTGGAGCACGTCTTTTAACTGTGCAGGTTGTTGTATAGCCTTCCTTGCATTTTTTTTATCACTGTTTCCTGTGCGAGCTTTGCTCGTCTATATTTGGAAAAGTATTTATTCATATAGTAGTTTGTAATGGTCGCTTCCGCGTGCACCATATTTCAGTCTATTAGACGGTTGTATATTTTTGCGGTATTCTCTTTCAATTTAGGGCAGCCGCTGGTGTACTAGTTTCGCCCTCACTGTATATTCAGACAATAATGTACTTGTGTTCAACCCCTTTTTGGTTAAGAACGTACCACTGTCCTTAATTTGGACATACGTAATTATTATACCATTTGGTATCGTTGTATACATTTATATTTGGAGAGTAATTCTCTCTTTGCCCCGTTTACGGGTAATGATTTTTATCATCGAATCATTGCTTTTGAGTACCGTATATCGTCAGTTTTAACGGTTATTGAGCCTTTTTGATTATTATAATCTCATTCGCCCATTTGTTGGGTTTTCTTGCTTGTCATGTACTCAACTATCAATTCCCTCCATTGTCGGGAGGTTTTCCTTTTTGGGTTACTTTATTTTATCCACTCCTTTGCGGAGTTACGGTTTGGTCATTATTTTTATATTCAAGGTTGTGTTTCCTTTCATTTCGTTAATTAAACTTGGGTTTATTTGTTAATTTATTCAAGGTGATTACTTACACTGGTTTGAATTTACATTTCTGACCTTCGTGTGGAGTCGACTACTCCCAGTGTTCCTTTCACCACATGTCTATGTGTATGGGGTACCGTACTGGTACATTGCTACTTACTCGACTAACTCAGGAATGTGTGGTCGTCCCATAACTCGTTTATAGACTCGTGGTGTCCGTCACACGTTCATGAAGTATTCTGTTATCAAACTCCCTTTTTGTTAATATTGGGGGTCTCCCGTGGGAATGTTCGGTTCCCTGGATTTCCTGCTCAATGGTTATGGGTTCGTGTATTTGTATTGGCAGATGTTGTTATAATTATCCTAGAGGTAAGGCTCGCACTGTAAAACTGAGAGATGGTTTTTCTCCCCCCTTTTTTTGAGTATTTTGTTGATGATGGTTAGTTGATTTCTTTAAGAGAATCCTCGCATTCCGGTATTGTAAGTTTGTTATTCTAATTCAGACATTGTTATACATAGTAACTCACATTGAAAAGTAATCGGAGGTGGTGACCCCATCCTCCCACGCTCACACCCATTATTAGTACATTAGGTACTTACTTTGTCTAGTTTGGGTATTTCGTACCGTTGGTTACACTTGGGCATTTGTATTACTGATTAGGTGATTTGTCGTTGCTTAATCCACATATTCATCATTACTGATAGTCGTACTAATAGTAGACGACATGCCTTTTTTTGCATACACCCATAATTATTACTTTTCACATGATGGAACGCCAATGGCGGTAGCCACCTTTTACTTGGAACTTGTCCAACGATCAGTATGACCATGATATTATACACAAAATTTAATCTCGACATTGTTCGTACTTAATCGTACATAATCATATATGGCACTCCTTGGTAAAGGTAGTGCCCAGGGGTGGTAATTATTTGTGCGTTCAGTGTTAATTCGCGTTCAATGTTGCGAATGCTATTGGTAATAACCGGGTTACGGTAGAATTGTTCTTTTCAGTTCTTGGTCCGACTGTGGACTGGTATGATTTTTCAAATTTTCTGGTACATCACAAGTTGATATTGACCGTTATACGATCGTATTCTCTCTATAATTTTTGTATAATTTAATATATATGCCAATGTGAGCTGTTAGTCATGGGCATTCTTATTTAATACCTTATGGTTGGATTATTATTATTACCTGTTTGTCGTTAGAGTACTGCATTTTTGTATTTATTCTCACTGTAATTAATTGTGGCAACTTGTGAAGAGTCTCAGGAGTCGTCCGACCCTGATGTGATCAGCACCAGCGTCGAACTATCCTTCCACCCCAATTTGTGTTCAGCTTCCCTTGACCTGTACCGGATCAAGTTCCACCTCCCACATCCATAACAAGTCATTAAATAGTTTACAATATGTCATAGTACTTGGCTCGTAAGTCGTTGTTGTTGATTCATCACCGTTTAATGAAGGCAGCTTGTTTTTGGCTGATGTATGCCCCTTTTGTTATGTTTAGTCGGACTCATCGGGTCCTTCCGAGGTTATACGCCTCGTACCTGAGCGGTTTATTATTCGTATGGCAACAATTGTATTCCTGTAGTTTATATTAGATTTGTACAATTGTTTGGTGGTTATCGGTAGCCATGGCGTTGTACCATTGGTCTACACTGTTTACAGACTTCGTTTGTAACGGTAATAGCAATGGTAACTATAGTCGTAGTTGTTTGCAGCACTTGCAGTAGCAAGTGCGCGGGGTAGACGGAATTATTAGTACATTGTTTAGCTTAGCGCTTGCAGTGGCAAGCGCGCCATGCAAGTACAGTTGTCAGTTTCAGACTCGTTCGTCTTACTACCGTGTTGGTTGCTCATGTACCGTTAGAACGATTGTTCATAAAAAAAATGGTATTTGGATTGGAAAATTTCCCTGTCCACATTGTTATTAGAATATTTAAGTTCTACCTCCCATTAGATTTATGGTAGTATAACGCTCGGAATTTGTTTGTTCGTTTTTTTTTATAGGTGTCGTCATAACAAGGTCCTAGTGTTACAGTATTGTGTGTACACAAGATTGGGACTGGAATTTGTTAACGTTATAAGGATAAAATTTTATACTTTAAGTATGAAGTCGCTTAGGCGGACTCTCAGGCTTGGTAGCCTCTTCCCGCTACTCGGGGATTTATGTTTTTCAGTAGCATGATACACATTGGGTTGTGGCGGGAGGGGTACTGTCAGCGATAGTCCATGCTCGGCTTCCACATAAAAGTGGACTGTCGCCAATGTACTCACGACGTAGGTATGTCTCCTCCTGACTGAGCTCTCAGCTGGATCATAACAGGGGTAATGTTCCCGGGCCTTTATGCCCTTGGCCAGCTTTTTGGCCCACACCACCACTAGACATCGGTATTACCGTTCGTCTTTTCGTTACTCGATAACTCCTCTTATTACAGTCAACTCCTTTGAGCGCCTCGAGGCTAACACTTTGCAAGCCAAAGGCTTTACTAACACATAATTCCATTAAATCAAAGACGTTTCATACCTCACAATGTTTCCCAAGTCCTAAGCTCACTGTCTTAACCTAGTATCTCGTCATCAGAGCGGTACTCAGCTTGATACCACTTTTGTAACACCCCTCTCGATAAACATGCAATAAACCCCCACGTAGTATAATTAAAGACGTTTTACAGCGGAAGAATAAATAACAATAGTAATACTCACTCGGGTGTCACCTGCCATTACTCGCCCATGCGAGCAACGAAGCAGAACTAAATCCAACAACCCAAAATACACAACACTACTAAACCGCTGTGACAACGAGATAAATCCTATACATCATACTAAGTCCAAAACAAATCATAACCGTCGACAAGTGAGCACCTACCCTGATCCCGTACTTCAGCTTCAACGATAAACAGCGACCTGCAACAAGCCATAAAGGCTCAGCGATAAACGCTGAGTATGCGGGCCTGGACCCTATTGGTCACTTGTCATTTTAACCATCTTGATATTAGATTGATTTCATGCTTTACCAGTTTACGGATATAATTAAACTGTAAAACAATTAACAGTAATAACCATACAATTAGACACAACCATTAACACTCATAATATATTCCACACAGCATAACACCATACAGTATAACCAATGAACAACAAGGCGTAACAACAAGAATAATAAAAGAGTATTAATTCCCGTCTTTGGTATTAGAATCCAATATTGTTCACCAAATGTATGAGCTAACAAGCTGTTCGTAATTGTTCAGTTATACCTGGTGACAACGTCTCGTTAAAACGACATGTCTCTAAATTACCCATATATTATGGCGGGTCACCCACGGCAGTAGCCACTCCAGCGGTAGAGTCTCCGACCAACGAGCCATCCTAGCTCACGGGAAATTTTCTTGATACTTATAGACCCGTACGCGGACATCCTGGTATCGTTTTTGTGATCACAGCGCGCACCAAGAGCCACATCCTCTTGGCTTTACTTCCATTCATTAATTTATTAATTATACCATCGCATCGCATTACCAAATTTCCTAACACAGCAGACTAAGGTCATTAGTCCAATCCGGAGTCTGTAAACTCGGGATCTAGTGTTAGATACGAGAGCGGCGTATAGAAAGGCCAATGCTCCGTATAAAAGTCTCGGATAATATGTATATTTTATTATCCTAGTGCTACAACGTTTTACTGACGTTCCTTATATTTCATATAAGATAGCACCATAGCCGCTAGTTCGTTTTATATATAGGTTCATATATACGAACCAATACTGTTAACTCAACAACAGTAAAATGATAAGCAACTATAAATATACAATTCATGCATATTAATTAATCATTCAGACAAACAATCTTATCACAGATCACACAGAAGTCTGAACTGAGGAAGCCCTCAGAGACAATCAGAGACCATAACAACATACAAGTTATCAAACAGTTTCCGGGCCCTTTCTTAGGTCAACCCGGATCAAACCCTTCTTCACATACCGTACACCTTAGACCAAGGATGCGCAGTGTAGTCCACTAAGCTTGTCGAGCGTGCACGTCTGACAGGCGATCTAACAATACGAAGAACGCTAAGCGTCAATTCACATGACCAAAATGATTCGGTATTTCCAAATAACGTCAGTAACCCCGGTGTTACAACCATAGATTTCAACCGTTATTAGTTAAGGTTTCGTTACCCTTAAAACTCTTTACGCGTAGTACGTATTAATTCTCCGTTAGACGAAGACGTCGGATTTTATGCGAACGTCGTACTTAGCGTTTTCAAACGTAGGAGTTATATTTCCCAGCCCGTAGTAATTTATATGTGTTACGTTTTATATAAATCCGTTCGTTCACGTATTTTTAATTCCACTGTTACATCGCATGCATAGGTACGTATGATGATCTATAGTTGCATGCATGGCTATTGTTTATAACCTATGGTTGCATGCATTCCATTGAACGTTAGATTATATCGCATGGTATATTACTATGCTTTAATATACCTTATATTGTACAACTTCCCATTTATGTAACAAGTTGTATTCATTTAAAATCTTATGACTTAATAGCATATAGTTATACTAATAAGTTAACATTCCTTATTTATTATCATTTGGCTTGTAAACCATAACGTATATGCATGTTATTTGCGCCGGTATATTATTTGTATACATATATATACATTGATCTCTTAATGGAATATGAAATTTAGTATTATGTACATGTTACTTCCCATCCAAGGTTTATTCAACCATTCCACAATTCATATATTAACCATATATTATACTCTATTATTATTATACCCATTTATATAAATCCAAAAATTCCCAAATTTATACTTAGGATATAAATCACTATATTAACCAATCTATACCTCAACTTTTCGGTATTTACTTTCTATACCCCATAAGTTTTATAAATTCAACATTTCACTTATAATATTAATATAACTTCATAAATTAATTATTCATGACATTAAATTTGGTCAAACCTCTTAATATGGTCTATATTGACCCATTGACTTTCAGTTTGACCAGAAGTTTATATAATTACAGTTTGACCCCCATAATTTCCATAAACCTCATTTTTGCCTCAAAACTTTATTAAATTTTATATAATTCATAAAATAAGGTTTTGATGCTTAGTTTCCGGTTGTTATTTATAGTTAGCCCCTAAAATCATTTTAATTACAGAAGAACCCCTAAATAATTCGGTAATGTTTAATTATCATTTTAAATTCATTTTAAACTTAATAACCATAAATTAAATAGCCTAAACATACATGGCCTTATCACAATAATTCGCAAAGAACAAAATTACTCATAAATGTCTCAAATGACATTATAACCTTACGACTTATATTACTCTCACCATATATTTTTATAAATTATGCTTTTGACCATATTTAATTTGCTTGGCCTTATAGGTCATTAATTCACCAAGTTAATTTACCAAAAACGTTATTAAATGTCTTAACACATAATTAGGTTTTATAATGCCCATAAATCCCACCTAACATATATGTTTAATAAAATTTCATAAAAACCATATTATAATATAAGGTAAGTATTTTCTCACCTAGCTTTTGATTTTGCAAGCTTCCAAGCACTCCGAACAACAACTAGCACTCTCGGCCTAGTTGTTAACACCAGATTTAATTAGTTTTGAATGTTGAATCATTAGCTTAATATATACACAAGTTTATAGAGTGGAAATACCCACTTTGCCTACCCTTATTTCTTGGACTTGGTTCTTCATGTTGTGCAGAAGTTTTTTTCCAAGATTTTCCAAGGTGTTTATGTAACGACCCCAAAACCGGCCTAGGAGTTAGGGCCGTTACACGCCGCGAGTCTACTACCTAACGTCGCAAGGCTCTAAGCAAACGAATCCCAAAACCGAATAATAAACTTGTATAAATACCAAAAGAGTTTACAAGATCCAAATGCTTATAAGTCAAATACAAAGAGAGAGGCCTGAAGGCTACACTAAGTACTAAAGCGTCCAAAGCGCAAGCAAACAAAGTCTAAAGACACATAAAATAACGAAGCTCCAGAAGGGGACGAGAAGAGAAGATCCCACGAGCTCAATCTGCAACAAAGTAAAGGGGTGAGCTAAACAGCCCAGCAAGCAGAAGACTTCCTCAAGGAAGCCCACTCAAAACAGAAGCAGAAGAACACTTGTAAACAGAGAGGATAGCGGAGTCATATAAATAGACAGAATGAAACCACAAAACAGAGGCAGAGCAGAACGGAATATCACTTCAAACACAGTCGGACTTTCAGATCAGAACAGAAGAGTGGGACACTAGTAACCAGCTAACACAGAAGGACTCACATAATGTCCTATGGATCCGAGATCCCACAACAGAAGCCGTAGAGACAGCTAACAGACCCGTCGGTCAAATAACATCCTAAGGGAACCCTAAGGAGTATAACAGAAGGAATTCCTGCGCAGCATGCTACGGGACAGCCCGACCCGACTATCCAAGGCTCAGAAGCAAAGTAACTAGGTCCCAAAACCAAAAGCTCACAAAACAGATCTTAAGTGCATGGAAATGCATATAAACAGCATAAGAAGCTTGTACACAGATAGGGGAATCCAACCCCGCAAACGGAACTCAAAACGGAGCTAAAACGAAGAAGTTATGCTCAAAACAGTGGCATGTCCGAACTTGCGTCCGACCTTGCAAGTTCGGACAGAGGCCGAGAATCAGAAGTCACAGAAATGCCAAAGTCCGAACTTACGTCCGGACGTCGAAGTTCGGACGTAAGTCGAGACTCAGAAGCCAAAACAATCCTCGTGTCCGAACTTGCGTCCGACCTTGCAAGTTCGGACACACTTCGAAAAACTTTTACGGAGCCTCGTCCTCGCGTCAGGTCCGAACTTACATGTTCGGACACTCCAAAATCTTCAAAAACAAAACGCGCCCGATGACCTGTCCGAACTTACAAGTTCGGACAGACGTTCGGACAGTGCAAAACTGTCGAATTCCAGAAAGAACAGACGCGCAGAAACTCATCCAAAAACATCAGAAACTCACACAAAACTCATAGAATTGTAAATCAGTACCCTCGGGGGTTTAGCCAATCGATCAACAACACAAAACCGATGAGAAAGCACACAATCACAACACAATTGCAAACCAGAAACGCTAGAATAAAACAGTCCCCCGAGGGTGAGCAAACAACCCCGATTCCATCCCCCACTTACATCGAATTGCAGAGAAGGTTGCACCAATCTGAAGCAGAGCGAAGACCCGACACACTGCAACCCCGAACAGCGCAATCAGCCACTGAATTTGCAGAGAACAGCCCCAAAAAACAGAATGCAAAATCAGAAAACTGCTTCTCCAAAACAGCAAAGAGACTACCGAATTCACCAACGAACCTACCTGATTTGCAGAGGGGAAGAATCTGAACAGAAGTAGCAGCAGAACCGACCACAAACGCAGCAAAGATCCACACGAACTCAGAAGCACAGCAATGGAGAAGAAGAGAGGGAGAGCGCAGAACTGTCGCGAGGGAGAACGCACGGTTTGTAAATTGATCGTGGATTGGAATGTAAAATAAATGACTTATCTACCTTAATAAGTCTCACCAATAAAAGAGGGGAAACGACCTCCTTGCCCCCGTCTTTTAATTTAAAGACTCCGGTGTCCCATCAGCTATCCAAAGTAACACATAACATAAGCAAAGATATAAACCGAAATGTCATGAAATCTGAAAAACGAAAATACGGAGTATTACATCACTCCCCCCTTAAAAGGAATTTCGTCCTCGAAATTCAACATACCTTACTGCTCGAAAAGGGAAGGAAACTTGGCACGCAGCTCTTCCTCGAGCTCCCACGTCGCCTCACACTCGGACTGATCAGACCACTGTACCTTAACCATAGGCAGTGTCTTGCTACGAAGCCGACGGACATCCCGTGCTAGAATACGAACCGGAACTGCCTCATAAGTGAAATCATCTCTGAGTCGAAGCTGACCATAGTCAATCACATGCGAAGGATCATGTAGATACTTCCTGAGCATCGACACATGGAACACGTCATGCACTCCTGCTAGAGCTGGTGGCAATGCCAATCTGTAAGCTACCGGCCCAACCTTCCCAAGCACCTCAAAAGGCCCTACGAACCGAGGACTCAACTTGCCTCGCTTCCCAAAACGAACCACACCCCGAACTGGAGAATCTTCAGAACACGTGGTCTCCCACCTGAAACTCAAGCGGACGGCGCCTCTGATCTGCATAACTCTTCTGCCGGCTCTGGGCAACCAACAAACGCTCCCTGATAGTCTTGACTTTGTCCACAGCTCCCTGCACTAACTCAGGACCCACAATCGCCCTCTCTCGCAGGTCATCCCAACAAATAGGAGACCTACAGCGCCTACCATACAACGCCTCAAATGAAGCCATCCCAATGCTCGATTGGAAACTATTGTTGTAGGCGAACTCAATCAAAGTCACATGCTAATCCCAGCTGCCCCCGAAGTCGAGCACACAAGCCCTCAACATGTCCTCCAAAATCTGATTCGTCCTCTCGGTCTGCCCATCTGTCTGAGGATGATAAGCCGAACTGAAAGCCAAATTCGTCCCTAACGCCTTATGCAGGCTCCGCCAGAAGCGAGATACAAATCTCGGATCTCTGTCCGAAACGATCGTCGCCGGCACACCGTGCAACCTCACAATCTCATCAACATACAGCCGAGCCAGGCGCTCAAGGCTGAAGGTCTTCCTCACAGGCAAGAAATGAGCTGACTTCGTCAACCGGTCCACAACTACCCACAATGCATCGTACCCCGAAGATGTCCTAGGCAACCCCACAATGAAATCCATACCTACGCTCTCCCATTTCCACTCAGGAACGGGAAGAGGCTGCAGAAGACCCGCAGGTCGCTGATGCTCAGCCTTCACCTGCTGACAGGTTTGGCAACGAGCCACAAAATCAGAAATCTCCCTCTTCATATTCGCCCACCAAAAGGATTCCCGGAGATCCCGGTACATCTTCACCCCTCCTGGGTGAACAGAATAAGAAGCTCCATGAGCCTCCTACATAATCTCCCGCCTAAGGTCGCCTCCACTAGTCACACAGACTCTGCCTCTGAGGCGTAGACAGTCATCGCTGGACACAGAAAACTCTGACTCCTGCTCATCTGACAACTTCTCCCTGATCTTACACAACTCAGCATCAGTCTTCTGACCCTCTCTAATCCGCTCAATCAAAGTAGACTGGACCTGAATCGAGGCAATCATCCCAGCACGGTCGGACCGAACAACCCAAATCCCCATACGCTGAAGCTCAATAGCAGACCTCTGAACCCCTGACAACGGACAAGCAAGCCAGGAGCACCCCTACGGCTCAAGGCATCAGCCACCACATTCGCTCTACCACGGTGGTAGAGGATCTCCAGATCGTAGTCATGTAACAGCTCCAACCAGCGCCGCTGTCTCAAATTCAATTCCTTCTGCGTGAACAGATATTTGAGACTCTTGTGATCCGTGTAGACCTTACACGTCACCCCATACAAATAGTGCCGCCAGATCTTCAAGGCGAAGACCACAGCAGCTAGCTCCAAGTCATGGGTAGGATAATTCTTCTCATACGGCTTCAACTGTCGTGACCCATACGCTACCACCTTTCCCTGCTGCATCAGAACACAACCCAGCCCTCTGTGGGAAGCGTCACAGAACACCTCAAAGCCATCTGTCCCAGAAGGCAACGTCAAAATCGGAGCCGAAGTCAACCTCTTCTTCAACTCCTGGAAGCTCTCCTGGCACGCCTCACTCCAATCAAACTTGACATCCTTCCTAAGAAGACGAGTCAAGGGAGATACGATCTTAGAAAAGCCCTCCACGAACTTCCTATAATACCCAGCCAATCCCAGAAAACTGCGCACCTCAGACACACTAGTGGGCTTCGCCCACTCCATAACGCCTTAATCTTCTCCGGGTCCACAAAATACCATCCTTCGAAACCACGTGGCCAAGGAACACCACTCTATCCAACCAGAACTCACACTTCTTCAATTTAGCATACAACCCCTTCCCCTTCAACGTCTGTAGAACCATCCTCAGATGCTCCTCAGCACTCTTGGAGTACAGCAAGATGTCGTCAATAAACACAACTACGAAAGAATCCAAGAAAGGTTTGAAGACTCTGTTCATCATATCCATGAAGAACGACGGGGCATTGGTCAAACCAAAAGGCATGACCAAGAACTCATAATGCCCATATCGGGTCCTAAATGCAGACTTAGACACATCCTCGGCCTTAATCTTCAGCTGATGATATCCAGAACGCAAGTCGATCTTCGAGAAG
Source organism: Limonium bicolor (assembly GCA_023374045.1). Classification (NCBI taxonomy): domain Eukaryota; kingdom Viridiplantae; phylum Streptophyta; class Magnoliopsida; order Caryophyllales; family Plumbaginaceae; genus Limonium; species Limonium bicolor. Next base: position 318,128,227 of record CM041777.1, on the reverse strand, counting down.
ACTGTCGCTCCTGCTAACTGGTCGAAGAGATCATCAATGCGGGGAAGAGGATACCGATTCTTGATGGTAACCTTATTCAATTCCCTGTAGTCGATACACAATATGAAGGAGCCATCCTTCTTCTTCACAAACAACACAGGTGCTCCCCATGGAGACACACTAGGGCGAATGAAGCCCTTATCCAGAAGATCCTGCAGCTGCACCTTCAGCTCCTTAAGCTCTGCCGGACTCATGCGATAGGGAGCCTTAGATAGGCTGAGTCCCTGGCGCTAACTCAATAGAAAACTCCACCTCACGATCAGGTGGTAGCCCTGGCACATCGTCCTGGAACACCTCAGGAAACTCACACACAATGGGTATATCCTCCAACCGGGATCCCTCCTTAACCTCAGGTACAAAGCAGAGAAAACCCTGGCAGCCCTTCCTCAAGGAACGGACTGCCTGCATAGCTGACACCAACACAGGAGCACAAGGAATGGCGTTCCCCACAAAAGCAAAACGGGTCTCACCCGGTCTATCAAACACCACCCTCCTAGCCGCACAATCTATATGGGCATGGTGCTCTGCTAGCCAGTCCATGCCCAAAATCACATCGAAGCAAGACATACGCATAGGGATCAAATCAGCAGACAAGTTCCTATCCATAACCACTACCGGAACCGACGTACACACGGAAATCAAGTACACAAGCAGGCGCCACTCAACGGGCTAGAAATACACAAATCCACATCACAGGGCACAGCAGACAACCCGAGACTACCCACTAAATCAGCAGACACAAAGGAGTGGGTAGCTCCTGAATCAAACAAGCAGAAAACTGGCTGAGAAGAGATCTGAAGAATACCTGACACTACTCGGCCTGAGTCACGGTCTCGCTCACCAGCTAGAGCGTACACACGAGCCTGGGTCTGGGGCTTCTTCTGATCAGCCTTCTGCCCGGACCCTGAACCAGCACCTCGGCCCTCAGAACCGCCACTGCTACCACCCCTGACACTGGGCAATGCTGTCTAGCGAACCACACTTGAAGCACGCCCCGGACTTCCTGTAGCACTCCCGCCCAGGATGGAAACGGTCACACTCCGCACACTTCTCCACAGCAGGAGATACTGATGAAGAAGAACCCCGGTCTCCTCTATACTTCTTCTTCTGAGAAGAAGTCTGCTCACGCCTCTCGGGCTCCTCCACACGACCCTTCCTCTTCTGGTCCTTGCCCTTATCGGGCCTCTGGTCCCTCTTCTCATACCGCTGCCTAGCCTGCAGCTCAGACTCCACTACCAACGCCACATCGGCCACATCCCGGAAGGTCTTGTGGCGGAAAGGTGCCACAGCAGCTCGAATGTCGCCCCTCAACCCAGCCTCAAACTTCCTAGCCTTCCGGTTATCATCCGGCTCAGGCACAAACTTCGAAAGGGAAATAAACTTCCTCACATAGTCGTCCACAGACATCTCCTTCGTCTGACGAAGCCTCCCATACTCTACAATCTTCTGATCCCTGAAGACATCGGGATAGAACTGCTGATTGAAGCAGCCCCTGAACTGCTCCCATGTCCATGGGTGGGGGTACTTCCCTTCAACCGACTTCCACCACTTCGCCTCTGACTGAAACATAAAGGTGGCAAAGCCAACCTTCTGATCCTCCTCACATCCCATGACCCGCAGAAGGTCCTCAATGGCAGTGATCCAGTGGCTCGCCTCCTGTGGGTCGCCACTAGCATCAAAAGAAGGCGGCTTCAGCTTCAGGAACTCCTGAAGCGCCTTCACGTTGTTGCCCCCGCGTTACCGGCTCCTGCCGCCTCCTGCAGCTGGCCCCTACAGTCTGTAGCACCTGGGTCACCACCTGCTGCACAATCTCCGCAATGTCCCCCTGGGGAGCATCGCCTGAAGCTGCACCACGTCCTGAACGTCGGGGAGGCATACTGAAGATACAACATCAAAATTCATCAGAAACCATCAAGCATCAAACAGCAGACCTTTCAGACACCCACACATGCAGACAAAACCCCACAGACACCAAAGAACGAGCAACCACTCTGATACCACTAAATGTAACGACCCCAAAACCGGCCTAGGAGTTAGGGCCGTTACACGCCGCGAGTCTACTACCTAACGTCGCAAGGCTCTAAGCAAACGAATCCCAAAACCGAATAAGAAACTTGTATAAATACCAAAAGAGTTTACAAGATCCAAATGCTTATAAGTCAAATACAAAGAGAGAGGCCCGAAGGCTACACTAAGTACTAAAGCGTCCAAAGCGCAAGCAAACAAAGTCTAAAGACACATAAAATAACGAAGCTCCAGAAGGGGACGAGAAGAGAAGATCCCACGAGCTCAATCTGCAACAAAGTAAAGGGGTGAGCTAAACAGCCCAGCAAGCAGAAGACTTCCTCAAGGAAGCCCACTCAAAACAGAAGCAGAAGAACACTTGTAAACAGAGAGGATAGCGGAGTCAATATAAATAGACAGAATGAAACCACAAAACAGAGGCAGAGCAGAACGGAATATCACTTCAAACACAGTCGGACTTTCAGATCAGAACAGAAGAGTGGGACACTAGTAACCAGCTAACACAACAGAAGGACTCACATAATGTCCTATGGATCCGAAGATCCCACAACAGAAGCCGTAGAGACAGCTAACAGACCCGTCGGTCAAATAACATCCTAAGGGAGACCCTAAGGAGTATGAACAGAAGGAATTCCTGCGCAGCATGCTACGGGACAGCCCGACCCGACTATCCAAGGCTCAGAAGCAAAGTAACTAGGTCCCAAAACCAAAAGCTCACAAAACAGATCTTAAGTGCATGGAAATGCATATAAACAGCATAAGAAGCTTGTACACAGATAGGGGAATCCAACCCCGCAAACGGAGCTAAAACGAAGAAGTTATGCTCAAAACAGTGGCATGTCCGAACTTGCGTCCGACCTTGCAAGTTCGGACAGAGGCCGAGAATCAGAAGTCACAGAAATGCCAAAGTCCGAACTTACGTCCGGACGTCGAAGTTCGGACGTAAGTCGAGACTCAGAAGCCAAAACAATCCTCGTGTCCGAACTTGCGTCCGACCTTGCAAGTTCGGACACACTTCGAAACTTTTACGGAGCCTCGTCCTCGCGTCAGGTCCGAACTTACATGTTCGGACCGACTCCAAAATCTTCAAAAACAAAACGCGCCCGATGACCTGTCCGAACTTACAAGTTCGGACAGACGTTCGGACAGTGCAAAACTGTCGAATTCCAGAAAGAACAGACGCGCAGAAACTCATCCAAAAACATCAGAAACTCACACAAAACTCATAGAATTGTAAATCAGTACCCTCGGGGGTTTAGCCAATCGATCAACAACACAAAACCGATGAGAAAGCACACAATCACAACACAATTGCAAACCAGAAACGCTATAATAAAACAGTCCCCCGAGGGTGAGCAAACAACCCCGATTCCATCCCCCACTTACATCGAATTGCAGAGAAGGTTGCACCAATCTGAAGCAGAGCGAAGACCCGACACACTGCAACCCCGAACAGCGCAATCAGCCACTGAATTTGCAGAGAACAGCCCCCAAAAACAGAATGCAAAATCAGAAAACTGCTTCTCCAAAACAGCAAAGAGACTACCGAATTCACCAACGAACCTACCTGATTTGCAGAGGGGAAGAATCTGAACAGAAGTAGCAGCAGAACCGACCACAAACGCAGCAAAGATCCACACGAACTCAGAAGCACAGCAATGGAGAAGAAGAGAGGGAGAGCGCAGAACTGTCGCGAGGGAGAATGCACGGTTTGTAAATTGATCGTGGATTGGGAATGTAAAATAAATGACTTATCTACCTTAATAAGTCTCACCAAAAATAAAAGAGGGGAAACGACCTCCTTGCCCCCGTCTTTTAATTTAAAGACTCCGGTGTCCCATCAGCTATCCAAAGTAACACATAACATAAGCAAAGATATAAACCGAAATGTCATGAAATCTGAAAAACGAAAATACGGAGTTTTACAGTTTACGGCAGGAATTTTATGCAGCAAAAGAGTATATATTAGTTACTCATTATGTAGGTAATTAAGTGATGAGTTTAAGCTTAACAAGGCATGGTTTTTACCTTGCTTTGAAGCTGGTTTCTAAGCTCACTCACGCCTTGGTTTAAGGCTGGTTTCAAGGACTACTTGCACCTGTTTTTAGTGAGCAAAGTCCAACGTGTTAAAACCACTACTAATACTAGCTTATATTACCGGTGGACTCAAGAGTATAAGATGAGATTTTTCTTACCGAAACATGGTCATCCAAGGGTGTTGCTACTGCATGTTTCATGGGCATTTCTCCTCTCTGTTTTTACGTGAAGAAAACAAAAGAAAAAGCTCATGACAAGCTAGGTACATTACCGGTAGAACATGAAGGAAATGGGCAGTGGGTATAGCTCACCGAGAAGGTCAAGAAAGGAGATTCAATGCTTGGTTCTTCTCCTTCATAAAGCTTGGTGTTTTCTTCTGTTTTTGTACGTGAAAGGAGCAAAGAAAGAGCTGGGAAAGCTGAGTATTCAAATGGCAATCAAGGAAGGAAAGAATAGACTAGTTTTATGCTTGTTTATTACCTTGAGAAGTTATAGGTAATAACTCCTCTTTTTCTTCTATTTTTCAGACGAGTAACCGCACTACTTCAAGCCCAACTCAGCCTTGGTTTGCTGGATGAAAAATGGAGATGTGAGCTCCTCTGTTTTGTACGTAAAGAAGGCAAGAAGAAAAGCTCAAGAAGGCTGGTAATATTACCGGTAGGAGGAAGAAGAAATGGCCAGTTTTTTCCTTACCGATACTTGGTATAGCATGGATGTTGCTTGGGTCTTGTTACCACATGAGCTTAACGTTGTTCTCTGTTTTTTTTATGAAGAAGACCAGAGATTAAGCAAAGAAGACTCCCTTTTTCTCTTCTGTTTTTAACCGAGAAGCTGCTCAACTTCACACACAAATTTAGCTTGGTTTGCTACAGCAAGTAATAGTAGCCATGAAGATGGGTGTTATTCTCGGTTTGAACTCAGCAAGGGAGAGCTGGAGCTTGCGCTGGAAGAAGACGGTAATGAAAAAAAAGAGAGGGAAATCGGTGATGATAATGAGTAGGTATAGGCTTGGCCAAATAAGTCAAGTGGGAAGGTTTCCCATGACTAAATAATTGATTGAGCTTGCAGGGATTGTCGGTAGTAAGTAGTAGTAATACGGTAAGAGCAAGTTTGATTGGTTTGTTATTATATTTATTATATGTATACATGTCACATGGCTCACGTTATGTGTGTGACATTTCGGTGGCTTGCAGGTTTGCAAGTGGATAAGGGTGATCAAGTAGCAGGCGACAATGATAGAGGTAAGAATGAAGGGTTGTTTAATATTATATGAAGAGTGTGTTGATTATTGCTTTACAAAAGTAACTTGGCATGTCACACGTTTTTGTTGTAGAAGCCAGCCAGTATACACCCAGGGAAGAGTCTTGATAAAACGGCAAGATCAGGTGAGATTGGAAGAGATAAGTAGCTTAGATAATATTATGTAAAAAGACGTACTTACATTACTTTAATAAGGTATAGGTAGTGAGTAACATATACTTATAAATGGGGGCGGCAATTTTCTTGGTTATGAGGTTAAAACTGGTGGAATATATTAGCTAAGATCAAGGGAGTATATTGACCATAGACTAGATTAAGAGATTAAATGTTATTTTTCACTATTTGGTTATTATTCACAAGCCAATGCACATATTTTTGTATTTTTGAAAAATTTAGAATTGGGCATTTTATTATGGCACATTATGTCACATTAGTATATTTAAGGGTACTCAAGACCCTAAAATTAAACAAAGCTCATTTTAGAGACAATCTCACAAAAATGTGCTTTAAGAAAGCTTAGTGCACATTTTGTGTTCTAGTGAGTTCCTGAGCTTGGTCTCCCTTGGAAATGGATTTAATGTGTTCATTTACGTATTATAAGGCTCAGGATAAAATTTTAGGTCAAACGGAGTTCGTTTGAATATTTAATCACCCTTAAAGGTCAACGGGTGTAATACTTGTTTTCTGTTAAACTTTGTTGTGTTTAATTTACTTTTAAGGCATGTTTAGGCCTTAATTTAATTGATTATATGTTTAATCAATATTTAATTAAGTAGGGGTATTTCAAGTACACACATTAGTTACAAGTTAGTATGAGACATCAATAACGCTCGTCAATACGGATAACAAATGAAAGGGGCCTTGAAGGCCGAATAAACGAGAACCGTTTGAAATAATTAAACCTTGTATCGTTATATTACACGCTTGTTATTATTCTGCTTATATGCATGATTATATGTGGAACCATGTGTGTTATTTTGGATGAGTTGTTGGATGTTTATTTATTGCATTTACCGTTGTTATTATATACCAGTAAAACGGAACAACATGTAAATGAACTGCATGATAACTCGGCTAATTAACTTAAGGAGTTTAAGGGTTCATGAAGATTACACCTTAGCATACTTAATGGTTATGTGCTGAGCCTTTATGGCAAACATATTACAGGTGCTTGATCCAGACCAAAGCCGGAGTGTGGGCTATTTTGGGGGTAGTTTTACGGTATACCTTACTACCACACTTTTGGAACTGTTTCGGATTAGTTTATGATTGTATAAGGTTTTGGGGATTAAAACTGCTCACTGGATTTGGACTTAGTGTTGTATTTACATTTTATGGTTAGCTATCTCTTGCCATCACAGCGTGTTGGATTACAATTGTGTTTGGATGCTTCAGTGCTCACAAGGGTGAGTAGTGGCGGTAGCACCCGGGGTTAGTACAATTGTCTTTTCATTTTCATTGCGACTCGGCTTTAATTTATATTAAGGGCGATAGTTATTACGAGATTTACGAGTAGGGGTGTTACACTTAGGCTTGGAGGTCATCAGGTAGTGAGCGATTGGACCAATATCCGATCAGTTGACCGTTGGCTCTTAGATAAGAAAGGCGGGATCCCTTGGGATTGAAACTTGCCACAGTTTGCTAGAGATCATGGGAGAGTCTCAGGGCTTATCAATAGCTTAGATCATTCATGGAATGAGAAGCTAATTCGGTACTGGTTCTCTATTGAAGATGCAAAGCATATCTTCAAAACAATCCTTTGCATAAGTGATCTATCGGATGGCTAGTGTTGGGGACGGACCAAAAATGGTAAGTTTCTCGATCAAATCTACTTACTATCTTGCCTCCTTGATCTCCTCAGTACTTAATGATTCGGCTTCCTATAGTAATCCTATAGGAGTGATGTAGAGGAAAAACCGTAAGTGTTTTTTCCACAAAGGGTGAGGTTGTTTGGATGGAAACTCATGCAATGAGTTCTTCCCTATAAAGTAGTTGTTCCGCAATGATGTAAGAGTAACCCCGATGATCGGTGTTCTATTTGTAGGGGGAATGAAACCACCGTTCATGCCTTACTTTTCTGCCCTACAGTCAGCAAATGGTGGAAGTATGAAAATCATGTCAAGCCTAAAGGAATTGTTAATGATGAAGCCTTAATAGACTAGATGTTATCTATCTGCATTAGTCACGACTGTGACCAATTGAGCAAAGTCATTTAGTTACTATGGAAGCTTTAGTTTGCAAGATACTGATTCCAGCATGGTTGTGTCCATTTATTCAACCAAGGAATGGATCAAGCAGCTTCCTTTCTTGAGGCTGCTTCATCTAGTAGTGTCTTTTATTGTTGCAATGTCAAGATGGATTAGCCTGTCATTCATCCAAATGCGATTTATATCGACCTGGATGGCAATGTGGGGGAATAAGGCTCCGGCTTAGAAGTTATCTATAAAGATGTGAACGACACAATTCATGCCACTGGCATTGACAAAGGCCATTCAAGAGGTCTCCACAGTAGTGAAGCGAAGGCCACTATATTCGGTCTTGAAGTTGCCAGGAATCTTGGAGCTAGTAAAGTCCACTTCTTTTCAGATTATTTTTCTAATATCAATTTTATTAAGGGTCAAGGAACAGTTAGAGATGATGTTCAAAATGTCCTTCGGGATGCCCTATCTATTGCTCAATTTTTAGTTGGGAGGGATTGTAATGTTGATGCGGATAACTTTGCGAACATGGGTAGGTTTGGGTCTTATGAAGGGGTCCAGACATATGACACTCCGAAATGTATTCTAAAACGTATTCTTGATCAACTTGTTATGGTTTCAAATATATATACACATAGTCATAAGCATAGTTCGATACGAAATGTGAAGTCAAATAAATGATTTTCGATGAATCATGTGAAGGCTCATCATTGTTTTATTCTTCCTTAATACAATATTTGACCTTCTTCATGGTGATAAATCGTGGTTGACTAGGCCTAACGTTGTAAATATGTTATGGATATGATTATAATTACTAGGTTTTCCTTCTTATACGTGTGATCTTCCCTGTTTATTATTAGTTTTATTAATATGTAATATTTGTTTATATTTATATATATTGAATAATATTTCTAGAGTATGCTGGATGAAAAAACTCCTATTTATTATAGCACTTGTAAAATAAAGCTGATTATTATTACTAAGTTTTAGTAATGATGTAGCTTCTTATATTACAAGCTTTGCAAACTGATATTGTAACACCCCTACTACGCACATAACACTAAATGAAATCACAGCGGAAATAAATAACTATACAGTAACTAACGCTTCGGTGCTACAACGCCGTCAACCACCCACGTGGTTGACAAGGCAGAATAAATACAAGTGTACCGGTCTGATGATCAGACTCCCGAGCATAAAACTAAACCATAAATACATCATATACAATACCGAGTATTACATACATCCTTCACTGTTAAACATCACTGTAACCCGATCATAACCAATATATACCGCCACGGGAGCACAGGCGCATCCCGGGCCAACATCCAAAAGTAATCAAAAGTAAACCTGCATCCTAGGATCTAAAGCCACTCCGCTTCTTCGATCCTCATCCTGCAGTATAAGAAATATGGATCCCCCGAGGGGGTCAGCAACCCTTGGCTGGTACGGTTAACGCGCAGCCCATCGGCTACCGGGATACGCGCAACTATTTGTCATGATAACATGGCATTCATTTATATACCTAACATAACATAACATGTGGCATAGCATTAATAGTGCACAGCACAACATCACATACACAGTGGATCTTCGTTCCACAATAACAAACCACAAGGGTCAAATAACACAAGAGCCTAGAGAATGATTCACCCTCATGTTAAGCTCGTTACACACACTCATTACCGTTCTGTTAGTCGAACGAGTAACTTAAGTCACAGATGGTTCGGATTTAGTGACCCGAACACACCACATAAACACATGTTCCCACTAAACCGATCATAAGTCAGAATAGGTAAGCTTTGGAGGAAGCTAGCGGGAGATCGAACGCCAAATTAAGGAGAACAATCTTAACAACATAAGAGTCGAATCTGATTCAGATATCTACTCTTAACTTACATGCATGACCGGACAACCGGATTCCTCACTTCCCAGTTAACACTTGTTAGAAGTTCATGGTGGAACTTAACAACCAATACACAATAAGTGGTAAGTCATGTTAGACACACACAAGGGAAATGAGTCACATCACAACATCACAATTATATGAACAACTGTAAACTCATTACATGTTTAGATCTTATAACGTCATAAACACACAGAAAAACATACAACACACAAGCCGGTGTAAACCGGTAGACAACAGACTGCAAGAAAACCATACCTTGGTCCTTGCCTTGATTTGTTTCCACCGTAGGTCACTCCTATACATGATTCAAGAATGTCGGTTAATTAACTTACTTAACCTCCAAATTTACTAAGTGTTTAACATAATTATTTGACATGTTTAAGTGTCTAACTTACCCTAGGTTACCTTCATTATACCCCCTAGGGTTAACTACATAAGTCACATTCTTTTCTGTTTTTTTTTTAAGTTTTGGTATGTCCGACCCACCGTCCGACCCACCACTGGGTCGGACCCTTCCAGTGGTTTTCGGGTCTGGAGAACCTTACCTTGTCCGACCCATGTCCGACCCAACCTTCTGGGTCGGACCATTCCAGAGAACTTCATCGACCCCAGAACATACATGTCCGACCCATGTCCGACCCACCCTTCTGGGTCGGACCATTACAGAACATTTTACCGCCTTACAAACATGCCCGTCCGACCCACGTCCGACTCACTCGACTGGGTCGGACCATTCCAGAACATTTTCCCTCCTTTGAAACATGACCGTCCGACCCATGTCCGACCCACCCTTCTGGGTCGGACCATTCCAGAACAATTTCCTGACGCCTAACAGAGGCTGTCCGACCCAAACTTGGGTCGGACCCCTGGGTCGGACGTCCTCTAAACTTACCCAAACTTTGTCAAATCTTCACCAAACTTCTCCTAAAGCCTCTTAATGTTTCCTAACAACATTTGGTACCCTTATATCCACATACAACATCCATGAAACTCATTTTCTAATTCCTTAAGCCTTTACTTATTTCCTTGTAAAATTCCTTAACACTTACAACATTTTATACTAGGTTTCTAAATGGTGTTTCTCACCTATGATAACTACTATCCCAAAATGCTTTCTCCTCATCTTAACATCATCTCTTAAGCATTATTTCTCACAACTAACTCCTTATGTCATTCTTGAAATTCTTTTCCAAGTTTACACTTTCTCCTTATTTTACCAAAGTTTGCCTAAGTCTTTACCTAAGTCCAAAATGACTTTGGTACATACTAAAACCTCAAGCTCATGCCTAAGTCCTTGTTACACTCTAGAACACTTAAGACATTATATCTTCTCTTATAAAACACCAAGTCATTTCCTAACACCTCTAATTCACCAAACCTCATGTAAACACTTAGAACTTCTTGCTTCTTACCTAAATTTCGACATAGGTTCTCCTAGAACATTACTAAACCAAAACATATTGTTTTCACCAACAAACAACCAAGAACACTAAAAATCCATCAAGCACTTTCTTATACACAAACTTCACTCATATAGCACCACATCACAATATAGTGCATAATTTAGATTGCATGGCACTTAGGCCCTTAAATGACATGGCTCTTAGGCCCTTAAGATGCATAAATCATAAACACTGAATTTCCACAATATATTTGCCTTTGACCTGCAAATACACTCAACAACACATATGCCTTTTACTAAGCTCTTGAGAACACTTTACTAAGTCATTCACCATTTGCTCTTTAGGTAGTTTTAACAAGCATTATAAGCTCATTTCTTCTAAGGCATTAAACAACATTAGGTTAGTAGATTTACCTCTTTTCCAAACAACTTCTTTCTTGTTTCCTTTAAAAACCGGTAAGGTATTTGATTCTTTGTCAAGTTCTAAACAATATACAAACATTATAATGAGTATTCAAGCTATAAGCTTCATCTCATTGTAAACCCTAATTTTACATTGTTTCAAAAACATTAATGTAGTTGTTTTACCTTGATCTTTGAAGAGAGTTTGAATATCTAACAAGAGAGGACTCCACCTAGTCCATGAAGAGTTGGAATGAAGCTAGAACAAAGTCACACAAAGAGCTCCTTCAATAGGTATTTTCGGTCACAACAAAAACATGAAGGAAATGAAGTTTTTATTTGAGATTCCTTACCTAGAAGCAAAGGAGAGTAACAATGTAAAATACAAGCTCAAGCTCCTTCAATGGTGGAACTCCTTGGCACCGAAATGGTGGTCTTGGAATTTTAAGAAGATAGAAATGAAGAGCTTGATGAGAGGAAGAGATTGGTGGTGTTTGTTTTTGATTTGGATAAGTGAGCTAGATTTTACAAGAGATCAAAGATGGAGATGGTGGTGTGTACTATTGCAAACCGTGAGAGAATGAAGAAGAGAGGTTGAAGAAGGTGTTTGGAACCGTGGGAAATGAAGGAAAGAAATGAGAGAATGAGATAGAATTTACTTTTGAAGATATTTATGCTTATAAAGTAAAAAGGTACTTAAGTAGTCTTCTTTATTTTCTTAACATGCTAACAAGGGTGGTGTGTCACCAACCTTAAAAACCGGCCCCCAATAGTAGTATGAGGGTATTATAGTCTTTATTTGTCAATTTAATTACTTATACAAACATATGTTACAAAATAGCTTATAAAAATCACTATTCATGAAAACAAGGCACATAGAAGAGAAATTTTTGATTTCCCATTGATATAGAATTCCAAATGTGATACTATATAGTACACATGTTAATTAAAGAGTAATGATGGACATTTAGCCATTCAAAACTCATTTACAAGACAATTTTTTCAAAAATGTGCTTTAAGACTCCTTAAAGCACATTTTGTATTTAAACTTGTTTTCAAGCTTGGTTTTCTTTGGTAATTGGTTTAATATGTTCATTAGCATATAATTAAGATCTTGGTAAGTTCATTAGGTCTTAACCAAGCTTACTCCAAGCTTAGAGCACATTTTGGCCTTTATTGACCTTAAAGCACATCTTGTGTTTTCTTTTGTTTAAATTTGTTTACTAATGTTTCTAAGACTCTTTTTAGTCTTAATATACCATATTTAAGTGTTTAAACAATATATTAAGGTTTGGGGTATTTCAGATATAAAATTAGATTTGCCAAAAATATTTTTTAGAAAAAGATTTTATAATTACTAATAGTGTAAAACTATTGATATATATTAATTATTATGAGCATTAATTGGCATATAAATTACACTATACAATTTCTTAAAACTTATAATAAAAAGCAATAGGAAAGTGTAGACTATAATATAATTTAATAATTAATAGTATGTTTATGTATTAATTTACATATTAGATTTCTATTTTATTTTGAATGATGGTGGATGATGATACAACTAGGTGTTCATATATAAGGTGAGGGTTTACATAGCTACAGAGCCCCCAAGTGAGTGTCTTACTTTTTAAGGGTGTTGTTATATTTTTAGTAATAATTAATTAATTAATAATTTATATAAAAATTATAAGTAATAAATTATAAAAGAAAATATAATATTTTGTACAATATTTTTTATAAGATGAAATATTATCATTAGAATATGGTATTGATAAATAAATCTCAAAAACTGTTATTCAACAATGTTGTCTTAAAAACATGTATAAATAATTTATTTAAAAAAAATTGTATCACATAATTAAATATTTATTTTTTTAGATATAATAATTTAAAATATAATATCTTAAAAAAAACTTTTTATTAGATAATTTATTAATTAATAAACAATGATGATTATTTAAATTAATATATAATTTTTTTATATGTAAAATAATATCTTTATATATTATGTCCATGTATTTGGATCAGCATAGGCTCCAAATTAATTGAGATCACCGTAGCTAGACAAGCCCTATATTCACCAAAGACAGCAACAATGCTGAATTGGTAGAGAAATATGAGATCAGTTTCCAAAATGAGGTGGGATTAAAACATTCCCAACCGGCAGTAAAATGCCAAGATTTAAGAGGACGTGTACTTAACAATGACCTTGTTATAATTAAAGTGAGTCCATTGTTAGACATCTCAGTTGACAGTAGGCAGAACCTGCAGCCTGTCCACATGGTTCATTGATTTGACAGTCTCAGTCTCTCTCAGTTAGCGGCTGAATTATTATGTTGACTGGATTGTCTTTTTATTATAATAACTTTAAATTATTGTAACTTTTAATATATAAGTCCAAAAAGAAAAAAAATTATATCATTGTTCATCTAAATTCAAGCTCTTCAAAACAAGACCAGTTATTGATATGTTTTGACAACTTTAAAATTTTATATTATTTATATGTATATTTTTGTACATATCAACCATACTTGATTGACCATATATAGTTTAAAATACACCAAACAATAATAATAATAATAATAATAATAATAATAATACATTACAAAACAATAGTAATTCATTATCTATTATGAAATCGGTATGTTAGAAAAATATATGATTCACTGTATAAGACTTAAAATACACCATATAAATAATAATAATACACCACAAAACAATAATAATAATAATAATAATAATAATAATAATAATAATAAATAATAATACATTACAATAATGATCCATTATTAGTTTTGAAGTTTGATGTCTAATTCATCACTTTGTTAGTTAATGAATCATAATCAATTTTAATGAATCATAATATTAAAATTAATGAATCATATCTTCATTTTAGTGTGTCATCGCAAACATATAAAAATAAAAAATTTAAACAATATTGCAACACAAAACAATATTTGGTATGTATGAAAATACATGATTCACCATAAAAAGTTTAAAATGTACCATACAACAATATTAATACACTTTAAAACAATAATGATTTTTTATTGGTTCCGAAATTTGTTATCTAGTTCACCACTTATTAGTTAATTAATCATAATATCAATTTTAATGAATGATCATATCAAAATTAATCAATCATATTATCATTAGTGTCTCATCATACTCATGTAAAAATAAATGTTTTCAAAATTGTCAAAACATATCAATGACTGATCTTGTTTCGAAGAGCTAGAATTTAAATAAACAGTAATATTTTTTTCATTTCAGACTTATATATTAAAAATTACAACCATTTAAAATTAATACAAATTTACTTCTCACCACAAGTACTGCCAGCAATCTAATAAACATGGTCACTGGACTACCGCTCCACATTCGATGTAAAATATTGAGCACGCGGCCCGTAACGCCCGTTCTGTCGAATTTGCGCTCAGTTGATGGCTGGCCATCTAATGAGACTGGTCGTTTATATAGAGTAAGGTCTTAAACCCAAAAAATAAAAATAAATTACGAGAGAGAAGGTTTAATTAGGAAGGTGAACCCTTGTGCCCTACTTTTCCATATCCGGCTCTTTTATGATAAGTAATATAGAGCAAGCAAATGGAATGAACTGTCGCGGAAATTATGCAATTGGAAATTATTGTACCAGAGTAGTGAAAATATTGGGATATTAAGAAAAAAGAGAGGAATGTATGAATTATAAACTAGTTTACAGATCCCACTTCTTATGTGTGACGCTATAGAAGAAAAAAAATCATGTGGAAGATTATTGCCTATACAGACCATATAGAAAACAATGGAGTATCACCAATGATCAAAATAGGCTCCTGCGGACTTACACATATTAGTAGATAAGTCTTTCTGTAAGTCTATTATACGTACTACTATTACTTTGCACTATATATAGGTTTAGTTATTCTCTCAGACTCATCCACAACTCAAAGAAAGATAGTGTGAGAAGTGGTTTCATCCCACATCGGTGTGGGCAAAACAAGGGGGTACTTCCTTTGTTATAAAAGGAAGTGCTCACCTCACTTCTTATCTCATCCCAATAATTAGTAATTCTTCTGAATGCTAAATTGTAATCTCTTCTCTCTATATCTCTTAAAGTATAAATAAGAGAGTTCTGGTAGTGTCCGAGGAAGTAGGCAATATTGGCTGAACCTCGTAAAATTCCGGAGTCCCTTTTAAGCTTTATTTAGCAGCTTTGGTGGGTAATTTTGTAGTGCTTATTGTGCTAAGAAATTACAGTCAGGAAGTTCTGTCTAAGGAAGTGGTTCTTAAGCGGGACCATTGTGACCCTACCACGACCTGGCAATTTTCCTGTACGAAGTGATTTTCTAGTACAATAATTTACTCTCTTACCCAGTCGCTTCCGCAACAAGTGGTATCAGAGCCAAGGTTCTGTCTTAGTATGCTCTGTGGTTGCAGCTAGGCTATCTTCCATCAGAAAAGCGTTCCTTTGTTCAGTTGATACGTCGTAGCGCTGCTAAAAAAATTGGAGCAGAAATGGCAGACGACAAATTAAAGACCCGGAGACAGCGTCATCAACTTCCTCGTCATCGATTTGGACAAGAAGGGTGATGACTAATGCTAAGTTTTCGGTGGAGACATTTGATGGTACGGACCATTTCGGCATGTGGCAATGCGAAGTCCAAGACGCTCTCTTTCAGCAAGGTCTTGACATCGCCATTGAAGAGACAAGACCGGAAGACATTCAAGAGAAGGAATGGGAGGCCATGAATCGAGCAGCTTGTGGTACAATTCGCTCCTGCCTGTCGAGAGAACAAAAATATGCGTTCTCTAAAGAAAATTCAGCATGTAAATTGTGAAAGGCACTGGAGGAAAAATTCATGAAGAAGAGTAGTCAGAATAAGCTTGTTATGAAGAAAAGGCTATTCCGCTTTTTGTATGTTTCGGGGACCACAATGAATAATCACATCACCAGTTTCAATCAACTAGTAGCTGATTTGGTAAACTTGGATGTGAAATTCGAAGATGAAGATTTGGCCTTAATGTTGCTGGGATCTCTTCCTGATGAGTATGAGTTTCTGGAAACAACTCTACTCCATGGGAAGGACGATATCTCTCTAAAGGATGTCACTGCAGCACTGTACAGCCATGAATTGAGAAGAAAAGAAAAGAGGGCTGGTACTGATGAAGCAGCAGAAGCATTAGTGGTGAGAGATCGTTCCTCCGCTCAGAAAAAGGGGAAGAAAGGATGGTCAAAACCGAAAACCAAGCTCGGCAAAGATGAATGCGCCCTTTGTCGAGAAAAGGGACATTGGAAGAAGGACTGTCCAAAACAGAAGAAAGGCAAGGCTGTTCAAGACGCATGTGTAGCTGAATACGACAGCGAAGGATCAGGACTATCATTAGTGGCATCGACTTCAAAAATTAATCAGGATGAGTGGATTCTGGATTCAGGAGCAACCTACCATATGTCACCCATTCGAGATTGGTTCTTTGATTACAAAGAACTAAAGGGTGGAACCGTTTTGATGGGAGACAATAGCCCATGCAAAACAATTGGTATAGGCTCAATCAAGTTGAAGAACCATGAAGGATCAACCAGAGTTTTAAGAGAAGTTCGGCATGTTCCAAACTTGACCAAAAATCTCATTTCTCTGGGACAATTGGAGTCGAAAGGATTCTCATGGGCCGCTAAAGATGGAGTTCTAAAGGTCGTTTCCGGAGCACTGACGGTGATAAAAGGCACCAGAAGGAGCAATCTGTATTACTACGAGGGGAGTACAGTAGTAGGAACAGCAGCAGTTGTGTCGGCTCCCAAGGAGAACAGTGACTCTCAGTTGTGGCACATGCGACTGGGGCATGCTGGAGAGAAATCCTTACAGATTCTTGCAAAACAAGGATTGCTGAAAGGCGTGAAGGCTTGCAAGTTAGACTTTTGTGAGCATTGCGTTCTCGGGAAGCAAAAGAGGTTGAAGCTTGGCAGTGCCATCCATAATACGAAAGGTATTTTGGACTATGTCCATTCTGACGTTTGGGGACCCACCAAGACGCCTTCCTTGGGTGGGAACCGCTACTATGTGACCTTCGTAGATGATTTCTCTCGAAGGGTTTGGGTGTATGCCATGAAGACTAAGAATGAAGTGATGAGGATCTTCCTAACATGGAAGAAGACGGTCGAGACGCAAACAGGTCAAAGGATCAAGTATCTCCGGACAGATAATGGGGGAGAGTACAAGAGTGATCCATTCTTGAAGGTTTGCAAAGACGCGGGAATCGTCCGACACTTCACAGTCAGGGAAACACCGCAGCAGAATGGAGTGGCAGAGCGAATGAACCGAACATTGCTGGAGAAGGTTCGGTGCATGTTGTCAAATGCTGGGCTGGGCAGACAATTTTGGGCAGAGGCGGTAACATATTGCAGCCATATTGTGAACCGGTTACCGTCATCGGCTATTGGTGGAAAGACACCGCTTGAGGCATGGTCTGGAAAACCAGCTACTGATTATAGTTCTTTGCGAGTGTTTGGTTCTGTGGCTTACTACCATGTGAAGGAATCAAAATTAGACCCAAGGGCAAAGAAGGCTCTATTTATGGGGATTGCGTCTGGGGTAAAGGGATACCGGTTGTGGTGTCTAGAAGCAAAGAAGACAATCATTAGTAGAGATGTTACCTTTGATGAATCTGCGTTATGGCAGAAGGTGACAGTAGACTCCATCCAGACAGAGGGAACTCAGAAGCAGGTGGAGAAAGCACCAAAGCAGGTGGAGTTCGAGAAGGAGATATTTGTAAACCCAACAGTTGGAGATGGTAGTGACTCCCAAGGAGTAGATGAGTCAAATGAGGAAGCTCCAACAGCAGAATCAGATCCGATTGCAGAAGGAAGACCCAGAAGAGAGATCCGTAAACCGGCTCGCTATACGGATATGGTGGCTTATGCACTTCCAGTTGTAGATGAAGGGGTACCACCTACTTTCCAAGAAGCAAATCAAAACTCGGAAAGTAAGGAGTGGAAAGGTGCCATGGAAGAAGAAATGAATTCTCTTCACAAGAACAACACGTGGAAGTTGGCACAACTACCAAAGGGCAAGAAGGCAATTGGTTGCAAATGGGTGTTTGCAAAGAAAGAAGGAACTTCAGGTGAAAACAGTGTCCGCTACAAGGCTAGGTTGGTGGCCAAAGGGTACACACAGAAGGAGGGAATTGATTACCATGAGGTATTTTCTCCAGTAGTGAAACATTCCTCCATTAGAATTCTGTTGGCTTTAGTAGCTGAGCTGAATTTGGAATTAGCCCAAGGTCGGTCTGCTCCATACCCTTGTTTTTAATTGCCCATTTAACTCCAAACTTCACCTTATGTATCCTAGTATGTTCTAACCTCATATGGGCACTTCAAACACACCTTAATACCTCCATTAAACTCCTTAAATCATTCACTAAAATCCTCCTCAAGCATTACACAAATTCTTATAAAAAGGTTAGCACATGCAATATTTTTCACTAAGTTTTTATGTGGTGTTTTATACCTATAACTATCACTATTCCCAAATGTTTTCTCACCACTACAACATCATCTCCCAAGCATCTTTTCTCACCAACCAAACTCCTTGAATAACTCCACAAGCTTATAGCTCCTTCATGCAACACATCACTTCCTCCTTGTTCACTAACATTGTATAAGTCCTAAGCACAATCACACCATGATCTTGAAGTATCCCCAAACACTCATTTGCATTCTAAAACACCTTAATGCATGTTTCTTTCCCGTGTATAACACTTAATCATTCTAAACACTTCCTAACTCACCAAAACTCTTTTTAAACACCTAAAACTTCTTATACATTATCTAAATTTTGACATGGGTTCTTCTAGCACATTGCTACACCAAAACACATAGCTTTAACCATTAAACATTCAAGAACACCTATATCCATCAAGAGTATTTTCACACACAAAACTTCACCCAAACTACACTACATCGTAATATAGTGCATTATTTAAATTGCTTGGCATCTAGGCCCTTAAATAACATGGCTCTTAGGCCCTTAAATTGCATAAACCATAAACACTGAATTTCCCACAATATATTGCCTTTGACCTGCAAATACATACAACAACACATATGCCCTTTAATAGTCTCTTTGAGAGCATTTTACTAAGTCATTCACCATTGGCTCTTTAAGTAGTTTTAACAAGCAATATGAGCTCCTTTCTCCTAAGACATTAAACTACATTAAGTTAGCACATTTACCTCTTTTCCTTCACAAGTTTTTCACTTATTTCTCCTTGCTCCTTCTTTGATTAAAATCGGCAAGGACTTTCGTTTGCTTGTCAAGTTTCTAATCAATATACAAGCAAGAGAATGAGCATTCAAGCTTCATGCTTAAGCTCATTTATAAACCCTAATTTACACATTGTCTTAAAACCTTAAGATAGTTGTTTTACCTTGGTATTGGAAGAGAGTTTGAATATGTAGAAAGAGAGGACTCCACCTAGTCCTTGAAATATTGGAATGAAGCTAGAACAAGGCAAGAGAAAACACCATCAATGGTGATTTTCGGTCTACATCAAAACATGGAGGAAATGTTGTTTTTCTTGGTTTTTCCTTACCTTGAAGCAAAGGTGATCAACAAGGCATAAAAATATAAGCTCAAGCTCCTTCAATGGTGGATATCCATGGCACCGAAATGGTGGTCTTGAAGATTTGAGAAGACAAGGTTGAAGAGCTTGATGAGACTAGAAGAATGGTGGTCTTAGTTTTTGATTTGGTAAATGGAGCTAGAAATTACAAGAGTTTAAAGACGGAGAATGGTGCTTGGGCTGTAGCAAAACCGTGTATGGAGGAAGAAGAGTGGTTGGAGGCGTGGGAAATGAAGAAGGAAAGAAGAGAATGAAGATAAGTTAGCTAGTTTAGATATTTAAGTAGTAAAGCAAATAGTACTTTTTACTTTATTACTTTACTTAGCTCTTTTTTTGTTTAAGTGTGGTGAGTCACACAAGAAAACCGGCCCCCATATTATAATAAGGGGTATTTTAGTCTTTGTTGACCAATTAACTCACTTATGTTGACTTATGTTATAAACTTGCTTAATTTGGTTACTATTCACAAAACAAGGCGCATATTTGTGAAATTTTTTATTTCTCATTGATTTAAACTTCCTAATGTGATACTAAGTAGTACACATGTTAATTAAAGAGTAATGATGGACATTTAGCCATTCAAAACTCATTTACAAGACAATTTTTCAAAAATGTGCTTTAAGACTCCTTAAAGCACATTTTGTGTTTTAACTTGTTTTCAAGCATGGTTTTCTTTGGTAATTGGTTTAATATGTTAATTAACATATAAATAAGGTCTTGGTAAGCTCATTAGGTCTTAACCAAGCTTATCCTAAGCTTAGAGCACATTTTCGCCCATATCGACTTTAAGGTATTTATTTGTGTTTACTGTGGTTTAAATTGTTCACTAATGTTTCTAAGGCACTTTTTAGCCTTATTATACCATATTTTAAGGTCTAAACCACATACTAAGGTTTGGGGTATTTCAGTTAATACCGAGAGAGGTTTAACTAACAAATTGTCAATGAGACTTCAGCTAACTGAAACTTGGGAGAAGAAGAATCCGGGACTGACTCTGGTCATGCATGTTCAGGTTAGGAGGTCGACATCTGTATCAGATCTGTCTTCCGCCTAGGGTCGACAAACTGACCCGACCATCTCGAGTGAACAGTTCGAGATGGGAGGCAAATTCAGGAGGCGCGGGAGGGTCAAGCCTACACCCCTCATAACTTAAGAATAATGTTTATTAACCCAATGGAGCTAATAACTCATTGGCTAGGGTTACTTTGACCCGACAAAAATAAACATATCAGTTAGAGAACAACCAGTTCTTTTAGGAGAATGGTTGACACTTATAATGGGCGTCCATTACAACGTTCAATTTATTTGAGCTGTGAATGTTTCACATAAATGTGTTGTTTGTTATCGTACTTCTTATTATGATTTGTATGAATAAACAATTGCATGTATACGACAAGGTAGTCGTGTGTAACCCTACTAGCTTGTGGGTTGCACGTTTTCTATACCAGCAATATGCTGAGCCCCTTGGGGCCTGTGATTTAAACTTTGCAGGTAGGTGCCAGACGAGGACTCAACCTGAGAGTGGGAGCGGGTAGAGTACTTCGGGTTGATTTTACATTTGTTATACGAGTTGTGCATGTACGCTCGTTTAGTATATTGATGAGATGTTAGTATGGTGTATTAGGATGTGAGATACTCGGTATAAGTTGTGGTTTATGGATTGTAATGTTTTAGATGCTTGAGTAATTATCCGGTTAGTCAGACCGTGACTTGTTAAGAGAATAGGCCTAGTTAGTCACGTGGGTGACTAACGGCGGTAACACCAATTTAGTAGAACTTTTCCGCTGTGTTGTTAATGTACGAGATGGACTTAGGGCGACGATCATTGCATTTGGAGATGGGGTGTTACAAAAAGTGGTATCAGAGCGTAGTTGCGCTCTGATGACTGGAAAATACCGAGTTTAGGAATTACCGAGTTAGGAACTTTAGACTTGGGGATAAGGGTTGAGTGTTAGTGCGAGAGGTGCGTTAGTTAGGATTCCCCGATGTGTATCGGATATCTATAAACCTGGCCGCCCTCCGCGCCCCTGGTTCTAAGATACCAGAAATGAACGCCAGAGAGAAGACAAGCTTTCTATTACTCGGGAAACCCCGATCTGGCAATTACTTAGTATTATGCAATACGAGAAGCACCACGTTATGCAATAGTCTTTCAAGATTTGAAGGTCCCAATTGGAGCGCAACGTTGAAACAGGCGCTACCAGCGGAATCCTACCAATGAGAGAATAATAATTACCAGCAACATGGGTCGACATGCTACGCAGTCGATATAACCCCGCCATACCAGTAAGAAGGAAAGTACTACAAGTGCAATAAGAGGACAAGAGAAGTGACAGAAACACCGGACAACAGTCCAAGGGAGCAATAACAGTGGGATAATACCGCGCAAGAGCATAGGGACTACCTAAAAGTCAATTATGAAGCGGGTAACTCCGAACCTACAAAAAAAAGGGTTGCAAGGACCTAACTGTAATAGCTCAGACGACTACGAATGCATATGCAAGTCATACTCCAAGATAGGACTACGACGTAGTGCCTAAGCAAAGTCAATACTCGATAACCTCGACGAAGGTGTGGAAATGAGAGTGAGAACTATGGCGAAAGCAAAAGAAAAAGGGTTCCCTCAGAAAGAGGAATACCCTGATAAGTAACTATACAATCAAAAGCAGTCAGGAAGCTGCCCAGATAATAATGAACCAAAGCCAAAAAGGGCAAAGAAGGAGTCTCATGGACTACCACCTACATGGAGTTTAGGAGAATGTACCATTACCGACGTACACAGTACCGATAGCCCATCTTGCATGGCGCACTTGCTTTGGCAAGTGCCGCCTCAATGAAGCTTTATAGGAAGCCGTGAAGACCAAATGGTAAAAACCACAGGTATAATGCATATTAACACCGGATTACAAATCCTTAAAGACTGAAGAGCGAAATATTGAGAGGGCCTGACGGCCTGACCATGACAACTAAATCAATACACCAGTCAGCAGGGAGCTGGACTTGGTCAGGAAACTAAACGACGTGAGCATCAGCAACAGACGACCGACACTACAGGTAAGAACATCAGCCCAAAACCAAGCCTAACCTTGAATGGAAGAACCGTAAAGATTACTCAACAATGTGAGAAGACCAGATGTAAGTAATAACCTACAAGGAAGGTATTACGACATACAATGAAGATGGAGGACATAACAACTTTCAATAAAAATGGGATGAACTCCCAGAATAATACCATTAACAGCATTCTTCATTGAAGATGTTGATAAACCCCAGAAACATAATCAGAGAAAACAAATATAAGCAATGACCTACTTAGGATCAAAGACGTGCAAACACGAAAGAGAGAACCTCAAAAGGACTACACCATAGAGTTGGTATAGTTGAGCAAAAAAGGACTCATAAACGATGGTTAGTATTGCTTGCCAAAACTCATTAACACCCAAGTATGATTAGTCATTAACGGGTGGCGTAGTCAACGAAAGTTGAACTAAGTATTGACATGGCAGCACATGATAGTCAGGGTAAATATCCGACTTGGACACCTGAAGGCAGAGGCCTAATGAAAACTAATCTTTGATTGCTAAAAGACGCAAGTCTATGAGAGTGAGGGTGCTGTCATAGACACTGATTAACATCGGATTACCTAAGCAGACTTCCACAGCAGGAAACGAGATACAACAACTTATTGTGAAACCCAATAGTACATCCAATGATGTGACCCAACATTAGCGGAGTTTAGAGAACAAGAGAATTACGTCGATAATCTACAGATGATTAAGAATACAACAGTGAACCGAACACCGGCTATCACTTGAGACTAATCAAGCATTAAGGGCCTACGAGCCAAGGATGTTAAATACATCAGAGCTCGAGGCGTAGGAAAGCATAAAAGGCTGATCTAGGCCATGAATGAACTACAACTCGTACATACGAGTGGTTATGAAAACCTATACTAAATTGAGGAGGAATTGCCAAAAAAGGGCACCAATGAGAATAGTGAGATGATACAATGACGGAGGTGGAGAACGAACCACTCCTTTTAGGGTGGGGATACCTCTCCTTGTTGTGAGGCCTTGAGTGGGAATAAACCCCTCAAAAAGGGCTTTCACTTCTTAGAGATTGAATACTCTCATTGGGAATGGGAACCGTAGACCTTGAAACTACCTTAGAACATTCCAGATACACATAAATAATAGGAAGGCTGCAGAGACAGACCTCATATCCAACACCCAGGATTTAAGAATAGCAATCGTAGAGATAAACATTGTGAGTGCGCAGAATGGCACGTCAAGTGACCAACGCTCAAAAGAGCTTGTGATTCGACGGATGACTTTGTCAGTAACCGGTTAAATTACATGGTAAATAACATCATAAAGGATGAAAGAATGTGAGAGAAATTAGCCTACTTACGAACCTGAGATTGAAGCAGAACACCTTCATATTAAGAGATAACCATTTTACAACACGATACGGCAACCGCCAAACACCGAAATTAGAGAACTTCTAGTGTGTTTACACCATGAAGGGATTGAATAAGACAAGACGTTGAAGTAAAACGAGAAGAATTGTGCCATCAATGGGCAATATGAAAAGCTAAAGCTACTTCGATAGTGGAGGCCATGAGAATAATACCTTTCAGGTAGATTAAGTTACGGTGCACAGCAAAGCAACCACTATATATAAGCCATCAAATATTGACACGAAAGCAATCAGATTTATGAATTAAAACCCGATGTAAGTAAGATGATGAAATGGGAGACAGACTGTGCAGTAACAATAGCTGGACCATGTGATGAAAGATTTCACAGGAAGCACACTGTCCATTCCGTAGGACTGGAAGTGCATTCCTAGTGGATCGACTGAGAAATAAGATAAGAGGCTCTAAGGAAAGACCTCAAATTACTAAGGGATCGAGTCCGTACTAAATACAGAAGGTATAATGTAGTTATGAACCCAGTAGATGGATATTCCTTGATTAAGTTCAAGAAGAACACATGTGTTATCATGGAATGATGAAAGAGGAGATCGACAACAGAATACTTCACAAATTAGCTATAACTAAGCGTGTGACGAACACTACGAGTATACTTAAACGAGATGTGGGACGACCGCACTCCAAAGGAGCTTGTGGGCCTGATGGACTTATTTATAAGTTAGTCGGGTAAGTAGCAATGTATCAGTAAGGTACCCCATATATGTAAACGAGTAGTGTAAGGAACACGAGAAGTAGTCGACTCCGTACGACAGTCAGAGATGCAAACTCACACCAGAACAACAAGTTACCGTGAACAATGGGAGGAAGAACTCAGTTAAACCAATGAGATTAAAAGAGTCAAGAACTCATTCCAGGAGGAAACAATTAAGAATTATGAAGTGCGAGAAGCACTAATTAGTAAGTACGAACAGTTTATATGTCTCAAGATTTTCAGGAAACTGTGAAGAGCAATAAGCACTGAAAGTAAGTCCAGATTACAGAATCTCAGACTGAGAGTCAGTTAGTAGGAACAATTCAGACGCTGGAAGGCGTAATAAGAGCATGAACATCAGATCTCCAGAGAACTGGATAGACAAGCTATAACTCATGAGACCGTGTGTAGATAAAGATACCACGTCCATTAAGAGAACTTTATTCCTAAGTTATAAGGATACAAAGGAGCTGTAAACATATTGAAGAGGATAGGAAGGGCAAACTAAGCCCCAAGATTATCAGAGTCGCGCAGCAGAAGCTAGTGGACCGTATCTTAAAGGTTTGATATACCTAACAAAGAGAAGAAGGAAGGATGTGTCACACATCTTCCAGTCGAATAAAATATACGACTTATCTACCAAATACTTTGTAGCCTTAGAGACTACACTGGAACACAGTTGTAAGATTGGTATGAACACCAATAAGAATCCTTGATACAGAGACTAAGCCATTACCATGGTAAAGACCCTCTGACCTAATCATAATGTGAGATAGACTACATGGAACCTAGAATGCTCCATGACACATAAACATCTTGAACCTATGTTCAAGGATGATATAATGTAGATTACGTGGGCGTAATCCATTTTAAGGGGGGTAGATCATACAATCGCTTAGCCTATATTTCACGTATTGAGTACGTAACCTACAGTGTGCGTAGCACAATACAATTAGTTGTGATGTTTGATACGTATGTTATATAAACATGTATTCATTCTTATGTGGTTGTGGTTATTACGCACAATTAAATGCGAATACCAGATGTATTAGAGGACGACCTCGTTAACTTCGGTGCGAGAATTCAGGAAAAGAGGAGTAGAAACTCCAGGGGAATTAAATCCCTATGATATGTATTGATATGAGACCAAATATGGTAATGTTATGAGGTATGAATCGGTATGAGACCGATGTAGAACCTGGTAGGAATTAAATTCTCTAAGTAATTGCTGAGAGGTGAATTAAGAATGACTGATGGACTGAGTTCCATAATTTGGAGATGTATTGATTTATGATTATGACTAGAAGGACTAAAAGATATAAAATGCTACATGAATAATTATTTGATTGTTTGAAGTTGACGTGGGAGGTAGAACTTGATCTTGGCCAGATCAAGGAAAACTGAACACAAATTGGGGTGAAAGGATAGTTCAACACTGATGCTGATCACATCAGGGTCGGATGATTCCTGAAACTCCCTACAAGTGGTCACAATTAACCACGTTAAGAGTAGATGCAGTAGCATAAAGTGGAATTGGAGTTGACATGTATTTTCTGTATTACTCGCTCATGAACTCGAGGACATGAAAACCTTTGTCTCCGGACCGGTTACTTGAGGAGTATACAAAGAATATACAAAGAGTATTTGATTACTAAACATGCAAAGATATGTTGTGTGGTGTGGTAAATATATATATACATATGACACCTTATGAGTCAGAATGCCTATACAGATATTGAGTGATCTATATGATCTTTTAGTGTGAAGTTACCTGTGTGTTCTAAGAGATATAGATACATAGGAACTTTGGGGACAAAGTTCTTTTAAGGGGGTAGATTGAAATACCCCAAACCTTAATATATTAATGAACTATCTAATTAGGATATACTAAGGCTAGAACGTGCCTTAGAAACATTAGAGAAGTGTTAAACAACAATTTACACCAAAACATGCTTTAGGAACAATTAGAGCAAAAGGTGTTTTAAAGAGTATAAATAAATTAGGGAACTACCAATAAGTTCCCAAGAGATTTCAAATGTGAAATACCTCTAAGATTAGTAATACATTAAGCGGAATTAGCGTTTAAACCGAAAACGCACCTTAGAGCACAAAAATGTGCTTTAAAGGAAAATGTGCTTAAGCATTTATACATGGAATAAAAGGCTAATGAGCCTAAATACCAATAAGGAATAAGGGACAACAATAAAATGGTCATAGGAGCCATAGCGTATACACACAAATTAAGTATACAAGTCCACACAAAACCGGTACTAAACTGACGAAAGTCAAGGAGAAACCACTAAACGACTTGGTTTAAATTGGAATTAGCAACATGCTATTTCATGAACAAAGTTTCTAAAGGTTGTAAATGTACTAAGAACATTTAAACTAGCCAAAACAAATTGCATAATCAATGTGAACCCGGAAGCACAAAAATGTGTTTTAAGGCATTTTTGGCTATGTAACATACCTAACACATGGTATAAGTCATTATGAACGAATTAATTCATCAAATGTTACATAATATAAGAAAAAACAAAAAATCAGATCAAACAAGCCATAGGGCTGCCGACTCAATGGTGAGTCACCATGTCCAAAAAGCTTTAAATTCTACTATTCAACTACTTAACTTTCATTAATTGCCAAACATCTTGTCCCCTTAGTAATCATTAATCAGACTCTTACCTGTCAAATGAGAGCTCCCAAGGTCGAAGCTCATCCTCTCTTTGAAGAAACAACACAAAAACTCAATGTTCTTAGTTTTGAGCCTTAAAGAACACCTTGCCTTGTAGAAATCATAACTTTCGCGTCCTAACTCCAAATCACAAGCTTGATAGCTCGTTGGAATCCTCTTTTCAAGAGCTTTAGAACCATAGCTCATGAACCCCCAGATTCTCAGGAAAAACCAAGAAGTGCCTTTGATTCTCGAGGTAAAACATTGCCTTCTTGAAAACTTCTTGTTCTTTGGTTTTTGTTACAGCCGATTGGCATGGGATACTAACCCATCTTATTCTTCATCTTGTTGTATAATTTTGGAGCCAATTTCTCTAGCAAATTGCTGTCAAAATTTCTAAGGAAATCAAGCTTAAATATTAAGCTAATGGTTAATATACAAGGTAAATCCTACAACTACCTATTTCAAGGTTCTAATTGTTGATCTATATATGATCTAACATATTGTTCATCTTATTATTTATTGCCGAAATTTTGGTGATTAATATTCAGTTTTTAGCTTATTAAAAGTTAATGTTTATTAAATCTAAGAATAGATTTATACTCCTTATGATAAAAGCTTTAATATAAGCTATCATAATATACAAGAAAAATTCATATACTATAATTTATATTATGGCCGAAAATTAAGGGTATTAATTGAGTTAGAAAAAATATCTAACTTAGTTAAATTAAAGGAATTAGTATAATTAAGAGTAATATGTAAAATTTAAGAAGTTTTAGTACCTAATGGTGATTCCGAAAATATATGAGGTCAATATGGAATTTTTGAGAGTTTAGATGATGAGAAAATAATTGTAGAATTAAGTTTACAATTTATAAAGAGTTTATAAGTGTTATAAGGAATTTATAAGGTTTTTGGTATATTTAAGGTTAATAAAGATGGTATTATATACTATAACATTAGATAATTAAATCTGGTGGTTTAGAGATGTTTAAAATGATTTTTGATGTTCAAAAATCTGTAGGAAAATTGTTACGAAAATTAGAAATTAATTGGAGTTAAATTGGTTAATAAATGAGTTAGGATAAAAGAAAAGACCACAAGGGTAAAATTAATTTCCCTGGTCAATGACAGTTTATAAAATGTTTAGAGGAGCTAGAATAAAATTGTAGCAAAAGATTAGATATTAAAAGGATAAAGGAATAAAAAGTTAAGTTAAATTAACTTTAGGGGTAATTGTAAATTATGGAAAGTTAGGGGGTTTGACCATAAAAGACTGGTCAAACTTGGGTATATTTTGGTAATTGACCAAAAGTATAAAGAAATTAATTAAGTAAGACTTTGGAAGAAATTAGAAATAAAAACAAGTTTAGAACTTATTATGAGTAAAATAGAATTAAGGAAAACTATGGGTAAGAATGTAAATAACACATTTTTATGTGTTTAGAAGGTTAAGGAAATTAAATAAAGAATTTAGAAACAAGTTGTAAAAGAAACAGAGTTAAGACGGGTTAAACGAGACCCGTATATAATTAAGGTATACGAGGGGTATACCCGTAATTTAATAAGTATAGGAGAAATCAATACTTAAAGTATTTTTAATGAAAATACAAGTTATATTGGAAAAAGAAATAAATACGTATGATACGGAGTATCATACGGACGTATACGAAAATTTTTAGTGTACATGAAGTACTCGTATACGTGAATAGTATATGTATACATGAATAGTAAATACGTATACATGAATAGTAAATATATACATGAATAGTAAATACGTATACATGAATAGTAAACTATATATATATGAATAGTCAAATACGAGACGTATACGTGAATAGTAAAATACGTATATGAATAGTGAAATACGTGAATAGTAAAATACGAGGCCGTATAAATAATAGTGAATACGAGACCGTATAAATGAATAGTGAAATACGGATGAATAGTGAAAAAACTAAAACCTAATAAGGTCCGTATAAGTCTAAAGTTGCTAACTGTGCAACTAAATAACTGCTAACACGTTAGTATGTTAATGAATTAGAATTGAGCTTGAAAACGCTCCTAAATGAACGAACCCGTTTAACGGTATACTATTATACCCGGGTTAACCTAGGAAGAGGTTTAAGTTGAAAAGAGAACCAAATAGTTCTAAGACACAGGATACTAATACTAGTTCTGGTTATAGATCTAGATAAGTCAGAGGTGTTCGGTGGATTAGGCGAACGAAGGATTAAGAGCTAGCCAGTCTCCGGTGTACTGTATGGGATTCTTGTAGCTTGTTTGCTAACGAGGTCTACCTCGGTTTGTGTGCTATGTGTTATTGTGATACGACCAAGCAAGATTAAGCATTAAACCGATTTATTGTATTGTTATTGTGTGTCCATTGCACACTAACATGAATTGATTCAGAGCTTGTTCATTAACTATGTTTAGTAAACAATTGTATAAGGTTATAAATACTCCCTGTTATTAGTTGGTTAATACCGAGAGAGGTTTAACTAACAAATTGTCAATGAGACTTCAGCTAACTAGAACTTGGGAGAAGAGGAATTCGGGACTGACTCCGGTCATGCATGTTCAGGTTAGGAGGTCGGCATCTGTATCAGATCTGTCTTCCGCCTAGGGTCGACAAACTGACCCGACCATCGAGTGAACAGTTCGAGATGGGAGGCAAATTCAGGAGGCGCGGAGGGTCAAGCCTACACCCCTCATAACTTAAGAATAATGTTTATTAACCCAATGGAGCTAATAACTCATTGGCTAGGGTTACTTTGACCCGACAAAAATAAACATATCAGTTAGAGAACAACCAGTTCTTTAGAGAATGGTTGACACTTATAAGGTATGGTCAACACGAGAACTAAACAATTCTCAGGCCTCAGGATTAGGATCTAACTTACTCATTAATGGGCGTCCATTACGACGTTCGATTTATTTGAGCTGTGAATGTTTCACATAAATGTGTTGTTTGTTATCGTACTTCTTATTATTATTTGTATGAATAAACAATTGCATGTATACGACAAGGTAGTCGTGTGTAACCCTGCTAGCATGTGGGCTGCACGTTTTCTATACCAGCAATATGCTGAGCCCCTTGGGGCCTGTGATTTAAACTTTGCAGGTAGGTGCCAGAAGAGGACTCAACCTGAGAGTGGGAGCGGGTAGAGTACTTCGGGTTGTTTTTACATTTGTTATACGAGTTGTGCATGTACACTCGTTTAGTATATTGATGAGATGTTAGTATGATGTATTAGGATGTGAGATACTCGGTATAAGTTGTGGTTTATGGATTGTAATGTTTTAGATGCTTGAGTAATTATCCGGTTAGTCAGACCGTGACTTGTTAAGAGAATAGGCCTAGTTAGTCACGTGGGTGACTAATGGCGGTAACACCAATTTAGTAGAACTTTTCCGCTGCGTTGTTAATGTACGAGATGGACTTAGGGCGATGATCATTGTATTTGGAGATGGGGTGTTACATCAACTGTTGCTAATTTTATTGTTCTCATCTTCTCCTATTATTATATATAGGGGCTCTGAAATTAGTTTCTTGTGTGTGGATGTATACAGATGCCCTATTTTCCACATAATACAAAGAGAGTCGTGTTAGGGTTCTTAGATCGTGGATAGCGTGGGGAGTACTACTGTGGCTTCTTTCATTTGGTAACCGTAAAGACTTCGGGAAGAATGATTCGGTTGGCAGCGAGCAGAAAGAACGATCATGATTATCCTGCTACGCTCAAGAGATAGGTATCATAATCTATAAATTTTTAATAGTGGTATCACAGCTAGATTGATTTTTTTTACTTGTATGTTGCCGAGAAGTTACAAATCTTGCACTATGTTTCTACATATAAAGAGCAGTATGTATTCGTCATGTATCTCTCGAATCGCTAATTAGTGTTGAATAATAAGCAGTTCTTGATGATGCATGTATGTGCGCTATGATTATGTCTTCCTTATTAAAAAAAATCCGATCTTGATTTTGTTGTCACGATGTGTGGTCACTGTACCGACATTTGTATAAAAAAAAAGAAGTGGTGAAAGGTAGGCTTCAATTAGTATAGGAAAGTAGATACTTATTTTTTCTAATCGCAATCAGTCTCTCTAAGATAGCATGCTTGGTAGGATTTGTGTTTTTTTTTTGCTGGTTACGTCTCAATTGACTGTGGATCTGATAACAGTTATTAAATTGATCCGACGAATCAGGATTATATAATTACATATATTATTAAGGGGTCCAGCAAATTATGACGATCTATTCTTCTTGCGTAGAATTTTGTGATCTTGAGTGTGTTGTTCATCAACAATAAACAACAGGGTTTGATTATTAATTTTGATTTGATTGGGCTATTTACTTAAAAGGCCTCGGCATCAATTCAAATTACGGCGATTAATGATGTGTTTGATCGGCATCTCCCTCGTAGTAGGGTAATTAGATTGTTTTAATAATATTATTATTTGAACCTGGTTTGTCGACGTCCGATGAGATTATTTATTGTATTGTAGATCGATATTATAGTATCATAAAGTGTTTTATATCTTCGGTTATATTTTAATACGTAATAATATCGAATCTATAATGTATAAGTTACATAATAATATTTATATAATATCATAAATATATGTTTTTGTAATATATAGGTTGTTATAATGTTTTTGTAACATTATATTCTTACAATTGTAAGGTTAAGATTTATGTTCGTTTTTGTAACGAATATTATTGTTCCATAATTTTGCAATTATTACTCTATTATTTTATGAATAATAATTTTGTTAATTAAATAGAACATAAGTGATTCCAATAATTTTAATTAATCTAGTTTGTTTATATTGTCTTAAGTAGACATCAAACAATTTAATCTTTTGTACATAAGTTGTTCAAATAATTTTAATTAATCTAATTTGTCTAGATTGTATTTAGTAGACACTAATTAATTTAATAGTAATTCTTTTCGTACGAATTTATTAATGGAACAATGATACTGAAAGTTTGTTTTTCATTAGCTATGGGAACTGATATAATTTCAATTTTTCTTGAAATTATAAATGCATTTGTTGCATTTTTATGGCGTGTTAATTTGTAAGTCTAAGTACTGAAATTAATAGTATGTGTGGAGCATATTTTTGTTTCTTATACTTAGATAAATATTTTAATAATAGGGAAAATTCACGATATACCCATGTTTTCTTTCGTAATTCACAATACACCCCTGTTGGTTTTCGTAATTCAACTTTAAACATGCTTAAATGTTGTCTAAAATTGATGAAACTTTACATGGATGATGCTAAAGTGTTATATTTTGGTCCAATATTAGATTTGAAGTTTTTTAAGCTCATATGTGACATGTGGGACCCGATAAACATGTCACAATTTTCATTGGGTCCCACAGGTCACATGTGAGCTTAAAAAAGTTCAAATTTGATATTGGACCAAAATATAACACTTTAGCATCGTCCATGTAAAGTTTCATGAATTTTAGACAACATTTAAGCATGTTTAAAGTTGAATTATGAAAACCAACAGGGGCATATTGTGAATTACAAAAGAAAATAGGGGTATATCGTGAATTTTCCCTTAATAATATTATAAACGGGTAGTGTTATGTACACGTGTAATACACAATAGCTAATGACATCATTTTTTTATAAGATAGATGTCATATCGAAGAGTATTGTAGCAGACCTTAACAAGGGTGAAAAACTAACTGAACGAAATTATGATACGTGGAGTCGTAAAGTTTAGTATGTCTTGGAAGACTAAGACCTTTTGGATGCAACTCTACTAGTCATGGAGGCTTCTTCTGGCGAGGGACAATCCGTCCAGGCACGTAGGGAGCTAGAAACCTATAATGCCTGGAAGGACAAGAGTCGCATTGCCCGGATCATACTTTTAAGTAGTATGAGAGGTGACTTGATGCTGCGTTTTGAAATCCATCAAACTGCTAATGGAGTATAGGAAGCATTCAAGCGAAACTTTGGAGGAAGCACTGTTACTCGTAGAAGACAACTGTGTCTTGATAGCTACGAAAAAGAGATCTGATAAGACTATGGCTAAACATATTACTGTCATGCCTAATATGGTTAATGAGCTTAAGGCTACATGTAACACCCCTACCGCTAATCCCGTCATTACCGTCTAATCTCCTCGTACTTCATACTTACGCATCGGATACTTTCTTACACAACGGCGGGTGATACAATTCGTTAGCCACCCACGTGACTAACAAGGCCCACTTTCATTACAGCATCGGTCTGATGGACCGGAATACCCGAGTACTAAACAAATACAATCCATACTTCATTTACAAACCGAGTACTACAATTCTCCATTCAATACATTGCTCAATCCTTACCTTACAATATACCGAGTATCCTAAGTACAATACCAAAATTCAACACTTCCACATGTCTATACATACTCTTTAAGAGTCATCATATAACCCATTCCTCACAATTCTACATACTTTTCCAAATACAAAAAGGGTGTACCGCTTGGTACACTTACACTTCAAGGGCTACAAGCCTTATACAATTCTTTACTATTCACAAATTATCCCTAGCTAACTAAGCATAGCAGCCAGTCTCTTACAACGATCATAACAGCTTCGGGTACCTGTAAAATAAAAATAGTGCCCCAAGGGGCTCAGCAAAAAGCTGCATATGAAATTTGTATACCCCGCGTACTAGTGAGGGTACGCCGACTACTTGGTCGAATACATGCGGTTCATTTTATCATACATACATACTCGATATTACGATACATCACAAGCTTACATACATACATTTCAATACATACAAGGAAGACATTACAAGTCAACCATTCACACTTACCGTTATGGAGATACGCTTCTCCAATACATGCACAATACTTGTTAGCTTCTTTACACACCCGGGTTAATCGGGTGTACATTACTCTTTTACTCAAGGTCAATGACTTACACTAGCCAAGACCATTTGGAATACCCCAAACCTTGATATATTGCTTAAATACTAAACTATGATATTTAAAGGCTAAAAAGTGCCTTAGAAACATCAGTGTACGATTTAAACCATGGTGAAAACAATAAAGTACCATAAATACAGTTTGAGCAAAAACATGCTCTAAACTTGGAGTGAACTTGGTTGGGACCCAAAGAGCCTACCAAGACTTAGTGATATTCAATTGTGATTTAATAAGGCAAATTAAGTCCTTAGGAAACCTTGGGAGACAATTAAACCAAACAAAACACAAATAAATGCCTTAAAGTCAATATGGGCAAAAATGTGCTCTAAGCTTGGGATAAATTTGTATAAGACCTAAAGGTCATACCTATACCTTATAAATATGTTAATGAGCATATTAAATCAATTACTAAAGAAAACCAAGCTTGAAAACAAGTTAAAACACAAAATGTGCTTTAAGGAGCCTTAAAGCACATTTTTGAAAAATTGTCTTGTAAATGAGTTTTGAATGGCTAAATGTCCATCACTACTCTTTAATTAACATGTGTACTATTTATATCACATTAGGAAGTCTAAATCAATGGGAAATCAAAAATTTCACAACTATGTGCCTTGTTTTTGTGAATAGTAACAAAAAATGCTAGTTTATGACATAAGTCAATATAAGTAAGTTAATTGGTCAACAAAGACCATGAATTGGCCTAAAACACTAAGGGCCCAATTTTTCATGTGTGACTCACCACACTTGACCAATCAAATGAACAAGGAAGAGTTATAAAGCAAAAGTTACTATTTACTTTAGCATAAATATCTCCAAAAGCAACCTCCCTTCTCATTTACTTCCTTCCTTCTTCATTTCACACGGTCTCCAACCTCTCTTCTCCCTTCTCATTCTCGGTTTGCTACAGCCCACACAACTACTCCATCTTTGAATGCTTGTAATTCCTACCTCCATGTACCAAATCAAATTCTAAGACCATATTTGTCTTAGTTAGGTCAAGCTCTACACTTCTCTCTTTTCAAATCCTCAAGAACTCCATTTCGGTGCCATGAAGATTCACCATTGTTGGAGCTTGAGCTCACCTTTTCATGCCTTGTCATTCTTCTTTGCTTCAAGGTAAGGAAAGTCAAAGAAAATCAATGTTTCCTCTTGTTTTAGTGTGTGGCCGAAAATCACCACTTATGGTGCCTTCATCTTGCCTTGTTCTAGCTTCATTCCAACCATTCAAGGGCTTGGTGGAGACCTCTCTTGTTACATATTCAAGTTCTCTTTCAAATTAAAGGTAAATATCATTTTAGTGTATTAAAACACTTATGTTGAACTAGGGTTTGTATATGAGTTTAAGTGTGAATTCTTAAGCTCATTACCCTTATATGTATATTGATTAGAAAGTTGACAAGTGATCAAACTCCTTGCTGATTTTCGGTCCAAGGAAACAAGAAAGAAGTTTGAGAGGAAAAGAGGTAAACAAACTATCTCAATGTAGTTTAAATGCCTTAGGAAAAGTGAGCTTGATTTGCTTAATAAAATACCTAAGGAGCCAATGGCAAATGAGCTAGTAAAATGCTCTTAAGGAGATTATTAAAGGGCATATGTGATGTTGAGTGTATTTGCAGGTTAAAGGCAATATATCATGTGGGAAATTCAGTGTTTAAGGTTTATGCAATTTAAGGGCCTAAGAGCCATGTTATTTAAGGGCCTAAGTGCCAAGCAATTTAAGTTTATGCACTATATTGTGATGTAGTGTAAATTTGGTGTGTTGTGTGTGAGAAAGTTCTTGATGGATTTAGGTGTTCTTGAATGTTTAAATGGTGAAAAACAATGTGTTTTGGTATGACATTGTGCTAGGAGAACCTATGGCAAAATTTGGGTAATGTATAAGAAGTTTTAGGTGCTTAAATGAGTTTTGGTGAACTAGGAAATGTGAGGAATGAATGTTTACTAGGGAAGAAAAACATGTATTAAGGTGTTATATAGTGCTACGAGGAATTAGGCACTATCTTGAAGTTCTAGGAATTCAATGAGTGTTTTTGAGGATGTATTAAAGTCTTGGAGAAGTTTGTTTAAGGTTTAGGTAATGTTGATGTACAAGGAATAAATGATGTTTAGGTAAGATGTGGAAAATGAGATTTAGTTAGTAAGAAAGGATGTTGGTAGATGATGTTATGATGGTGAGGAAACATTCTTGGCATAGTGGTTATCATAGGTATGAAATACCACTTGGAGAAACTAAGGAGAAAACATTATAAGTGTTAGGAATTTTGGTAAGAAAAGAGTAAGTGTTTAAGGAGTTATAAATGAGTTTTATGGATGTTATATGAAGGGTTAAATGTGCCAAATGATGTTAGAACACATTAGGAGGCTTGAGGAAAAGTTGGGAACAAGTTTGACAAGTTTTGGACAAGTCCTGGTGTTGTCCGACCCAGGGTGGGTCGGACGGCCTCTGTTAATTCACCCATTGATGTTTCTGGAATGGTCTGACCCAGAGGACTTGGGTCGGACATGGGCCGGACGGGAAGATTTGAAAGACAGAAAAAGTTTCTGGAACGGGCCGACCCAGTTTGTGGGTCGGACGACCCAAAACATGTAAAAAAAAAACAAACTACGTGTGGTTTAAGTAGTAAACCCTAGTGGGTATAATGATGACAACCAAGTGTGAGTTTAAACAAAAGAAAACGTGTCATTCAATCGTGTAAAGTGTTTAGTAAACCGGAACTTAATAAGTAATTAACCGACATTGTCAATCATGTCTAGGAGCTACGTTTGGCGGGACTCGTACGCAGCAAGGACCAAGGTATGGTTTTCTTGCAACCTGTGTCCTACCGGATTACACCGGCTTGTATGCCAATGTGTTTTTCTGTATGTTTTCCACGTTATAAGATAAATCATGAAACGAGTTTGCAGTCGTTATTGTTGTTATGTGTTTACGTGCCGATACAGGTAACCTCGAATGCGCATGAAGGGCTAGTTAACCACTATTAGGTAAACGTAAGAGAACGGTATCCGGTGATAACGTTTCCGACCTAAGGAACGTTCTAACCACGGCTATGCGTGAGTTAGTCATGTGATGTTTGTGTGTGATGTTTGTGTGTGAATGTATGACTCTCTCTTCCCTTGTGTGTGTCTAACAAGACTTAACCCAATGTTTGTGATTCGTTACTTGAGTTCAATGTTGAACTACTAACAAGTGCTAACGGGGGAAGTGAGGAGTCCGGTCTGTTCCGGCCACACGTGTGAGTATGGGGGTCGTTGTCATATCAGGTTCGATCCTCTCTGTATGTTATGGTTGTTTTCCAATTTGGTTTCCAACCTTCCCTTTAGCTTAACCAAGGCTATTTTACTGACTCACGTCGGGCCACAGGGGCATACTATGTTTATGTTTGTTCGGTGTGCTTGGATCACTATATCCGAGGCACCTTGTGTTAAGTTATCCGTTCATTTAACGAGGTGGTAACGAGTTATGTAACGAGCTTATCATGAGACTGGCAACATTCTCTAGGCTACAAGTGAACTGACTATGTTTGGGCCGGTTCGTAAAGGGAACCGTTCCCGTTATGTTATGTATTATTGTTGTGGTGCAATTCTTATTGCGATGTGATGTGATATGTTGTTAAGATGTGGAGTATGTGGATTATGGATATGAATGCCAGTTTATTGTAAGAGGCGTTTAAGGATAACCCGAATGGTGGGTATGTGTCGTCTATTAAGGAAATAGCTCCGTTAAAGGAGAAACACTCTAGGGGTTAAAGATCACAATGAGTGATTTGTTAAGTGTAGTTGTATTGGCTGTTTTAATGAGCCATTGTTGTGCAGTGTAATGTGTTGTGTAGTTGTAGTTTACATGCATGATTCTGATATAATCAACCGCATGCTAAGACGACAAATAGTTGTGCGTGGCCCGGTAGCATGCGGGCTGCCGGATTACCATACCAGCAAAGGTGCTGAGCCCCTGGGGGGCCACCCTTTTCTCTTCTTTTCCTATTTTCAGGTACAAGGAGCTAGAAGCCGTTCGAGAGTAGGACGGGGTAGTCGTTTGTACATGGGTAATCATTTAGGTTATATATGTACAGTAGGTGTAGTAAGACCGAAATTGTTATCGGCATCAGCTCGTAAATACTCGGTACAGTTGGAAGGTATGTGTATGTTTAGTTGTTAATGGAAAGGGATAGTAATGTGTAGTCGCTCGGGAATCTAGTCCATCAGACCGATACAATGTATATGTAATAGCCTTGTTAGCCGCGTGGGTGGTTAACGGTGTGTAACACCAACGAGTTAAGTAATGTGATGAAGTATATTTTCCGCTGCAGATTGTTGTTAAGTGTGTTGTTGTTAGATGGGGTGTTACAAAAAGTGGTATCAGAGCGATACTTCGCTCTGATGACTGAATTACCGAGCTTAGGAAGTACCGAGTTAGGATATTAGTACTTTGGGTTAAGGGTTGAGTGATAGCGTGAGAGATACGCTAGTTAGGAATTACCAGTGTGTACTGGAAACCTACTATATCCTTCCCGTCCTCCACAATCCCTGTTTTATAACTCGGGGTGTAACACCCCTAAAACCGGCCTAAGAGTTAAGGGTATTACACGCCGCGTATTACTACCAATAACGCAAGGCTCTAACGATCAAAAACAATAAAGGCCCAAAACAGAGTTCACTTAACATTGTAAACCAAAGTATCCAAATACAGCGGAAGTAAACGGATTCAAAATACATATCCGAAACAGAAACTCAAAGCAGAGGAAGGCCCGAAGGCTACAACGTCATAACAAAAGTTTAAACAGTCAAAAGAGCTAAGCACTACAGCTCCAGAACTCAAGATGATCCTCGCTGATCAATCTGCAAAAATGTTAGAAGTAGGGGAATGAGCACACAACTATGCCCAGTAAGCAGCGACCGTCATCAGCAAGGTCCTCAAAACAATTGAAATCAGAGGAAGAGAAGATAAACATCTTATGCACAATTCCCAAATAGTCAGAAGCTTTCAGAAACAGAAGCAGAGTGGAACACAAGGGGTTCCCATTCCAGAAACAATCAGAGCACTTAAACAGAAAGGGGACAAGACACAATGCACACACTCAGAAGGGTCGAAGACCCATAGACCATACCAGGTCTCTCGGCACGCAGAAATGACTCGAAAGAGCCAAGGGTTCGTCAACCCCACAGAACAGAAAGGGAATGACCCACACTCAGAACGACGTCTACATGGTATACCACGGAATAGCTCCCAGCCATTCACGGCTCAGAAACAAAGTGCAATGTCCCAAAACAGAAAGGTTGCTTAAACAGAAGCAAAGTTGCATTTAAATATGCCAAAACACTCATAATCAGTAGCACAGATCATAAGGAAACCAATGCCGCAGACGGCACTCAAATCGGAGTTCAAACGAAGAAGTTATGTTGAAAACAGAGGGGTGTCCGAACTTGTGTCCGGACATTGAAGTTCGGACACAAGTCGAGACTCAGAAACCAGAGAAAGCCAAATGTCCGAACTTGTGTCCGGACATTGAAGTTCGGACACAAGTCGAGACTCAGAAACCGAGAAAGCCAAATGTCCGAACTTGTGTCCGGACATCAATGTTCGGACACAAGTCGAGTTGAAATCAGATAGAGGAGTTCAGCATGTCCGAACATCCAAGTTCGGACGGATGTTCGGACAGGTTTTACGGGAAAACACGCGGAAGGTCCGACCTTGTGTCCGGACGTCGAAGTTCGGACACAGGTCGAACTTAAACCAGAGGGAAAACCTGAGGGTGTGTCCGAACATCTATGTTCGGACAGATGTTCGGACATACCCCGAACTTGAATCAGTAAGCAAGAACGCACTGTCCGAACTTCAAAGCTCGGACAGAAGTTCGGACAGTGCGAAAACTGCAAATTCTAGAAGACGAACAGAGCAGAAAACAACACAATTCAACACCACGAATTGCCAATTAAGCACACACACCAAATCAGACATTAAAACAGGAAACCATGGGGGTTTTAGCCATTCTAAAACGCAACCAAACGACATCACAAACGAAATCACACACGAACAGAACCGTTGCAATCCCCATGGCTGAACTTCCAAACTGAATCGATAACCACCTACCTCAATAATCAGCACACAATCCAACGGTTTGAGCATTCACAGCAACACGAAAACGAAACCGCCAACCAGACACCGATCAACGAGCACTGATTTCCACAATGACAAATCCATAATCAGAAAACACAGAAGGAACCCCAAACTCAAAACCTCGAAAGACTGCAACACAAACCTGGATTCGGAAGTCTGAAATCCCACAGTCCAACAGTCTACGCCTGAGCAACTACGCAACTCAATCAGAACCAACGCCACTGATTCAATCACAATCGAAAGCCTAAAATCAGAAACTGAGAGAGAGAGGAAACCAACGATGAAATTCGGAAATTCTGCAGCGCAAACCTGATAGCGAGGAGAAGGAAAACCAGCAATGAAGAACTCCAAAACCAAACGCAGCAGCCGAATTACAAATCTCAGCAGATGAAAAAGAGAGAGAAGAGAGGAAGGGAGGAGCCAAAACTGTCGCTCTGAAGGCACGATGAAGAGACGCTCTCACGATCTATCTGACGTGAATAACAATGATTAGGAAAAGAAGAATTTAAGGGATTCCTTTCCTTATAACCAAACAATTAATTACCTTAATTAATGAATCAAATGACCTCCTCGTCCTTGGCAATTAAAAGAATGTCGCTGACGTCCCAACTGAAGGCAAGGGATTTTTAATCCAACTTTAGAACAACGTTTTAGCAGATATAATATAAGGTACAATTATACGGGTTATAACATCACACTCCCCCTTAAAAGAATCTCGTCCGAGATTAACTCTCACCTTACTGCTCGACAAGGAGGGAAAACTTGGCACCAGCTCATCTTC
This sequence comes from Limonium bicolor, assembly GCA_023374045.1. NCBI lineage: Eukaryota > Viridiplantae > Streptophyta > Magnoliopsida > Caryophyllales > Plumbaginaceae > Limonium > Limonium bicolor. Next base: position 318,086,628 of record CM041777.1, on the reverse strand, counting down.
GAGCTCCCACGTAGCTTCACTCTCTAACTGATCTGACACTGGACCTTCACCATAGGTTAGGGTCTTGCTACGAAGCCGACGACATCTCTGCTAAAATACGAGTAGGCACCGCCTCGAGCTGCAGTCCTCTCTCAACTGAAGCTGGCTGTAGTCGATCACATGAGACGGATCATGCAATACTTCCTCAACATGGAGACATGAAAAACACCATGAACAGCAGACAAAAGCGGGTGGCAATGCTAACCGGTAGGCCACAGGCCAATCCTCTCCAAGATCTCAAACGGTCCAACGACCTCGGGCTAAGCTTCCCCGCTTCCCAAACCGAACCAGCTCTACCGGCGACACTCGCAGATAGACATGATCACCAACATCGAACTCAAGCGGCCTGCGCCTCTGATCTGCATAGCACTTCTGTCTGCTCTGAGCAACAAGCAAACGCTCCCGAATCGTCCTGATCTTCTCTATTCTTACTGCTCCCTGCACAGCTCGGGTCCAACCAAGACCCTCTCCTTCAGGTCATCCCAACAGATGGGGGACTACACCTCCTACCGTACAACGCTCAAACGGAGCCTACCAATGCTCGCCTGAAAGCTTGTTGTAGGCGAACTCAATCAGAGTCACATGCTGCTCCAGCTACCACCAAAGTCCAGGACACATGCGCGAAGCATGTCCTCCCAAACCTGTTAGTCCTCCGTCTGGCCATCGACTGAGGATGGTAAGCTGAAACTGAACGCTAAATTCGTACCCAAGGCCTTATGCAAACTGCGCCAAAATCTCGAAACAAAACGTGGGTCACGATCAGACACGATAGTAGTAGGCACACTGTGAAGTCTCACTATCTCATCCAGATATAAACGAGCTAGGCGCTCCAGACTGAAGGTCTTCTTCACCGGCAGAAAATGAGCAGACTTCGTCAGACGATCAACTATCACCCAAACAGCATCACAACCCGAAGGAGTCCTGGGCAAACCCATGACGAAATCCATCCCCACACTCTCCCACTTCCACTCAGGAATGGGAAGGGGCTGAAGCAAACCCGCTGGCCTCTGGTGCTCAGCCTTAATCTGCTGACAGGTCTGACACTTCGAGACAAACTCTGAGATATCACGCTTCATCCCAGACCACCAGAATGACTCTCTGAGGTCTCGATACATCTTACCCCTCCTGGGTGAACTGAATAAGGCGCTCCATGGGCTCCTGAAGGATCTCTCTGCGCAGCACTGCATCGTCTGGCACACATACACGGTCTCTGAAACGCAGACAACCATCGCTGGAGACACTAAAATCTGAACTCTGCTCTGCAGACAGCCCCTCTCTAATCCGACAAAAGCTGAGTCTGACTCCTGACCAACCCGAATCCTGTCGACCAACGAAGACTGCACCTGAAGCGCTGCTATCACACTGGCACTGGCTGGTCTGACTACCCAAACACCCATACGCTGCAGCTCTAAGGCGGACCTCTGAACTCTGACAAGGCACAAGCTACACCCGAACACCTCTCCGGCTCAAGGCATCTGCAACAACATTCGCTCTACCCGGGTGGTAGAGGATCTCTAAATCGTAGTCATGAATAGCTCCAAACCTCCTCGTCTCAAGTTCAGCTCCTTCTGAGTGAACAAATACTTGAGGCTCTTATGGTCAGTGTAAACCTTACACGACGCTCATACAGGTAATGCCTCCAAATCTTCAGCGCGAACACTACAGCTGCCAACTCCAGATCGTGGGTAGGGTAGTTCTTCTCATAGGGCTTAAGCTGTCGCGAGCCATAAGCCACTACCTTACCCTGCTGCATCAGAACACATCCCAGTCCCTTATAGGACGCATCACAGAAGACCTCGAACCCCTCGGTCCCAGAAGGCAAAGTCAGAATCGGTGCCGTCGTCAGTCTCTTCTTAATCTCCTGGAAACTCTGCTCGCAAGCCTCGCTCCACTCATACTTGATCTCCTTCCTCAACAGACGGGTCAGCGGGGATACAATCTTAGAGAACCCCTCAACGAACTTCCTGTAGTACCCAGCTAACCCAAGGAAACTGCGAATCTCAGCAACATTCGTGGGCCTCGCCCACTCCATCACAGCTCTAATCTTCTCAGGATCTACTGAGATACCGTCCTTCGAGACCACATGTCCCAAGAACACTACACGATCAAGCCAGAAGTCACACTTCTTCAACTTAGCATACACTCATGATCCTTCAGCGTCTGCAAAACAATCCTCAGATGCTCCTCATGCTCCTCTGCGCTCCTGGAGTACACCAAGATATCATCTATGAAGACCACTACGAACTGATCCAGATAGGGTTTGAAAACCCGGTTCATCATATCCATGAATACTGATGGAGCATTAGTCAGACCAAACGGCATGACTAGGAACTCGTAATGACCATAACGAGTCCTAAAAGCGGACTTAGGCACATCTCGGCCTTAATCCTCAACTGATGGTAGCCTGAACGAAGATCTATCTTCGAGAACACTGTGGCACCCGCCAACTGGTCAAACAAATCGTCGATGCGCGGAAGGGGATAGCGATTCTTGATGGTCACCTTGTTCAGCTCTGTAGTCGATGCACAAACGGAAGGTCCCATCCTTCTTCTTCACAAACAGCACTGGCGCTCCCCAAGGCGAAACACTAGGGCGTATGAAGCCCTTATCTAACAGCTCCTGAAGCTGGACCTTCAGCTCCTTCAACTCCGCCGGACTCATACGGTAAGGGGCCCTAGAGATGGGCTGAGTCTCTGGCGCTAAATCGATGGTGAACTCCACCTCTCGCACTGGTGGAAGTCCGGGCACGTCGTCCTGGAAGACCTCAGGAAACTCTCTGACAATCGGGATGCTCTCCAAGCTAGATCCCTCACGCACCTCTGGCAGATAACATAAGAAGCCCTGGCAGCCCTTCCTCAAGAAACTGGCTGCCTGCATCGCTGACACAATCACCGGCGCACATGGAACTGCATTCCCAGAGAAAGCAAAACGAGACCCGTCTGGCAAGTCGAACACCACCCTCTTCGCTGCACAATCTATATGGGCATGGTGCTCTGCTAGCCAATCCATGCCCAGAATCACATCAAAACAGGTCATCCGCATCGGGATGAGGTCAGCAAAGAAAGTCTTGTCCCTAACTACTATGGGACAAGCCTTACACACAGAATCCAGCACACAAGGGGCAACCCCACCTAATGGACTACTCACACACAAGTCTATCTCACTAGGCACAGCAGTCAGTCCAAGGTCACCCAACAAATCACAGCAGATAAAGGAGTGCGTAGCTCCAGAATCAAACAGACAAAACACATCTCGAGAATGGATCTGGAGAATACCTGAGACGACGCGATCACCAGCTCGATCACGCTCTCCAGCCATAGCATAAACCCGGGCCTGAGTCTGAGGCTTCTTCTGATCGGACCTCGCCCCTGAATCTGAGCCGGTACCTCTATCCCCTGAGCCTCTACTGGACGCCTGAGGGCACTGAGCAATCCGGTGCTCCATCGACCCGCACTTAAAGCAGGCACCAGTCTTCTTGTAGCACTCCCTACCAGGATGGGAGCGACCACAAGACCCACACTTCGTCCCAGCTGACGAAGATGAAGAAGCTCCCCGGCGATCTCCATAGGTCTGCTTCTTCTGAGGAGGAGCAGCCTCCTTCTTCTGAGGCTCCTCAGCACGCCTCTTCCCTTTATGGTCCTTGCCCGCCTGTCTGCCCCTGATGTCCGCCTCTACCAGCAAGGCGACATCCGCCACATCTCTGAAGGTCCGGTGACGAAGAGGTGTCACCGCCGACCTGATGTCTGGCCTCAACCGCTCTCAAACTTACGAGCCTTCCTGTGCTCATCCGGCTCTGGAGCATACTTCGACAGCGTCACAAACTTCCTCACATACTCCTCTACAGTCATCTCTCCCCTGGCGCAGCCGGTTGTACTCATTGATCTTCTGGTCTTTGTACACATCCGGATAGAACTGCTTGTTGAACTCCAAGCAGAACTGATCCCAGGTCCAAGGCTGGGGATGCCTACCCATCACCATGCGCCACCACTCCTTCGCCTCCCCCTTAAAGAGGAACGTAGCGAAGTCCACCTTCTGGTCATCCTCCGACCCCATCACTCTCAGCAGGTCCTCGACCTCTGTAATCCAGTGGCTCGCCTCCTGAGGGTCACCACAGCCATCAAAGGATGGAGGCTTAAGCTTCATGAACTCCTGGAGAGCTCGGACTCGGCCTCCCACAGCATTCGCTCCTGCTGGGCCAGCACCACCAGCTCCTCCACCAGCTCCCCCAGCAGCTGCAGCCATCGTCTGCATCAACTGCGTCACAAACTGCTGCACTACATCCGCAGCATCTCCCTGAGGGGTCACTGGTGTCCTACGAGGAGCCATTCTGAGATATACAAATCCAAAACTTGTCAGAACTAACTCAACTTCAACCACTGTCACAACTGACTCACACAAGCAAACACCCACAGACACCAAAGAAAGCCAAACCTGGCTCTGATACCACTAAATGTAACACCCCTAAAACCGGCCTAAGAGTTAAGGGTATTACACGCCGCGTATTACTACCAATAACGCAAGGCTCTAAACGATCAAAAACAATAAAGGCCCAAAACAGAGTTCACTTAACATTGTAAACCAAAGTATTCAAATACAGCGGAAGTAAACGGATTCCAAATACATATCCGAACAGAAACTCAAAACAGAGGAAGGCCCGAAGGCTACAACGTCATAACAAAAGTTTAAACAGTCAAATGAGCTAACACTACAGCTCCAGAACTCAAGATGATCCTCGCTGATCAATCTGCAAAAATGTTAGAAGTAGGGGAATGAGCACACAACTATGCCCAGTAAGCAGCGACCGTCATCAGCAAGGTCGCTCAAAACAATTGAAATCAGAAGAAGAGAAGATAAACATCTTATGCACAATTCTCAGATAGTCAGAAGCTTTCAGAAACAGAAGCAGAGTGGAACACAAGGGGTTCCCATTTCAGAAACAGTCAGAGCACTTAAACAGAAAGGGGACAAAACACAATGCACACACTCAGAAGGGTCGAAGACCCATAGACCATACCAGGTCTCTCGGCAACGCGCAGAAATGACTCGAAAGAGCCAAAGGGTTCGTCAACCCCACAGAACAGAAAGGGAATGACCCACACTCAGAACGACGTCTACATGGTATACCACGGAATAGCTCGACCCAGCCATTCACGGCTCAGAAACAAAGTGCAATGTCCCAAAACAGAAAGGTTGCTTAAACAGAAGCAAAGTTGCATTTAAATATGCCAAAACACTCATAAATCAGTAGCACAGATCATAAGGAAACCAATGCCGCAACGGCACTCAAATCGGAGTTCAAACGAAGAAGTTATGTTGAAAACAGAGGGGTGTCCGAATTGTGTCCGGACGTTGTGTCGGTGTCCGAACGTGTGACATGAAGTTCGGACACAAGTCGAGACTCAGAAACCAGAGAAAGCCAAATGTCCGAACTTGTGTCCGGACATCAATGTTCGGACACAAGTCGAGTTGAAATCAGATAGAGGAGTTCAGCATGTCCGAACATCCAAGTTCGGACGGATGTTCGGACAGGTTTTACGGGAAAACACGCGGAAGGTCCGACCTTGTGTCCGGACGTCGAAGTTCGGACACAGGTCGAACTTAAACCAGAGGGAAAACTGAGGGTGTGTCCGAACATCTATGTTCGGACAGATGTTCGGACATACCCCGAACTGAAAATCAGTAAGGCAAGAACGCACTGTCCGAACTTCAAAGCTCGGACAGAAGTTCGGACAGTGCGAAAACTGCAAATTCCAGAAGACGAACAGAGCAGAAAAACAACACAATTCAACACCACGAATTGCCAATTAAGCACACACACCAAATCAGACATTAAAACAGGAAACCATGGGGGTTTAGCCATTCTAAAACGCAACCAAACAGACATCACAAACAGAAATCACACACGAAACAGAACCGTTGCAATCCCCATGGCTGAACTTCCAAACTGAATCGAGTAACCACCTACCTCAATAATCAGCACAATCCAACGGTTTGAGCAGTTCACAGCAACACGAAACGAAACCGCCAACCAGACACCGATCAACGAGCACTGATTTCCACAATGACAAATCCATAATCAGAAAACACAGAAGGAACCCCAAACTCAAAACCTCGAAAGACTGCAACACAAACCTGGATTCGGAAGTCTGAAATCCCACAGTCCAAACAGTCTACAGCCTGAGCAACTACGCAACTCCAATCAGAACCAACGCCACTGATTCAATCACAATCGAAAGCCTAAAATCAGAACTGAGAGAGAGAGGAAACCAACGATGAAATTCGGAAATTCTGCAGCGCAAACCTGATAGCGAGGAGAAGGAAAACCAGCAACGAAGAACTCCAAACCAAAAGCAGCCAGAATTACAAATCTCAGCAGATGAAAAAGAGAGAGAGAGAGGAAGGGAGGAGCCAAAACTGTCGCTCTGAAGGCACGATGAAGAGACGCTCTCACGATCTATCTGACGTGAATAACAATGATTAGGAAAAGAAGAATTTAAGGGATTCCTTTCCTTATAACCAACAATTAATTACCTTAATTAATGAATCAATGACCTCCTCGTCCTTGGCAATTAAAAGAATGTCGCTGACGTCCCAACTGAAGGCAAGGGATTTTTAATCCAACTTTAGAACAACGTTGTAGCAGATATAATATAAGGTACAAATTATACGGGTTATAACACGGGGGAAAAACGCCAGAGAGATGAAAGTCCTCTCATACTCGGGAATACCCGATCTGGCTGTTATTAAGTACTTCTGTGAGAACGGAGAACCAGTCATACGGTAGATCCCAAAGAGTGGGAATCCCGGAGACAGTTTCTACCTGAACAATGTTAACCGCATTTCATAGCGAAGAGTGAAGAATCTGTGTATAGAAGAATGGAATTTCCGGCAACCTGGGTCGACATGCTGAGCAGTCGAGAGCAGCCAGCTGCAACGCACCAACCGTGCAACAGGCAAGAAGTGAAGTAATGAAACCCGGGACAAGAGTCTACGGAACCACATTTGTTAAATGATACACCAACGGTATACCAACCGAAAAGGAACTACAACGTAGTGCCCAAACAAGAGACAAGTCTCAGTAACCACGACAAGGGCGTGGAGTGGGCTACGAAGAGGATACAATACTAAGTAAAAGGGGACTCCAAGAATGGGGAACACCCCAGTTAATGATTATCATGTGAAGACAGTGAGAAGTCACCTAGAGGAGTTATTATCAAGACAGTAAGATCAAGTGAGGGCCAACAAGGCCACTGATGACAGTGCGGGTAAAAATGATACCGCAACCGGTGTGTGTGTTTAACCGATAGCCAGTTAGCATGGCGCATTTGCCATGGCAAGTGCTGCTATAACAGGACTGTTCGGGAAGTTTTAACAAATACGAAGTACTTAGTAAAGTACCATGAAGTTAAGTGAGATCATCATAACCGTGGAAGGGCTTGATAGCCTAACCTCTGTAATTGGAAGTACACCAGTCAGCAAGAAGCTAGACTTGGTTAAGGCAAGAAGGCGTTGTGAAACCATGAGAATTTTCTTTCAAACTTAGATTTATTCAAACTCTTTTCTTTCAAAACCAAATTTTCTTTCAAACCAATACTTCTTTCAAACCTTCTTTTAAACCAAACCGGAGAACCTACACAGGCCTCAGTGCCATACAGTAGGTAAGTAATACCCAATATTCTTTTGAATAACCGGAAAGGAAACCGGTAAACCCAAGGGTAACAACCCGAGGGAATGGATTGAGTTCATGGTAATACAACAATGGATAGACTTTCCCTTGATTAAGTTCGGGAAGCACAGAATGTATATTGTCACAAGACAATACAAGGGAGTTGACAACAGAATACTTCACCTAGGCGTGTGACGGACACTACGAGTGTACCAACTGTAATGTGGGATGACCGCACTCCGATAGGAGCTTGTGGGCCTGACAGACCTGCTTATAGGTTAGTTGGGTAAGTAGTAATGTATCAGTAGGGTACCCCACATATGTATACGAGTAGAGTCCGAAACACGGGAAGTAGTCGACTCCGTACTACGGTCAGCAGTATAAGTCAAACAAGAGCTAAGGATTACCATGAATGGTTGAAGTAAAGGAACTCAGTTAAGTTAACGAGACTAAAGGAATTAGTGAATTCCTTTCAAGGAAATGTTTAAGAGTCAGGAGGTGCGAAGTGCACTAACTGTAATGTAAAGACATCGTATATGTCTTAAGGATCCTCAGGGATAAACATGATAGCTGGAACGGAGACCCAGCCTGTGCATGGCAAGGCAGATGCCTAATGTGGACACATTAGTGTGCGATGAACGAGATGAAACTCCCAGAATGAGTACCTACACTACCAGGAAATGTTGATCTTCACAGAAGAAGATAATAAGCCAGTTACGAACGCAAACGGTGTGGCTAACTGAATGTACCAATAAGTGCGAACCAGATATAATGGCATAACTTAGCAACACCCAGGAGCAATCCTTGAAGGGTGTTCACATCAACGATAGTTGAACGAAATAACGTGACAGAAACATAAGGGTTGAAACTAACACCCAGTTTAGACATAAGTTGTCAGGAGACGGACTGACAATTCTAAGGGGCATCCCATGAAAGGAAACGGAATGCAACGACCTTGTCATGGAGCTCAATATGATATCCAAACTATGTAATGTTGTACAGAGAAATAAATGGGTGTGAACCGTCCACAATGGACAGAGCTCGAAGCAGTAAGGCTCATAAGCCACAAATAAAATGTGTTATGTAAATTAGATTGATTGCAGAAGTTTATGTTGTATAAGTGAATAGAGCGGAGAACGAACCATTGCATTAAGAGTGGGGATACCTCTCGATATCGTGAGACCGCAGGAGCGGTAGTTATGTGAACCAAGTTCAAGAAATATGTTAAGGATTGATCATGTTGATATTGCGAGAGAACAGTTAGTTTAGTAGCATGTGAAGCACCCGGCTGAATAACAGCGGCTTGTAACTCGAGTGAGCTACGCTCAAGGAGCATTCAGTAGTCATCCAAATGAATGGCAAACCATAATACGAAGGATGTAAGTATATGTGTGGAAGTTAATGTGACAGTAAATAGACCATGTAAGTTAGTGTTATACAAGGAGCACGGTGCGTAGTAAGCGACCGTTGTATAAGTATTGTTAAACGACAATATGGCAACTAAGCACAGTTATGAGTTAAACCCAATAGAGATACAACAGTAAGTGATACCAAACAAACTAGGCAGTAAGCCAGTAGCCAGTATTACGAGATCAGAATCTCAATGAAACACAGTGTGAATTCCGTTGCGAATCACATGAGAGATTTGCTGTCAAGAGTTTATGCCTCTGCATTCTGTATGACTGAGTGTTTTGGTATTGCACTTGCGCAGTAATGATCGAGTGGGATAGCTAGGAATTGGAAACATGTTAATTGTGGAGGAATAATGTCATAATGGCCGATGCATAGGAGATGCAAGGCCGCACCAATGAAAGAATACATGTACAAAACCAAATGTGGAGACATGATTAACAGTAAGTGACTACAGCAGCACTAACTGCCAAATATCGGTATGGAATATACCTCAAGTGTGGGAAATAACTGAGAGAGCACTACACATTAGGTGGTAGCTCAATCCCAACCGACAGTAAGTCGGAAGAAACAAGTCAATCATTGTGAGACACATAGCAGTATACACAGTAAATTATTAGAGGAGTGGATGGAAAGTTTTGAAACTCACCGAATTTGCTCACGGTCAGAAATACCACGCATCGGTTGAGAAACCATTATTACCAAGATAAAGGTGATAAATGGGGGATGTACAATACAGTAAGAATCACGAATGGGGCAAACTGAGCCCTACAGTTATTAGAGTTTCGCAGCAGAAACTAGTGAGCCAGTGATTCGAGTGTTGAATGTGCATGGTGAACATGAGTGAATGGCTAGTTATTAATGCCTAGAAGTCTCACAGGCCAGAATCGAAACCAGTTAAGAGTTAAAGCAAACTCCAATGAGAATTCTTAGTTTAGGGACTAAACCGCCAATATGGTTAAGATCCTCTAATCGGAATGCATTGTATAACAAACCGCGTGGAAGTTAAAACACTTCACGACGACAGAACATTTTAAGCCAATGTTCAGTGATTGATTACATGGGCGTAATCCCTTTTAAGGGGGGTAGAGCACAAAACCACTTAGAGGGTATTACCGTACAAGTGTATGTGACCTATATCGTGCATAGCACAAAATAATTTGTTTTGATGATTGGTGTGTGTGTTACATAAACATACGCATTCATTCATGGTTTAATTGTGGTAATTGCACACAGTAGATGCGAATACCATTGTGATAAGTGTGTTTATTTGTTAACAATTGTGTGTGATAGTGCGAGTGTGGGGAGTAGAGAAACTCCCGGGGAACTAAAACCCCGACACTATATGTTCATATGACACTAAATGTGAAACTGTGTGTTGTATTTTGATAAAATATATGTGTATATATATACAATATAGTGATTCATAAAAAGGGTATGAAACCGACATAGAACCTAGTGAGAATAAGATTCCCTAGGTAACAGGATTAAAGTGAATGGAAATAACTGATAGATGAAGTTCTATCCCTTGGAGATGTTATGATCATGATTAGAATGATTAAAAAGATAGAAAATTGGAAATGAGTGTATTAATTGATGCTTGAAAATGAAGTGGGAAGTGGAACTTGATTTACATGCGATCAAGGGAAGCCGAACACAAAATGGGGTGGAAGGATAGTTCGACACTGATGCTGATCACATCAGGGTTGGATGATTCTTGAAGCTCCCCTTAAGTGGTCACAACTAACCACGCTAAGAGAAGAAGCAAAGAGCATAAGTTGGACTTGGAGTTGTATGTGTTTTCAAAAAGGATTTGGAATTGGAATTTATAAAACGTCGATAGATACTTTACATAATTAAAGTTCTCTTACTTAACCTCACAAGGAAAAATTTTAAATTTAAGTGATTGTTTTGATCTCCCAAAGGAACGGAGACGAAAGGTGTCCATCGCGACCGGGTTCTGCGGGATCACAGTGTATATCAAAGATATTTTTGATTGTTATACATGCTATGACATGTTGTGTGGTATGTGTAATAAATGTTATTTTGACCTTGATTTCCAAAAGTGTATGTTATCAAGACCTATGAGTCTAAATGTTGTTGTGTCACATAGACCTATGTGTCTAAAGGCTGTTATGTTATCAAGACCTATGGGTCTAAATGTTGCTATGGTACCCAGACCCAAGAGTCTAAGGGTTGTGTGTATGTGCAAATGTTGTTAAAATACCCGGACCATTGAGTCCGAGGTTATCATGTAAGTATGTTATGTTATGTATGGATGTGAATATGTTACCCGGACCATTAAGTCCGAGGGTGTGATGTAAAGTATGTTTGGTTATGGAAGTTTACTTCCAAGTGATTCCTGCGTTCTAATCCAAATGATGTGTGGGAAGTGTGAACTTCGAGGACGAAGTTCTTTTAAGGGGGGTAGATTGAAATACCCTAAACCTTGATATATTGTTTAAATAATAAACTATGATATTTAAAGGCTAAAAAGTGCCTTAGAAACATTAGTGTACGATTTAAACCATGGTGAAAACAATAAAGTACCATAAATACAGTTTGAGCAAAAACATGCTCTAAACTTGGAGTGAACTTGTTTGGGACCCAAAGAGCCTACCAAGTCTTAGTGATATTCATTGTGATTTAATAAGGGAAATTAAGTCCTGAGGAAACCTTGGTAGACAATTAAACCAAACAAAACACAAATAAATGCCTTAAAGTCAATATGGGCAAAAATGTGCTCTAAGCTTGGGATAAATTTGTATAAGACCTAAAGGTCATACCTATACCTTATAAATATGTTAATGAGCATATTAAATCAATTACTAAAGAAAACCAAGCTTGAAAACAAGTTAAAACACAAAATGTGCTTTAAGGAGCCTTAAAGCACATTTTTGAAAAATTGTCTTGTAAATGAGTTTTGAATGGCTAAATGTCCATCATTACTCTTTAATTAACATGTGTACTATTTATTATCACATTAGGAAGTCTAAATCAATGGGAAATCAAAATTTTCACAACTATGTGCCTTGTTTTTGTGAATAGTAACAAAAAATGCTAGTTTTTTGGTCAACAAAGACCATGACTTGGCCTAAAACACTAAGGGGCCAATTTTTCATGTGTGACTCACCACACTTGACCAATCAAATGAACAAGGAAGAGTTATAAAGCAAAAGTTACTATTTACTTTAGCATAAATATCTCCAAAAGCAACCTCCCTTCTCTTTACTTCCTTCTTCATTTCACACGGTCTCCAACCTCTCTTCTCCCTTCTCATTCTCGGTTTGCTACAGCCCACACAACTACTCCATCTTTGAATGCTTGTAATTCCTACCTCCATGTACCAAATCAAATTCTAAGACCATATTTGTCTTAGTTAGGTCAAGCTCTACACTTCTCTCTTTTCAAATCCTCAAGAACTCCATTTCGGTGCCATGAAGATTCACCATTGTTGGAGCTTGAGCTCACCTTTTCATGCCTTATCATTCTTCTTTGCTTCAAGGTAAGGAAAGTCAAAGAAAATCAATGTTTCCTCTTGTTTTAGTGTGTGGCCGAAAATCACCACTTATGGTGCCTTCATCTTGCCTTGTTCTAGCTTCATTCCAACCATTCAAGGGCTTGGTGGAGACCTCTCTTGTTACATATTCAAGTTCTCTTTCAAATTCAAAGGTAAATATCATTTTAGTGTATTAAAACACTTATGTTGAACTAGGGTTTGTATATGAGTTTAAGTGTGAATTCTTAAGCTCATTACCCTTATTTGTATATTGATTAGAAAGTTGACAAGTGATCAAACTCCTTGCTGATTTTCGGTCCAAGGAAACAAGAAAGAAGTTTGAGAGGAAAAGAGGTAAACAAACTATCTCAATGTAGTTTAAATGCCTTAGGAAAAGTGAGCTTGATTTTCTTAATAAAATACCTAAGGAGCCAATGGCAAATGAGCTAGTAAAATGCTCTTAAGGAGATTATTAAAGGGCATATGTGATGTTGAGTGTATTTGCAGGTTAAAGGCAATATATCATGTGGGAAATTCAGTGTTTAAGGTTTATGCAATTTAAGGGCCTAAGAGCCATGTTATTTAAGGGCCTAAGTGCCAAGCAATTTAAGTTTATGCACTATATTGTGATGTAGTGTAAATTTGGTGAAGTGTTGTGTGTGAGAAAGTTCTTGATGGATTTAGGTGTTCTTGAATGTTTAAATGGTGAAAAACAATGTGTTTTGGTATGACATTGTGCTAGGAGAACCTATGGCAAAATTTGGGTAATGTATAAGAACTTTTAGGTGCTTAAATGAGTTTTGGTGAACTAGGAAATGTGAGGAATGAATGAATGTTTACTAGGGAAGAAAACATGTATTAAGGTGTTATATAGTGCTACGAGGAATTAGGCACTATCTTGAAGTTCTAGGAATTCAATGAGTGTTTTTGAGGATGTATTAAAGTCTTGGAGAAGTTTGTTTAAGGTTTAGGTAATGTTGATGTACAAGGAATAAATGATGTTTAGGTAAGATGTGGAAAAGGAGATTTAGTTAGTAAGAAAGGGTGTTGGGAGATGATGTTATGATGGTGAGGAAACATTCTTGGCATAGTGGTTATCATAGGTATGAAATACCACTTGGAGAAACTAAGGAGAAAACATTATAAGTGTTAGGAATTTTGGTAAGAAAAGAGTAAGTGTTTAAGGAGTTATAAAATGAGTTTTATGGATGTTATATCAAGGGTTAAATGTGCCAAATGATGTTAGAACACATTAGGAGGCTTGAGGAAAAGTTGGGAAGAAGTTTGACAAGTTTTGGACAAGTCCTGGTGTTGTCCGACCCAGTGGTCCGACCCAGGGAGGGTCGGATGGCCTCTGTTAATTCACCCGTTGATGTTTCTGGAATGGTCCGACCCAGAGGACTTGGGTCGGACATGGGTCGGACGGGAGGATTTGAAAGACGAAAAAAGTTTCTGGAACGGGCCGACCTAGTTTGTGGGTCGGACGGTGGGTCGGACGACCCAAAACATGTAAAAAAAAACAAACTAAGTGTGGTTTAAGTAGTAAACCCTAGTGGGTATAATGATGACAACCAAGTGTGAGTTTAAACAAAAGAAAATGTGTCATTCAATCGTGTAAAGTGTTTAGTAAACCGGAACTTAATAAGTAATTAACCGACATTGTCAATCATGTCTAGGAGCTACGTTTGGCGGGACTCGTACGCAGCAAGGACCAAGGTATGGTTTTCTTGCAACCTGTGTCCTACCGGATTACACCGGCTTGTATGCCAATGTGTTTTTCTGTATGTTTGCCACGTTATAAGATAAATCATGAAACGAGTTTACAGTCGTTATTGTTGTTGTGTGTTTACGTGCTGATACCGGTAACCTCGAATGCGCATGAAGGGCTAGTTAACCACTATTAGGTAAACGTAAGAGAACGGTATCCGGTGATAACGTTTCCGACCTAAGGAATGTTCTAACCACGGCTATGCGTGAGTTAGTCATGTGATGTTTGTGTGTGATGTTTGTGTGTGAATGTATGACTCTCTCTTCCCTTGTGTGTGTCTAACAAGACTTAACCCAATGTTTGTGATTCGTTACTTGAGTTCAATGTTGAACTACTAACAAGTGCTAACGGGGGAAGTGAGGAGTCCGGTCTGTTCAGGCCACGCGTGTGAGTATGGGGGTCGTTGTCATATCAGGTTCGATCCTCTCTGTATGTTATGGTTGTTTTCCAATTTGGTTTCCAACCTTCCCTTTAGCTTAACCAAGGCTATTTTACTGACTCACGTCGGGCCATAGGGGCATACTATGTTTATGTTGTTCGGTGTGCTTGGATCACTATATCCGAGGCACCTTGTGTTAAGTTATCCTTTCATTTAACGAGGCGGTAACGAGTTATGTAACGAGCTTATCATGAGACTGTCAACATTCTCTAGGCTACAAGTGAACTGACTATGTTTGGGCCGGTTCGTAAAGGGAACCGTTCCTGTTATGTTATGTTATTGTTGTGCTGCAATTCTATTGCGATGTGATGTGATATGTTGTTAAGATGGGAGTATGTGGATTATGGATATGAATGCCAGTTTATTGTAAGAGGCGTTTAAGGATAACCCGAATGGTGGGTATGTGTCGTCTATTAAGGAAATAGCTCCGTTAAAGGAGAAACACTCTAGGGGTTAAAGATCACAATGAGTGATTTGTTAAGTGTAGTTGTATTGGCTGTTTTAATGAGCCATTGTTGTGCAGTGTAATGTGTTGTGTAGTTGTAGTTTACATGCATGATTCTGATATAATCAACCGCATGCTAAGACGACAAATAGTTGTGCGTGGCCCGGTAGCATGCGGGCTGCGGGATTACCATACCAGCAAAGGTGCTGAGCCCCTGGGGGGCCACCTTTTCTCTTCTTTTCCTATTTTTAGGTACAAGGAGCTAGAAGCCGTTCAAGAGTAGGACGGGGTAGTCGTTTGTACATGGGTAATCATTTAGGTTATATATGTACAGTAGGTGTAGTAAGACCGAAATTGTTATTGGCATCAGCTCGTAAATACTCGGTACAGTTGGAAGGTATGTGTATGTTTAGTTGTTAATGGAAAGGGATAGTAATGTGTAGTCGCTCGGGAATCTAGTCCATCAGACCGATACAATGTATATGTAATAGCCTTGTTAGCCGCGTGGGTGGTTAACGGCGTGTAACACCAACGAGTTAAGTAATGTGATGAAGTATATTTTCCGCTGCAGATTGTTGTTAAGTATGTTGTTGTTGGATGGGGTGTTACACCATTACTCGTACAATACTTTACTTACTTACTTACTCAAGTCAAGTCGGTATGACCTCCGGGCAGGGACTACTATATCCCACCACCGGGCTTTACGGTGGCTCACCAATCCAGGATTCTACCCATTTAAGGGGTTTGGTCCATGGAAGGATTAAGGCCAGGATTTGGATCCAACCTTTTGTGTCTCCTCCTCCTCACGCGTGGGCAAAACTATATCGGACTTCTACTCATTCCGTTTACTCAATACTCAAGTTAGGAGTTAGGTGGTTAGGAATTAGTAGAAGTCATTACTCCCATACCAAGGATTAATACACTACACAGGTACTCCACAAGGTACACATACGCTTCATTCTCATCCATTCTTTTCATGAATTATACAAACCAAATGTTCAAGATAATACAACAAGAACAATATAGCACAAACACAATCAAGTGCAATAAAAGTCTGATTCGTGCATTTATCTTATTTGAGTGATCACATAAGCACATAAATCAGAGTAACCAAGTTAGGATACAGGACATGAGAAAATCATACCGTTCACCGTTGTACCCGTACTCCCGGTTTCCTTTGGAATTCAACTACTCGCTTCCTATACATACATGGAGTTGTATGGTCAATAATCTACTATTGACCTACTCATTCCTTCATTAGTACTTCTTATGTATACTTACTAGTTCTTTACATTCCATACTTGATTATAAAAATCATTCTTTTCTTATTACTTCTTTAACTTGCTTTCTTACTCATGTACTTACTTCCTTACCTTTATTACTCCATTAATGATGTACTACTACACATATATATATGTATATATATGTACATACATATGATTGCTATAATCATATTTATTTATTTTTTTTGTTTGCAGTCCGACCGACCCACGTGTGACCCGACCGACCCAAAACCCTCTGGGTCGGTCGAAGTCAGAAAGAATTCGACTCCTGGAATTCGTCTGGATCGACCCACGACCAACCCAACCTTTCTGGGTCAGTCGAAGTCAGAAACTTCGACTTTGGAAAGTTCTACACCCGACCGACCCACGACCGACTCACCCATCCGGGTCGGTCGAAGTCAGACAGTTTACGCTCCAGTGATTTTAGCCCGACCGACCCATGACCGATCTAACCCTGTGGGTCGGTCGAGGTCAGAATTGCCTATTTGGCTTTGTTTCAGGTCTATTTTTTTACCCATTTCTTCCTCAATCTTCCTACATGTAATCCCACATGTTTTAACACTAATTAGACCCTCTAATTCACCTTAGTTCATCCACCTGAAATACCCCTAAATTAATTTAAATTAATTTAGGGGATTTCTTTTATTAAACCTTTAATAATACTATTAAGTATTAAATTATTATATGGAATTATGAATATTAAATTATTATATGGAATTATGAATATTAAATTAATATAAGGGGTTTGAAATTTAGGGGTTTTCTCCTATTATTATATATTATTGTATAGTATTATGAATTTAATAATAAGATTTATAAGTCAATAAATCTTGGGGAAATTATTAAACACTCCAAATATATTATAAAGATTTTAGGAAGTGTTGGAACATTGTTTTGAAATATAAAAGTCAATATAAAATTCTAGAAACCTTAAAGCTTATTAAGCCTTGCTAGAGTTGACTTTTTGAGAATGGTCAAACCAGGTCATGAAACCTATACCAATAAATAGGTTATGAAAAACCATGAAGATCGATAAAAAGAACGTCAAAAACGGATCATCCTAGCCAAAGTTATGCTAGATTGAAGTTTTGAATCAAAATTTTAAGAAGTGCCACGTGTCACTCTGTAGTGGGTCGCCCACACTTAGCCGATTCCCTTCCCTGATTTTCGTAACCGATTTCACTTCCTAGCCCTAACTTTAGACGGCTATAACTTTCACATTACTCAATATTTTTCCATGCCGTCTTCACCACTCTCTTCTCCTACAATTCCTCTTTTCAACCATTACTCATACAGATCTATCTGAGACAACCGGAAAGTCGAGCCAAAGTAGCCACCTTGCGAGACTGTTTCCAGAATTCCAGAATTTCCTTCGTTTTCAGGTAACTTGCGTCGATCATAACTTCTTCGTTAATCAACCAAAATTCGATTTCTTTAGCTCGTTGTAAAGATCTCTAATCCCTCTACAACTTTCGTGTTTATGCCCAAGTCTGAATCGCAACCAGTTGGGAGATATAGAGGTCTAAAGTTTCGGTCTCAACAGCACATAAAATAACACCGAAACAGAGAGGTAAACTCGTGTTTTGTAACTTCAATATCTTTCTGTATGGTGCGAGTTAGGTTTAGTTCTTGCTACCAATACGTAGATCTACAATTCTTCTTTCCAATGAGCCATTACTCATTATCTAACTCGTTTTGTACCCCTAGATATAGATCCGCAAAGTTGGCACCACGAACTGTATCAAGTTCGAGTTTTTTTTCCCAGTTCCGAATTGGAATTCACCAAATTCGCACAATCCGGTGAGTTTTTCTTCAAATTGTTCCTATGTTGCTAATCGAAATTGCAATACCGATCTAACCCATGTCTCAATTTAATCAATTACGTGTTAGATTAGGAGAATTTGTAGAATTTGAAATCGAATTAAATTCTGAAACCGAAACTAACCCTAACCTTCGAATTGATTTCGAAACTGGGTGTATACTACATTATAATTGGGGAAATTGATACCAATAGAACCGAAATTTGATTACGAATCCATAGAAACAAGAATCATTCGATTTCGTTCTGTAGATTAGGAGATATTGGTAGATTAGTACTCGGCCCCCTTACTGAACTCGCTGAAGAACTCGTAACACAGGGGCCGTCCGATCTTGTTTTAAGAGATTGGACGGCCAAGATTAGATCTGGTGATTATAAGTTATTAAAGTTTCTATAAAAATTCAGTAAATAGCTCTAACTTGTTGATTTTAGTTAATGGCCTTCCCGAAGGTATTTGGACTTGAAATTTTAACCATAGATTCCTTATTTTATCTAGTTTATATTGATGTAAATTATTATGGTTTTGGGGTTTTTAAACGTAAGTTATGATTTTTACAAGTTACGGGTTTTCTGGGATTATTCGGTTAAATAAAGAAGATATTTTTATGAAATAAAAATTTTATAATATGTCTAAAATGTTATAGTTACTGTATATTAAATTTGGGAATTTTTGGGCAATGGTAAAGGGTTTTAAAAATTGTGTTTATGAGTTTTTCATAAGAATAACCTATAATATAAGGTTTTTAATGTAATCAAAAATTAAAGTATGGTTTGTTAATTAACTTTTAAGCTAGGGAAAATAAAGGGAACTAAATTAACATTTTATAACAGTAAGTTTATAAATGTTTTTGTATTAGCTTTTAAGAGAAATGAAATTATTTACCTATATGTATTTTCACTTACCTAAGTAGGAACTTTTATAAATTAAGGAATTCAATTATCCTACATTTTATTTACTATATTATATGGGAGTTAACATTTTAAATAAACTAAGGAACAAATATATATTTATATTATTTTTACGCATTTATAAAAGGGAATTAAGAAGTAACTTATAGTGAATCAAGGAATTTAACTAAACTACATTTTATTTATTATATATAATATGGAAGCTAATATGTTTAACTAAAACTAAGGGAAATACTTTATTTTATAAACCATAAATCAGTTTTGGATATGTCTACAAGATATTAGGTATAATTAAATACAATAGAATTTCTTAAAGAGTGTTCTGGATAAATCTTAATATATGTAGGTATATGTTATATATAATATTATATATATAAAAATACAATAAAAATGATAAAGGAAATAACATTCCTTGTGAGAAATATAATAGGAAGGATATATATATATATATATATATATATATATATATATACGATAAATAAAATAATAAAAGAAATAAAATACCTTATAGAAAATATAATATGAAGGAATTAATGAGTTAAAATAAAACCTCTACGTAATACTAATAATAGAATACTATATGAGGTGGTATTAATTTATGGTTATAGGTTGAGTTTTTAGTTATCTTTGAGTTTCTAAGATTTATATAAACCGTATTTAAACACACGTATTATTTAGTCAATGACCACAATGTAAATCTATAATTTGGTTAAGAAATTAATAAGTTGAAATTTAGGAATATTTGTAATTAGTCTACATAAAGGGTTACACAAATAGATCTTATTATATAATTAATAATAAAATAAATGAAATACTTTTACATTTAAATGTTCTTATTATATAAACAATAGTAAAAAATGAGTTACTTTTACATCTACATGTGAAGAGGATAAATAAGTCTAGATTTAATTATTTCTTAATATTTATAGTATTGAGTAATAACTTAATATTTTAAGATAAAATCATTAAAAGGATTATGATATAAAACTATATTAAACTATGATTAGGAATTTAATCTAAATAATAATCCTTAAGTTTCTTACAACTAGTTAAGCCATATAAATACATTTAACATCAATATTTAGGATGTGAGTTTATAGTTAAGTAATGTATTTAGTAGTTAGAATTTATAAGGAGGTTTGTAAAAAGAAATTAGATACTTAAAATCTTTAAACCTTTAATTAGATGAAATTAGGTTACATAAGAGATTATATTGATTTACCTTTTGACACTGGAAATATTAATGTGTCATTTGAATATAAGGTATGGAGATTGTTCAGAATATATTATCTTATTAAGTAATTGACAATTTCACTTACGAACCAGAATTTAATTCTTTGATAAATTCTACCTCATGCTAAGATATAATGTCCATCCTAAATACAATAAAGGGAATTGATTTATTAAGTTATTCTTTTGAAACTTTAGGTTTTGTAAACAATATAAAATGTATTTAAGACTTGAGTTTAACGAAGTTTAATATAAAAGGATTATACATGGTCTATAGAGAGAATGTGTGTAAAAGCAAAACAGTTAGGGAATTAAATGTAAGTAAGGATACATAAAAGGTTATCTTAAAACACCTTATTATAAAGATATGGTTAAGTAAATAGTATACCTTGTGGATACTAAATGTAAGAGTTCTATGAGTCTAAGTTAATTATAATATGGTTATTTCAAGATGAAAAGTAATTTAACATCTTATGACAAGATTTTTAGATGGTTGTAATTAAAGTTATTCTGAACTAAAGATAAGATAAATGAGTTTAGTAACTCGATTAAGTTATAATAAAATGCGTCTACAACACTATGATTCCAATATACAAGATGTAGGTCTTAATTAAGTTAAGGGAAAGACTTAATCATAATGGGTTGTCTAGTAGAAATTGTTTAAATACATAATCTTTACATTGTGAGATAATAATATAGTATTCTGAGATGAGTCCATCATAGGTCATAATACAATGTTTATTTTAAATTAAGAATAGAGGTATTGAGCTTAAGATTATTGTCGAAATTCTTAGATTTAATTATATAACATAAACACATTTATGATATAGAGGTCTCAAAAGTCTTGAATGTGAGGATTGTGGTTAAGTATGAATAAAGTGGATAGGAGTGGACAATTAGCCAATGTTGATCGAATACATTCCTTGATCTTACCACCTTGGGCTATACAACGTTCTTAGATAACACAAAGATTATACATAACATTTAAGTGAGGGCTTAAAAGATAATTGAGACTTTGAAATAAGAGTAAGGGGTTTATTTAAGCATAACATAGGCTACAAGTGATTGATGGTAGATTATCTTTAATATTCTTCAGAGTACTGTTGATTGTTTGCGCAAGTTGATTAGAACTGCTACAGCGTTACCCAGGTACGATTTCTCGTACTCAGCTTGTTGTGTTTTGGACTCTATGGAATGTTTGTACGATTTCTCGTACTCAGCTTGACGTGTTTTGGACTTTATGGAATGTTTTGTACGATTTCTCGTACTCAGCTTGTTGTGTTTTGGACCTTATGGAATGTTTTGTACGGTTTCTCGTACTACGTTATTTTGGCTGATTGACTTGTGGAATGTTTTGGAAAACGCTAACTGGCTTTAAGAGGAACTTCTAAAAAAGGAAATGGTTGTGTGACTGACTCAGCTTGTGTGACTAACTGAGCCTTGGATGTGGAACTCACTTGGGTATTGGTTCCTTCTATTTGGTGTCCCGTTAGACATTGACTGCTTAGGGTTTACGCTTCTGCACTCTGTAGGACTGAGTGTTTTGGTATTGCTCTGGGTAGTTGGTGATCTAGTGGGGATTTGGAAAAAGTCAATCTTGGAAATCTTTCCTTCGACGTGCGCGCGCCTTTAATGGTAACAGTAGGGGGCTGTATATCCCTCGCCCATAGGGGCATTGATATTTGACAATGAGGGGCTGTATATCCCCTGTCCTTAGTGGACGTGATAGACAGTGAGGGGCTGTATATCCCCTGTCCTTAGTGGACGTGATAGACAGTGAGGGGCTGTATATCCCCTGTCCTTAGTGGACGTGATAAACAGTGAGGGGCTGTATATCCCCTATCCTAAAAGGACGTGATTGGCGGTGGGGGCCATCTCTCCCAGTTGAATTATTCCACTCTCGAGTTCTTGGTTCTTGGATCTACTTT
This sequence comes from Limonium bicolor, assembly GCA_023374045.1. Classification (NCBI taxonomy): domain Eukaryota; kingdom Viridiplantae; phylum Streptophyta; class Magnoliopsida; order Caryophyllales; family Plumbaginaceae; genus Limonium; species Limonium bicolor. Next base: position 318,064,193 of record CM041777.1, on the reverse strand, counting down.
ATCATTCCTAGTCCTTTGTGGCTATCTGGGTTTTTCTACTCCTAATGGGAATTGGTTCTAACATCAACAAGGGATGCTTACTAACTATGTGGTGTGACTACTTAAGTGGATGACTTGTTTTGGAAGTTCTCTATCTCTATCTTTGTCTTGTTTTCTTTTCTCTTTAACTTGATTGTTTTGAAGTGCTCTATCTCTGTTTTACTTTTAAGAGTTGTTTTCATGTTACTGTTTATTTTGAAGAGTTATGTTTTATAAGTTTGTTTTTGGAGAATTGTACCAGTTCCATTCCAGGGAACTGACCCGCCCCTTTCGGGGTGGGCTGCTTGGTTTCATCTTGCAGGTACGAATTGATTTACAGGTGGCCACGAAGAGAATGAGCGTTTGGGATGGGACTAGGTTTTGTGGAGAAGAATATGTTTAATTTCTATTATGTTGTGTTAAGTTTTTCTCGAGTTCAGACCGTAGCTTTTGTAGGTTGTAAGTTGTAATTGGTGAGGTTTGGTGCCGGGTGTTTGGAACCCGATGGTCTGTAATCGCCTTAGAGTTTTATTTCCGCTGTATTTATGGTTAATAGGGGCGTTACACCACCAAATCCATTACTCATTCCCAAGTCAACTTACACAATTTTTCCCTCACTTCATTCCAGCACTTATACTAATTTCCTTTCTCCAATGCTACATTTTTTTGTTCCCACTTCTACCATTCAATACTCCCTCAACTAAAGCCATTACTAGCATTCAAAATGCATTCCCTTCCGCCCAAGTTCTTCCCTTTACTTAACTCTCTTCCAAATCTGTTACAAAGTGGTTAACTACACACTTTAAGCTCTCCAAATACACCTAGTTAGTTCCTAGGTTGTTCCCTCTTCTTATACCACTAAGTCTTTTAATTTCCATACAAATTTGGGCAGAGTTTCCCCTATAGTTTTAACATTGCCCAGACATTGTTTCAGCCCATAGTTCATTCACAATTCCCATATCAATATCAACACCAATCCACACCAATTCACCCATACCTTTTCCTGCACACATACATATATTTCCCCAAGGTTCTCCCAAGCTTTTAAACATCTTTTACAAGTTTCAAAACTATTACATTCTCTACTTCATTATACTACTACATGGCTACTACTCAAAACAATATACATTACTCATTTTAAGTACTCAAAATCTGTTACAATACACAATACATACTAGCTCAAGGTAAGAACAATTACCTTGTGTTTTCTAGTTTTTCTTCCTTTCTTTCCCTTCTCTTCCTTTCTTCTTTCTTTTCCTTTCTTTCCTTCTTGTTCTCGGTTTCAAATGGAGTTCACACTCCAATGCTACAACCCATACCAATACACAACATTTACTTAGAAAATCCTCATTAACTAACCTAGTACTTTGGACATGTTTCTAGGGTTTAGAAAAGAGCATTACCTTCCAACCAATGAGTGAAGTTCTTGACTAGCAAGAGAGCAAGATTTCTAGCCCAATGGAGAAGCCAAAGTCAGCTGGAGCACAAGGCACACAGCATTCAAAATCTGGAAATTTTTATAATGCAAATGAGAGCTAGAAATGAGGGATTTTTGGATTTCTTTTTACCTCAAAGTAACAAGGTGAAGGAGGAGCTTCTAATGGTGGACTCAAACCTTCAAATGGAGAATACCCATGGAGATGAAAGTGGGTGTTTTCGATTTTTGAAAGGAGGAAGATGATCTCCTTTGCAAGGGGATTCCAACGGTACAGTTTTTATGTGATTTGGAGGGGCTTTGAGCCTTCAAAAATGGGAGAGAAGGAGAGGGCTGGTGAGGCTCTAGCAAATCTCCATTGGAGCCTTAGGGAAGAAGAAGAAGAAAATGAAAGAGAGGGGGTGCTTTACGTGAGAGAGTGAGGGGGAGTAGGAGAGAGAGTGCCACTTTTGCTTTTTACTTATTTTCTTTGTCTTTTAGCAAATAAGAAGGGAATTAAGAGAGTGAGAGGGGGGCCAATCGGCTACACACACACACACCTCTACAGATTTTTGCTTTTTATTTACAAAAGCGGACACATTATTTTAGCTTTATTACTGTTCACACCCCACAACTTCTCGTTTTTACAGATTTTACTAATCGGGACCCATTTTCAAGAATTTTCTCGTTTAATTAATTTTATTGGTTCTAGACCTTCATTAATGTTTATTAATGACTATTTGGTGACCAAAATCATTACGAGTCTATTTGACCCGCTTAAAGTCGTGTTTTCCCTGTTTCCTCGAAAACACGCTTTAAGGTTCGCTTGTTTTAATCTATTTTAAGGATCCGTTTTCTTCGGGATTTGTTCCCTCATGTTTATTTAGGCATAATTAAGCTTCTAAAATCTTCATTAGCCTAATTAATCACTGGTTCTAATTTCGGGGTATTTCACTGCAGGACATGAGTTGTCCGATGAACAGCAAGTTCAAGCTCTTGGTAGGAAGGTAAATTCGAGTCCCAAGTGGGACTTTAACCTTTTCGAGAAGAGAGTCGAGGGATTTAATATCTAGAATACTGGGTAGTGGTTACCAATTTTTTGCAAAAATACTATTTGGTTCTAGCAGGGTTGGAAAAAATTTGTCACCTGATTTTGAACCCTGGACCACATCAAAGGCGGAATAGAGAGAAACCTTTGATTTGGACGAGCTCGAAGAAGCCATTATCGCAAAGAAAGCTGAACAGACGCGAATGCATGGAAGAGGAAAGGAGAAAAGAGCTCTGTCCACAGGAGAAGATAAACCGAAGATTGGAAGTGAGAAGCTAGGAAAGAGAAATATCAACTCCTTAAGGACCTTAAACAGTGATAAAATTTTCTTCAAAAAAAGTAATTAAAATATCGGTAGCAAACAAAAAAACACTTTTGCAGGAAAAAGCGCAGGAGCTCTGTAAATTCTAAATTAAGGATACTGGCGCACGCGAAAAGCAAAAAAGAGAACTTGTGGGACTAAGGGGGGAAGCAAGGAGAGCAAAGTGGGAATAGACGTTGCTCTCAGCACACAAAAGCCTTGACGAAAATCAAAAGTTTTCCAACAAACCGCATCAACTACAGGAAGTTCTACTTTCTTCACCAAACTTCAAAAAGTAGAACTTGTGGGACTGATGAGGAGGGGGAAATATGGTCAAAATACCAAAAGACGTGAAGAAGCTAAAAGTAACACTCAAAGTCACACCTAGAAGAGGGAACAAGAAAGAGCGCGTAGCGACCAGTCGGCTATGACCTGTCGCAAGATCCAGAGCAAGTATAGGAGAGCGACCGGTCGCCTGTGACCAGAGGCGGAGCTAGAATTTGAAACTTAGGGGGGCAAAAAAATTTTTGACTATATATTTAATATCAATACTAAATATATTCTGAAAAAACATAATACAATGTTAAAATAAAAATACTTACAATATGGTCTAAAGGTTTAATTAAAACATAGATAATTTTCTACAAAACATAGAAATTAAGGAGAAATTTTGGAGTACTTTATCCTTACTTTTCATAACGAATAGAGAAGTTGTGAGTGAGAGAAAAAAGTAGGAGGGTATATGAAAATTGAGTGGTAAAAAAGTCCAAAACATCTTATATTTTGAAAAAATGGCAACTTTCAAAACATCAGTTATTAAGAACAGAAGGTAGTACATAGTGACAATTATTACAAGACTCGTTGACTTAACTTAAACTAAAATTTGGTAAACACAATTAATATTTTAAAAGCAAATTGCAGTTCAAATTATGGTTATAAAAATAATAATGTATAAAATATAAGACACTTAATAACATCAACTAATGCTTTAAGTATAGTTTATTATTTCTATTAATAACACCAAACAATTTAAAATGAACTCGTGTTAATTAAAAAAATAAAAATCATAGATACTTTTAGACAATTTTAATAAATTTAACTTAATTCATAACAAAATAAACTATATTATATAAAACTAGTAATAAAAAAATGATGTCATCGGGACAATTGGGAGGGCCGGGCCCCCCTAATACATAATGTGGCTCCGCCATTGCCTGTGACCGGTCGCAAAGAAGCGACAAAGCAAGTGTAAAAAGCGACTGGTTGCTACAAAGTAAGCCCAGATAGCGACCGGTCATCTATGTCCGGTCAAGTAACTAGGAAAGAATAGTGAATAATAGTCGTGCACCTGTGCCCAGTCAAATAGATAGAGACGAAAGACACAAAAGTTAGGATAAGATATTTATAGTGATAACCTGGCAGAGTATGACAGGTTGGCAAACCCAGGAACCATAGGAAATTGTTATAAATAGGGGATCACCCCCCCCCCCCCCCCACGAAATGGACAAGCGATCAGAACTTACGGAATTTCTCTCTCTATTTTATTGTTCTTGTTTGCTATGGTGAAAACCCTCTCTAAGTTCGGTTTCATCGGTAACAAGATAATTCGAAGAGAGTCTCTTAAGGCGCAAATACTAAAAGGGTAGTTCAGTCAAGTGGCAAGGATTTCTTTTCGATCGGCACATTCTGGAGTGCTAGGGACAACCACAATATATCAATATCACTAAGAAGAAACTCATAATGGAATTAACTGTTCTACTAATTCTTCAAACTTTTTTGTAATTGCAAATTTTAAAAAATAAACACATACTGCATTTTTTAAGGTGAAAACAAAAAAAAATTATAGTTTCCCATAAACTTATGATTATCGATATTTTCCATGATATTTAAATATTAGTTAATAACTTTATATTAATAAAATCACTAAAAGATGTAGTGTATGTATTGTAAGTTTTATAATTTTTTGTGATTTTAAACAACCTTTTTATAAAATAAAATACGTAATATTTATAATTTTTTTAATGTTTTGCTATTTTTTAATATTTATCATCTTTATTTTTAAAACTTTAAAGATTTCAATTTTTTATCTTATTATTTTATTCTTTTGTCAAAATTATTTAAGTTTTATATAATTTTGAATTTTTAGGCATTTTATTAGAAAATGTTCCTATGAGACAGTGATAAAATAAAAATATTTAAAATATATTATATCAAAATTTAAATCTATTTACTATGCAAATAAAACTTAAGATATTTTATATTAAATTATTAAAAGTAATAATATTTTTTTGGAAGAAAAAGTAATAATATTGATAATATATGCTCAACTATAATAAATCAAGCTCCACTTAAAGAAAACTCTACATAAGTCATAAGAGACCCTCCACTAATTCGTTTTTTTTTTTTTTGAAGAAAAAGACTCTCCACTAATTCGTGACGCCGATTCAAAATCATATTACCGTTGAAACAGAGAAGCGTCTGCTGCCGCCTAGAACGATAAAATAGTCCTATGTAGAAAAAATCAAACCCTAAGAGACAACTAGCCGTTGATTTATTTTCTTCTCCCCTTGTCATTTCACTTCATCTGCCTCAAAACCCAATATCATCATTCTTGATCAGCGAAAAGCTTCATTTCTTCGTTCCGAATCCTAGTTTTGCTAGATTTCTCTTTCTTGAATAGCCAAACAGATAAACAATCGGGATTCTTTCTGATGGCTTCAAAAACTGCGGCCAAGGACATCATTACTCTCCGTGGATCGGCAGCCATTGTTGGCGAATTTTTCGGTAATACTACTACTGCCTTGCTTCACGTTCCGCTCAGTTTACTTCTATTTGATTCAATAGAACTCTAATTCCACTAATTTGGCTAATTATACCCTTCTTACTGCTGTGAATCAAAACTTCGCCCGCAGGCTACGCGGCCAACAGGTAGCACGCCTGCCACACTCTCTTCACTTGAATCTGTCGTATCCTATGTGCATTGTTTGAATTTCTCTTAAAGCTAATTTTTCGGATTTCGTTTTTTACAGTATCTTGTACAATAGAGGGGTTTATCCAGAAGAGAGTTTCTCGAAGGTTAAGAAATATGGATTACCAATGCTCCTCACTCAGGATGAAGGCGTGAAATCCTTCATCACTAATTTGACTTCTCAGCTTTCAGGTTTTACTTCTTCTTAGATTATTCCACCATTGGATTTGAACGTTTCCTTAATTTGCATGTTTGTGACAATGTGCATTCTGGAAAAATTCTTTGGTGTGATAGAGTGGCTTGAAGCTGGGAAGCTCCAAAGAATTGTTCTGGTGATAATGAGCAAAGCCAGTGGGGAGGTTCTAGAGAGGTGGAACTTCAGCATTGAAACAGACAAAGAAGTCGTTATGAAAGGGTACTAACTTATTGCTTTACAGCTAATTTATCCATCTGAATATGGTCTCCTCACAAGGGTTCAATTTTACTTACAGGGTGTCAAGGGAAAAGAGCGACAAGGAGATCATGAGAGAGATTCAAGCTATCATGAGACAAATTGCTTCGAGTATAACTTACCTGCCTTGCCTCGATGAACCCTGTAAGAAATCTGGGTTTATAATTGAAGTTTTGCTTGTCACTTGTGTGATGGAAAAATCAATGCATATGAGTGTAATGTTGGCGTGCTGTGATGTGTCATTTTGGGATTCCGCAGGCATATTTGATGTGTTGGCGTACACTGATAAAGATTTAGAGGCACCTATGACTTGGATAGAGAGTGATCCCAAGTTGATAGCTAATCCTGAAATGGTGAAGCTCCACTCTTTTGATACCAAGGTTGGTCAGCTCAGCTCTCAAGAGTGTAATATTTTTATCTAGATTCTTATGAATTCCTGCATCATCTTTATTGGTTTTGTTTGACTGTGCAGATTCACAAAGTGGATACTCTGGTATCTTACAAGAAAGATGAAGAGTGGGACGAGCAGTAACTGAAAAAGCTCACTCTTATAGGCCGGCCATACCCGCTATCTTATATTCTCTTTTAGTATGTTGTATTCTGTGAATCATTGATTCACAATGTTTTGTTTTCGTCACCAGATTTGTGGATCGCGTATTCCCTCGTGATGAACATGAAACTGGTTGTAATTCAAGATCATTAAATCGGTGTCCCTTGGGACTGATTGATAATGAGAAATCTTGTACATCCCTTTTGTATCAGAATAACAAATGGCCAATTTGAAAAGCCTTGGACATTCCTTAAAAGTTGGAAAATCTTTTTACTAAAATGAACCAGTTACAAACATTAACAGATAATGGTTGACATTTTATAAGTGCTTCTATCAGTATTTTGTATCACATACCGGCGAGGCTGGCCAGTACCACAGCAGGTTGGTTAATTTTAGGGGAATTTGGCTGAAACGGATCATTTTAGGCAACACAAAATTAGCCGGGAGCTTCCGGCACGTATTGATCCACATTGAAATTTAAGAAAATATTGTAAAACACCAGGGTCAGGCTGGAGCTCACGACTGTCCAAAAATTGTGTGTCATTGTGAATTTTTACATTGTAGTGAAGGAGGAGACGATCTACCAAAAACCGCTCTGTAGGATCTTACAACGGTTGTTCTTAGTGAGGTTGTTACTCACGAGGAACTAGGTGCTGAGTAACAGTCTGACGACGAACTCGATATTCAGAGAACAGCAACAGAGGGAAGGATATTAGATACACATGAATCCTCACTATTTAGCTCGTATCAAAACAGGATACACCCTCACGTACTAGGAGAACAGGCTCTCCAAGCACAAACACGTAAAAACCCTAGGCTACTCTCTTCCTAGTGTTTTTACAATCTCTCTCTTTTTCCTTCCAGTATTCTTTTTCTCAATCAGAAAGCCTCACACGTCTTTTACATGACTACTACTTAAATAGAATAAACTACAAAATCTTTCCAAAAAGATCCCATACTATAGATAAAATCCTTAACGTTAATATCATAACAGCACATAAAATCTGTTTATATTAAAAGATAAACACTTACAAAATAATATCCCACAAAAATCTCCAAAGCGATAGCCTTTATCCTTCTCTATGTTCAGTCTTCAGATATCTCTGTTTGGTACACAGACACAGTATGTTACACAGAGTGACTAATCAAAAACACCAACATTTTCCCCCTTTTTGATTATGGCAAACTCTGTATAGTGTGTCTGTGTTGTTCCCCCTGAATAACTACAGTAATCTTGACATACGAGAATAACTTCCCCCTCAATATATGCTCTTATGTGCGTACGAGAAGTATCCAGTAACAAGATGAAAAGGTCATTAGAAATACCATAGATAACGATCAAACAGTAAGCCATAAGCATAGTTCCAGACACACATATATCAACATGCATTTCCACCTTTTTGATTGGGCAAACTCTGAGTCTTGAACTGATGCATGTTCCCCCTTATTCACTGCTTCACTGCTTTCTGTATTCACCCATTGTCATCACTCAAAAGCTTGTGTCTGGAACTGAGAACGTTCCCCCTGAATTATTGCATCTTTGTTCATTGCCAGATAGATATAGACACACACACACATATGTGTTCAAGACATCTTTCCCCCTTTTGCCGAATCAAAAAGAAACTACTGACGAAACTGATAGGACTGATTAGACTTTGGTACCCAAATTTGTTTAGGCTCAACTGTAGGCACACACGTAGACTGAATGATAGGAACCCATCTTTTAGTGTGGAATCTGTTGGCTCTATATAAGCTTTGCCTTGATGATTCTGCACGCAATTGTTTTCTCAACAGTTTGGGACACCATCTTATATTGTGTCCTAGTTGATGACAGTACCAGCACGAGTTCAGTCTAGACTTAGAATGACCAGGTTGAGTCTTCAACTGTCTCGTCTTAGATTGAGTGGATTTCTCTAGTTCAAATCCCAAACCGCACTTACTGGAGTTGTTATTGAACAACATCTGATTCAGATTTGCCTTTCCAGTATACCAAGTGGGATTAGTCTGTGTCTGAAGCTCTAACTTCCGATTTGCATCAGCTAACATGCCCAAGAGAGTTTCACATTCCCTTTTTAGTGATTTGGTACGATCTAAAAGGGAATTCACTTCTTCTTGTGCCCAACATGGTAGAGTGAGAATTCTAGTCTCTAAAGAACTAACAAAGTTGATCCTTGGCTTATCCAGACTCTCTTTGACATTTTTGTTTTCAGTCGAAGACTTACTCAAATCTTCCACTTTAGCTTTGAGTTCTCTGATCTCAGTAACATACCATCTACGTCAAAGTCCTCATCTGAGCTAGTAGGACTTTCAAGACTCTTTATCTTGTCTTCTAACCTAACTATCTTATCCCCATACCCAAGTTTTTGCGATTTCAGTTTCATCAATGCTTTAGACAAAAGAACAAATAACTGTGTCTTTGACATAGAATCAAAAGACTCTTTCACATGAGTTAAACATACCTCATCTTCTGGGAGAGTCTTGTTTAACTTTCCTTCCGCCATAAAACAGAATTCCGTGTCCAAACTCATCTCATCTTCTTGGACAATTGCTGTCATACACACTTGATCTTCATCCTCAGGTTCTGAGTCTGTACCTGAACCATCTTCTCCCCAAGCCGCAGCAGCTGTTGTTGAGAATTTCTTGACCTTCTCCTGAAAATTATCCCTTTGTGGCAAAGGACAATTTTTGACCTCATGTCCAGTTTTGTTGCACCTGAAACAGATTATTGGACCCTTCTTTGATTTGTTACGAAAACTTAGAATTGTGACCTCGCCGTCCTCCAAAAATCCTTCGAATACCATCAGCTATCTTGATAATTTCTTCCTCTTCACTCAATTCCTCTTCATCTGTACCAGCATTACTCTTCCAAGCTTTCAAGGCCAGATCTTTGCATGTTGTTGGCGAAGAGATTGCTCCCTTCATCTTACCTTCATAGACCATCAGCTCAGAGCCTAACTCCTCGAGGGACATTTTTGACAAATCCTTGGTTGTTTCTAGCAAAGTTGTATAGTGCAGCCAATCCTTTCCGAGACTGTCCAGACACCTTTCATTGATAGTTTGATTATCCAGTGTGACTCCCACAGTCTTCATATCACTCAGTATCTTGTCAAACTTTTCAAGCGTCTGTGTAACAGACTCACCTTCAAGCATTCGGAAATTATCAAACTGTCTTCTGAACTATTTTCCTTTTGCCTTTCTGATCGAATCTGTTCCTTCATAGGCACTTTCAGAAATTCCAAACTTCTTTAGCAGTTAGTATGCCAAGAACTTTCTGCTGATCACCCTCTGAAAGTGATGAGACAATCACTCTCAAGGCCTGCTTGTTCTTACTGAGTAGCTTCTTGTCTTTATCATTCCAATCCTTCTTCTCCTTAGGCTTGGTAACTCCATCTTCAGTAACCTGCGAGACTAAATCGCCTTCTGTTACGACTGTCCATAGATCATAGTCTATCGACATCAGTTGATGTCCCATTTGTTCACACCAGCAAGCATAATTGAATTTTGTAAGCTTCGGTGCTTTGACGTTGTAAGAACCCATGTTGATCACCCTTTGAAGATTTCTCTCCTAGACACCAAAAGGGAACCTGCTCTGATACCAATTGTAGGATCTTACAACGGTTGTTCTTAGTGAGGTTGTTACTCACGAGGAACTAGGTGCTGAGTAACAGTCTGACGACGAACTCGATATTCAGAGAACAGCAACAGAGGGAAGGATATTAGATACACGTGAATCCTCACTATATTAGCTCGTATCAAAACAGGATACACCCTCACGTACTAGGAGAACAGGCTCTCCAAGCACAAACACGTAAAAACCCTAGGCTACTCTCTTCCTAGTGTTTTTACAATCTCTCTCTTTTTCCTTCCAGTATTCTTTTTCTCAATCAGAAAGCCTCACATGTCTTTTACATGACTACTACTTAAATAGAATAAACTACAAAATCTTTCCAAAAAGATCCTATACTATAGATAAAATCCTTAATGTTAATATCATAACAGCACATAAAATCTGTTTAGATTTTATGCTGGTTATATTAAAAGATAAACACTGACAAAATAATATCCCACAAAATCTCCAAAGCGATAGCCTTTATCCTTCTCTCTATTCAGTCTTCAGATATCTCTGTTTGGTACACAGACACAGTATGTTACACATAGTGACTAATCAAAAACACCAACACGCTCCTACAAATTGTCTAACTGTTCTTAGTTGTAGAATTTGCAAAGTTGTTGAATTCATTAGTTTAGAAAATCAACAATCTTCGATAATAATCGAATCTACTTTTATCACCCTGTTCTTATAGTTTCTGAATGATCTGTTCTTATTAGTACGGATACTTCATGTTATGAACAATGATGCATCACAACTGAGACAGTGATTCATTCTATTATTAATTGTGCTTTTATTCTTTTACTAAAGTATAGATTTGAGTTAAGCAGAAAAAATAATTAGTGCTTTTATTCTTGTAGACAATGATTCATTCTTATAATATTAAAACTGTACACCATTGATGCTTTTTATTCATATTGGTTATAATAATACACCAATATACTAATTGATTTTAGTTATTAGATATAGATTCACAATGTTAGATTCACTTGTGCTATGCATAAGATACATATTTATTACTATCTCTGTCTCGTCATAAGTGTCCCTTTTACTATTGGAACATGTTGTTTGACTTCAATATTTAACCTATAAAATGAAATAATTTTATAAATTTAAGTTCATTAATATATAGTTAATCTGATAAGGAATCTACTACAAAAATTAAATTTATAAAATTATTTTATCTTAGATGTTAAATGTTGAGGTGGATAAACGTGCAATAAAGCAAATGAGACAATTAGAGTGGGACGGGGGTACGACATAATTGCTTGTGTTTCTAAATATGTTGCATCTCAACTGTGTCACTTTATTGAATTAGAAACTTCAGAACTGATAGGGAAAGTGGTAAGCAACTTATTAACTTATAATAATTATGCATACCGAAAGGGTTTTGGTATATGTTGCAAGGAAAAGAAAAAAAAAGAGTAGATGGTATATACCAAGAACATATGTTTGCTACCAAGCGTGGACAATGAACCTAAGCATAAAAGATACTAGAATATTCTTAAAAATGATATTGGGATAGGATGCAAGACAATGACAACTTTCAAAGTCGAGGCTCTGTAACACCCCTACCGCTAATTACGCCACTAGCTCGTAATCATCCCGTTCATTATTACATTCGCAGCGGAGAAAACCATAAACAACGGGAGAGAAACAACGCCGTTAGCCATCCACGTGACTAACAAGGCCTAAATTAAATACAACATCGGTCTGATGGACCGGAATAACCACGTACTTACACAAATACAGTAACACTCTTACAAACTCCAAACCGGGTCTCGCACAATCCTTAAACCATTTCATACCGAGTTGATAAGTGCGAAATATATAGACTTTTAGGGTTTAAATACCTTATAACTTGCAACACTTTAGGCAATGTTTCCCACTTGCTATGTGAATTTTCTTGGATTTATGTTTTGATATGAACTGATATATTTTATGTATGAAATTCATAAAAATGTCTTGGAATCACATAGTACACTTCACAAGCTTCGCAACGCAACAAACGGGGATCAAATCGGAGCTCAAACGAAGAATATGGAGCTCGTCGAAGTTTGCAAAGAAAGCAGAAAAAAATACACACGTCCGGACCTGTGTCCGGACATGCAGATCAGGTCGCAACACCTGTCCAACCCTATAGGTCCGGACGCAAGTCCGGACACATGTCGACGAAGCATTTTTCACACAGCGTCGATGTAACACCCCTCTCCTTAAACACGTAATAATCTCTCTCGTAGCAATAAATAAAACGTCTTACAGCGGAAGAATAAATAATAACAACAATACTCACTCGGGTGTCACCGGCCATTACTCGCCCATGCGAGCAATGAAGCCAAACTATATCCAACAACCAACATAAACAAACTGCTAACCGCTGTGATAACGAGATAATTCCTATACATCATACTAAGTCCATACTCATAAACATCGACAAGTGAGCGTCTACCCAATCCCGAATATACATATCCGTACCATAATACAATTCCCAGTCTGACATCGTTATACAAATAAACTCCCTGTGCGGTAGTCAAAATAAACTCTAATTACCCTGTTCCCGCACTTCGGCTTCGTCAATAATCCACAACCTGCATAATGGTGTAGTATCAGCGATAAACGCTGAGTATGCCGGGCCTGGACCCTAATGGTCACTTAGTCATTTTAACCATCTTATTATTAGATTGGATTCATGCTTTTCCATTTACAGTTATAATCAATACTGTAATAAACATATATACATAGCCATCCATCCAAACATTCACAAACACTTAGTCATCCATCCAATCCAAACATTCATTTAATTTCATAAACAGCAATTGTGTATCGAGCATATCGAATAGTAATACTGAATAAACACCGTGGCGTACATCATCCTTTGTTAACTTAATTTGGCCTTTAAGGCCTCGTCCATCCAAACCATATTAATTAAATACCAGTTGGGCGTCATGTTAGGACAACCCGATAACCTCACCATGGACAGTAGTCCTCCCGTACACACAAAGATGCTCATTTCGCCAGAGGTCCGGAGGCCCCTAACTATTCTCTTTTGTCTCGTAAGACGTCCATATAAAGGCCGTAGCCACCTGACCCACGATCCAAATAGGGCTCGTTGGGTATAAACCTGGAGCGGAACCCAATCGGGAACCCCTCAGTGATCACAAATGCGCAACCAGGTAGTTCGTAAACTACACTGGATTCCTCACCTCAACTCACACCATCTCTCTCTCATAATGTTTAAGATATGCTCTTAGTCTTATGGAGAATATAATTTATTAATTAGCTGCCCAATGGGTCTCACGCATACCTAGAAGTAATCTAGGTTATATTCATGTTCGAGATCCATGCTCTAGAGACCGACAATGTCGTGACTCGTTCCTAAGTGTTTTACTTAGGTTACCATATACTTAATATTAATACTATGGATATTAAGTAACCGTCTTGTCATCACAATAACGTATATGTATGTTTATATAAGCCGATCTATAGTCGACGTAGTGTTAGCCCCGTAGGACGCTCGTGCATAAATAATTAATGCAGTAGCACACAATCACATACATGTATCCAAAACACTTAACACACAAGTGATATCAACCAAATCCGAGCCCAAGGAATTCCTTAGGACAACCCGGATCAAACCCCTTTACATACAGTTCACCAAGACCTAGGATGCGCAGTGTAGACCACTAGCTCGTCAAGCGCCTTCGTCTGAAGTATGATCTAAACTGTAATAAAACTATAAGTCAGTCTCCATGACTAACTACATCCGGTATTTCCGAATAACAAGTAACCCCGACAGTTCATCCCCGATTTCTACAGTTATTTGTTATGGGTTTATCTAAACCGGTCGGCTTTGTTACTAAAACTCGTATGTCAAAATATTTCGACTGTTAAGTTTAATTCATTATATTTCTTTAATCTTATCCACCATTAAATTTAGGTATATAACCTATAGTTGCATGTATGCATGCATTATTATATTATATTGTATTATTTTCCCACCATCCATTATAATACATTGTATTATATAATCCATTATCTTTAGCAAATTATATTTGCATTCAAAAACTCATAACTTATAGTTCGTAACTATTTTTATGTAATAACCACCACCATTATATTATATGGTTTCCAACCATAATATATATCCATCCTTATACACATTACCTTTGCATATGTATATTTTTACCATATAGGTAAGTTTCATGAGTTATAAAACTCTTATATTATATTTTACATTTTATCATCTTATATTAGATGATTATTCCCATTAGTTGTATTATATTTACAATATGTATTAAGATTATTATCCTAATATTATGTAACATTTTATGTTGGATAATTACAACTCCTAAGGTTTAATCAATAAATACCTTAGTTTATAAATCTTCTTTATTTATAGTTTATCACATTATTTAATGTGAATACCTTTACTTATATTAATTCCACCTAAACCATATAATTGTTATAACATTATAGACCATAGTTTAAAACTCATTTTTCCACCTCTTATAATTCGGTACAGCCCCTTTAATTTATTTAAATTCCATTTTGACCACATAACATTATGTAATGTTATACCATATACTAATATCATATAATATGATATTTTTATTTCCTTTAATTTATAACCTATAGTTTTTTATACAAAACTATTTATATTGCCGCATAGGCATATACATTATACCTTATTCTTTTCCATAATCCATAGTTTCCTTTATTTACAAATTCACCCCATTATTTATACCATGTTATATATATCATATAATATAACATTTTTAACTTATAAAATGGTATAACCTATGGTTATATTTTTGTAAAATTCCGAACACACCCATGTGCTGTTCTAAATTATTTTTCTAACCCACCAAGTTTCTATAATTGCCATTTGGCCCAATTTATAACATATAGTTTGATAATATCATTAAAACTATATATTATACATATATCTTATTAAATACTCTTATATTATTCTAAAAATCACCAAATTTCTCCCAAGGGTTATAATTAACATTATTAACCCATATATTCTCGGTTTTTTACTATTCCACCACATCTTTTATTCCAAAGTGTAACACCCCAACCACCACCGTACACTTAACATCAAACTGCAGCGGAAATCTCAACTCATCCATTACTTCATTCAATGGGGTTACACGCCGTTAACCACCCACGTGGCTAACAAGGCTAATACATTTACATTGTATCGGTCTGATGGACTAGATTCCCGAGCAACTACACAATACAACCCTTATTTCCATTTCCAACATTTATTATATATATACATTCCCACTGTACCGAGTATTTACAACTGATTCCGACAACAATATCGGTCTTACTACACCTACTGTATTATACACTTAAATGATACCCATGTACACTACTACCCCCCGTCCTACTCCTCGAACGGCTTCATCCAGCTCTCTGTACCTGAACAGAAACAAGAAAGAAAGAAAGGGTGGCCCCCCCAAGGGGCTCAGCACCTTTGCTGGTATGGTAATCCCGCAACCCACATGCTACCGGGCCACGCACAACTATTGTCGTCTTAGCATGCAGTTGATTATATTTAAATCATGCATACAAACCATAACACACAACACTTTGCATACCCCAACAATAGGGCTCACATATACCACACAATCCCACTTAACAAATCATCCAATGATTCCTTTACCTTAGAGTGGCTCACCTCTAAAACGGAGCTACTTCGTAATGAACGACACGTACCCACTAATCGGGTTAACCTAAATGCCTCCTGTCACAACTGGGATTCATTTCCATCCATCTCCACTCTCCATATCCTACACATATCTCATTCCTCACATAACAACATAACAAAACCTTTCTTGCTTCGGCGTACACATGACACCTCGCATTCATTTTAAACACCTAACGTATACACATCATAGCATAGCAGGGGAATTGCTTAGCACAATAACAACACAAACACCATAAGATTGGTTCACACAAGGAACCTTCCACCATAGTTAGTATATAGTGAGCCTAGAGATTATTTGCCAATCCCATGTTAAGCTCGTTACCAACCTCGTTACCGTCCAGTTATCGAACGGTTAACTTAAACCCAAGGTGTGTCGGATATAGTAATCCCAAGCACACCGAAATAACATTCGTATGGCCCCTGTGGCCCGACGTGAGTCAGTAACTAGCTTTGGATAAGCGAGGGAAGGTAGAAACCAAATTGGAATACAACTATACATACACCAAGAGAGCCGAACTGGATATGAACATCGACTCCCGTCCATCACACACGTGGCCGGAACAACCGACTCCTCACCCCCATTAGTACATATACACTTAAATAGTAGTTAGAGATCCATTATGGAGGCCTACCACATCCACACACATACGGTATCATAACCGAGTTAAGCACACAAGGAGTTTCACACACTTGCATACAACAACAATTCCAACTAACTCACACATAGCCGTGGTTAGCACGTTCCCAAGGTTTGGGCCGTCAACTCCGAATACCGATCACTCATGTGTTCCTAGATTTGGTTAGCTAAGGTTTAACCATATTTGAGGTTAAATGGTATCGGAGGCCAAATTCCGCCACATAAATGAATTACTATAAACTCATTACATGTTTTAATCTTACAAGGTGGCAAACACTCAGTAAAACATATTGGCAACAAGCCGGTGTAATCCGGTTAGGACATAGGTTGCAAGAAAACCATACCTTTCACCACGGTCCACCTATATTGTGTCCTCCTAGGTTCCCTCGACAAATCCCGTACAACTGGAACATCACAATTACTGTCATTAACATCGGGTGACATGATTGTTTAATATCTAATGCCCATAGTTACCCCATCATCCGTTGTACTTAATTTATTTATGTGATCTTAATTCACAACTTCACATTCACTCTCACACTTGTTTATACTTCCAATGGCCTTTAAAGTCACCAAACAAGGCCTAAACATCATCTAAAACCATTACCATTCAATTCCCCATGATTAGAAGCCTTTAAAACAGATTTTGCACACTTTTGACCTGGTCCGGGACTTGGTCTCGACCCAGGTCGCCGGACCACTTGTAGATATACTATCGGCCTTATTTTACACCATTGGTCCGGGTCTTGGTCCTGGACTAAGGACCCGGACCACTTCTAAACTTCACTCTCCTTCTCGGCTCTTTTTTAAGGGTGGTCCGGGTACCTATACAAGGGCTAGGTCCGGCCATGTTACTAACTTGTCAAAACATCATTTTTCAACCCCTAAAACCAACACCTTAAACCTTACCTATCATTCCATAAACTTTCCACATGTTTCCTTCATGTTTCACAACCCCTTAAAACAAGCACTAAACTTTCCTAAATCATCACTAACTGGTTACTCAATTCTTACAAACATTCCTAGCACTTATAACATTTTCTTAATGATTTCTAAGTGGTATATCATGCCTACTACCCAACTAACCAAAGTGTTGTCTCACAACATTACCGACCACTCCGAAAAGCATTATTTCTCATACACACCTCCTTTGCACAATTGCTTATAATTTCCACAAGTTTTTCACTTAGACCTTCACTAGGCATTTCTTTTACTTTGTTTACCAATTTGAAAAAGACTTAACACTTCACATAACAATTCCTTGGTGTGTTCAAAACACCCATTTGAGTTCTAAATCCTCCAAGACAATGCCCATGGCACCTTAACACCTAAGAACACCATGATTCACTCACTTCTTCCACCATCTTACACTTAAAAATTCCTAGTACCTTCTAGTCATAAAATCTCATTACAACACATAAACTCTTTTGTTTATCAACTAAATTTCGCCATAGCTTCCCTTGTATCACCTTACACACAACCAAAACACATTGTTTTTTCACCTTTAGACAACTCAAGAACATTCAATCTCAATACACATTCTTATACACAAACATATGGTTTTTCACGATCCTTTAGCCATCAAACACATTCACCTTCACAAGGATGTTCTTTATACACACGACTAAACCTTTAAACTACACTACAAATCACAATATAGTGCATAAACTTAAATTGCTTTGGCACTTAGGCCCTTAAATTAACAGGCTCTTAGGCCCTTAAATTGCATAAACCTTAACACTGAATTTCCTCCCACATAAGTAATGCCTTTGACCTGCGATACACACACCAGACATATGTCCTTACTAGTTCTCTTGGAACACCTCTAAGCTAAGTCATTCATCACATTTGCTCTTTAGGTAGTTTTAGTCAAGCATTATAGCTCATTTCACTAAGGCATTAAACCACATTGAGATAGCATATTTACCTACTCTTTCCACTCAAACTTCTTCTTGTTTCCTCTTAAAAAACCGGTAAGGCATTCACTCCTTGTCAAATACTTTAACAATATACAACACCATAATGAGTTTTCAAAGCTTTAAGCTCCATCTCATTGTAAACCCTAATTACTATATATCTTAAGGTATTAAAATGATTTGTTTTAAACCTTGGAATGGAAATAGAGCTTGAATATATATCAAGAGAGGACTCCACCAGCCCTTGGAAGATTCAATGAAGCTAAAACAAGGTAGGTAAAGACAACCATGGTGAGGTGAATTTTCGGCCATGTACTAAAAGGAGAGGAAACTTGATTTTTCTTTGAGATTCCCTTACCTAAAGCAAGGAGAACAATAATATGTGAAAAGGTGAGCTCCAAGCTCCATCAATTGAATCTCCTTGGCACCGAAATTGAGTTCTTGAAATTTGAAAGGTAGAAGTGTAGAGCTTGCTCCAACTAGAAAATGGTGGTCTGAATTGAATTTGGACCATGGAGCTAGGAGTTACAAGTGGTCAAGATGGAAAACAATGGTGGTGTTGGTGTTGCTGTAGCAGCTCGTAAAAGAGCAAGAAGGGAGGTTTGGAGATGGTGAATGAAGGAGGAAAGTGAAAATGAAGATAGAACTTGCTTTAAAACAAATATTTGTATTAAAAGGTAACTTTCTCCTTCTTTTTTATACTTCCTACCTTCCTTTCCTTAATTGATTTTTACATGGTGGTGACTCACCTTCATAAAAACCGCCACCATTTGAGTTAGAAGGGTGTTTTGGTCTTTGTTGACCAATCAACTTACTTATAATAACATATGTTACAACTACTAGCTTTAAAAGTTACTATTTTCAAAAACAAAGCACATAGAGTGAAATTTTTGATTTCCCTTGATATAGCCACCCAAATGTGATACTATATAGTACACATGTTAATTAAAGAGTAATGATGGACATTTGCCATTCAAAACTCATTTCAAGCATTTTTTCAAAAACGTGCTTTAAGACTCCTTAAAGCACTTTTTGTGTTTTAACTTGTTTTTCAAGCTGGTTTTTCTTTGGTAATTGATTTAATATGTTCATTAACATATTTATAAGGTATAAGTATGACCATTAGGTCTTTTACAAATTTCTCCAAGCTTAGAGTCACATTTTTGCTCTTATTGACTTTGGTATTATTTGTGTTTTTGTTTGGTTTCATTGTCTACCAAAGTTTCCTAAGGACTTATTAGCCTTATAAAGTCCATAATTAAATATTTCAGTCCTTGGTAGGCTCTTTGGGTCCCTAACCAATTTCACTCCAAGCTTAGAGCATGTTTTTGCTCAACCGTGTCTTAATGTTTTATTTGTGTTTTAAACCATGGTCTAAATGGTTTCATTTATGTTTCTAAAGGCACTTTTAAGCCTTAAATACCAAGTTTTAACATTTACACACATACCAAGGTTTGAGGTATTTCACAAAGTGTCATAATGACATAATACTATATATTATACATATATAGTTTTATTTTAATTCCAAAATGAACCCAAAAATTCCTAAAAATTCCTAATAGCCCATGGGTGTTTATAATACCCTTTTAACCCCTTTATTTCGGTAATAACATATTTACCACATATTTTATAAAATGTTACAATTAAATACTTTTTCTTATTATAAAACCTTAATAAGTTATCATAACTACTTATTTTTATTTGGTCCAAACCTACCATATGGTCAAGGTTGATCTCCTCACTAATATTGCGTTGACCATTAATCTCCATATATTAAGGTTTATATAACCCCTATCTTTCAGAAATTACCATTTAACCCCAAAAATTTATAAAATCTTATAATTTTTTATTTAAACTCATTTAAAATTAAACTTAATTTTGTCGGCTTTATTTATATTAGCCCCAGCCCCAAATTTAATTTAATTATACTTTAATAAACCCCTTATCCCTTGCGGTAATACATATATATTACCTAAACTTAATTAAAACCTTATAAATACATAAATAAAATGGCCTAAAGTACATGGCCTTATTACAAACATTAGCTTATAAAATGAATTACACATAAATGCCCAAAAGTACTTTAAACTCTCGGCCTCTCCCATATATTTTCCATATTTATCAATTTTTCACATAATGTCTTAAATTTGACAATTATGTTAATTAATTAGTTATAAAATTTACTAAACCATTCCTTAATCACCTAAGGTCAAAATAAGACCTTAATAAACTCATTCACTCACGACATATATACACATATGTATAAACACATATTAATATACCAAGTGTAGGTTTAAGTGATTTATACCTTATTTTTGCCAAGATTAAGCCTTGTTTGGCCACGGCTGTTTGGAGATTAATTTTCCACAGCTTAGTTTACATGTTGTCAAACAGCAATTAAGGCATGATTAGTCTCCAAGCAAGATCTAACCATAAGAAGTGTTTAATGTACATTTTCAAGGTAAATTTTACCTTAGAATACCAAGGCAAGCATAGGTTGTCTTCGGCCTATTTATACAGAAGATAAATAGTATCAAAAGAGCTACTAAACCAAGCTTTAAAACTGGTATAACTCAGATTAGAAGATGGCTAATTTTTACCTTGATTAAGATGCCAAAAATGGTGTTTTTGGCATGGATTTGGCTAATCCTTGAAGCTCTTGATATACCAACTGAATAAGTATGTTAAGAAAAAGATAATAAGGCTAGGAAACAAAACTTTCCAACCGGATTTGAAGAGAATCAAGAGATAAGTGCTTAAAGCACATTTTTATACCTTAAGAACAAGATTAGATTTCTCCACCTTCTTCCCTTGTTACAGCCGAGATTCACCCTTCTTTTAACCTCCAAAACAACCTAGAACCATGGATGGAAATGTTTGTTGCTTAGCTCCATGAAAAGAGGAAAGAAATGTGAAGAGAGTGAACATAAAATGGCTTAATAAGCTTACCTATGTCAATTGTTGTTCTCTTCTGAATATGGAGTGTTCCCCACGGTTTGGAGAAGCAAAAGAGAGGCTGAAGATGTGTGGTGTCGGCTGGGAATGGAGCAAATGAGAAAAGAAGACTAAATTTGCCTTATAAGTTAATTAATGTTACTTTAGGAATAGTAAATGATGATTCACCAAATTAGCTAGATATTTTGTATCAAAGTTGAATGAGCTGTCCTCCATGCTCCATGCTGCCGACTTCCTAATGGTAAGGATGGTCATTAATTGACCATTGATTATACTTAGTCAATTTTGCTTAAAAATGCACTATTTGGGTTACTATTCACAAATGAATGCCATATTTTCGATTTTTTTGAAATCTTGGATTTAGACCTTCTAATGTGGTACATTATAGTAAATTAGTATATCAAGGTCTAATCCAATGCCTAGCACCATTTAGAACCCACTCAGAAAGTCAATTTCTCAAAAACGTGCTTTAAGGAATTTTAAAGCACATTTTGTGTTACAACATGTTTTAGAGCTTGGTTTCCTTTGACAATGGTTTTATAATGTTCATTACTTCATTATAATACTTAGGAATCCAATTTTATACAAAATAGAGGTCATTAGACCTTTAAGGTTTCCTTAGAGCACATTTTTGCCCTTTTTGACCTTGAAGCATGTAAATGCTTGTTCTTTGTGTTGGAGTGTTGTCCAACAATTGTAATATGTTTAGTTATGTGTTAATATGCTTAGGACAAAGTTTTAGGTCCTAATAAGTTCATTTGGGTATGTATTTACCCTAAACAGTCAAAGGGTGCAATATCTTACTTTGTGTTGACCACTGTTGTTCTCAATTGACTTTTAAGGTATGTTTAGGCCTTAATTAGTGTGATTAGATGTTTAATCCCTGTTTTATTAGTTTGGGGTATTTCAGTCGACATGCCCGAACCAGCTGGTCCGGACACTGGTTCGGACACGTCAAATTTGACAGCATACATGGCTGCATCGACATTGTGTGAAAAGATAAATATATTTTATCTTTTCACACACCGACATACCCTCTCTTTTTACCCCATTTTCACTATAAATACACCTATAACCCTCCATTAATTCATATCTCATTCCACCCCAAAAACCATGTCAATTTTCCTCCACAAAATCACCATCTCACTCCATTTTCACCCACAAAAACCACTGCGTTATTATTCTGTCCAACCTCTGACCAACATATTACCAGTTAATATGTCAGGATAAGAGGATATACTCTGGGTGAAGGTTAATATATAGTCTGTTTAATTATGTAATTATGTTTTTACCGGTTTAATTAAATACAGTTTGTTACGATTAAAGCTTATCTCTCTCCTTTTTAATAAATTTCATGAATTTATTAAAATGCTTTACTAAATCTATTTTGATCAGATCCGTGATAAATAGACAGGTTAATTAAGCCGTAAATCTGTAGAAAGCTTATTATGATTTAATAAGTTAGTATTTTCAGACGCAAATATAATTTCTCATACTTAATCCGTTTACATGTGTTTTGCTCGAATCTGGATTAGACCTTGCATTTTCTGGTAAACGAGTTCTCTTGAGTCTATGATTTAGTCCTCAAGATAATAACAGGAATTTTGCCAAACTATTAATAAAGCCGGTAGACATAATAGCATAAAAGAGCAGACTATATAAACCTGAACCCAGAGTCCCGTTTAATTTACCTCTTACTCAGTTTATTTTATCTTTACTTTTTATTTATAAAAACAAGTAAATTAATCCCCCTTTTTGTGACACCGCTTAGGAATTAGATAATTCCCCTTTAGTCCCATGGTTCGATATCCGGTCGCCTCCACTTTACTATACTACTACGACCGGGATTTTGTTTGCAGCCCATAAGGTATTTTGAGTTTTTAATTTCTTTTTTCATTTGTTTTAAATACGTCAGTTCCAACCACTCTCATTATACTGTCTGCAAAATGGCGCCGTTGCCGGGGACTTGATTTATTCTAGTCCCTAAGCCCGGATAATTCACTTGCTATATTATAATATTCTGTTTATATTATTTTGTTTATTGTTTATTTTATTTCTACTAATTTCTGTCATTTAATTATTCCAGCAATTTAAATATCGCATTAGTTACAGTTATTTATTTTCCAGTCATTTACTTTACTGTCATTTAATTCCCAGTCATTTAATTTTCCTGTCATTTACTTTCCAGTTATTTAAATTCCATGTCCTTTAAATTTCAGTAATCTAAATTCTGTCATTTAAATTCTGTCATTTAATTTCTATCATTTAATTTTCAGTCATTTAAATTCCAGTTCTTTATTTTCTATTCATTTAAATTACTGTCATTTAAATTCCCTTGTTATTTAAATTCCCCTGTCATTTAAATTCCAGCAATTTAATTCTGTCTTTTTTCTTTATTTTAATTTTATTATTTTCATTTACTTAAACTGCATTTATTTTTATTTCTTTTTGTTTATTTATTTTCGGTTTATTTACTCTTGTTAAAAAAACTAGTTCTTTATTTTTGAATTATTTCTTTTTAGCTGTTTAATTTCCCCCTCCCTATTTCTATTTATTTTATCACATCACAAGTTTCTTTTTCTGTTTTGAGTGGTGAATGCCTTTTACCAGGTCACACAGCCTTCCAGACGATATTAACAATCATACAGGTAGTTACACCCCTGAGATCGAGAAAACTTTTCTGCGCGCTTTAAGGAAGAAACGATCTCAACAAAACACAACCACCACGGTGATAGAGGCTAACCAGGAAGCAGCCATGACTTCTTTACTAGCTACAGTTCGTAACATCAACAGGCCATCTAATCAAGGTCAACATCCCGCCATCATCCTTCCACACCTTACCCCATCCGAATACGATGAGTGGCAAAAGCTGAAGCCATATCATCAGATCCGATGTGTAAAGGAGTTAGGCATGTTCGATGACTTTAGTCCTGACGAAGCACTGTTGCATGTCACCAAGTTTCTGCAGCATGCCAACAGTCTAACCGCGACCAACGCAGTACTCCAGTACGCAAGACTGTCCTTGTTCCCTCACAGTCTGACGGGAAATGCAAGTAAATGGTACCACAACCTTACACCAAGTACCATTGGTACTTGGGATGATATGGCCACCAAGTTCTACGACAAGTTCTTGCCTCCAAGCCGAACGTTAGAAATGATTGCAGAGATCAACAATTTCAGGCAGCCAGGGTCAGAAAACATCTGTGAAACTTGGGACCGTTTCAAAGGACTGCTGCTGACGTGTCCTCACCATGGTCTCACAAAGGAACAATTATCTCAATTGTTCTACAAAGGCTTAATCAATCAATGCAAAACAATGGTACTATCTTCCTTAGGTGCCGACATTTTGAAAAAGCCAGGTGAACAATTCCTGAATGGGATAGAATCCCTCTGTGAAGAGATCAGAGACTGGGCCACAGGTGGATCAAGAGGAGGCACACCAGGTTTATACCACTTAGGAGAAAGTGACAACAAGTTCGACCAGCTGATGAGAAGCCACGAGCAACTCATGGAGAGCAATGCGCAGCAGGCGACAAAGGTAAGCACACTGCAGAAAGTAGTTGAGCAGATGGCCATGAACTCTACCCCCAACAAGCAAAGTCGATGACTTCCCGATCATCAACAACCCCTCTAGGCTATGCTCCTCTATCCCTATCATCTCCTGATGTTTCTTGTACGCAATGTGGTGGGCCACACGATTATGAACAATACCCCCAATTACAAGAATTAAAAGCAGCAGAGGAAGCAAACTTTGTTGGCAACAATTTAGGGTACAGACAACCATGGCAGCACAACATGCACCCCAATTTTCAAGGAGGCCAAAGGCAGTATCAGCAACCGGCTTATGGCAATGATGCTTCTTCAAGCCGACTGACTCAACAACCTTCAAATCCCGACTCTGGAATGTCCCAAATGCAGGAGTGTTTAAAGCAATGATGAGTAAGACCCGAGACACGCAAAATGAAGTCACAGCCCTTCGTAAAGACCAAAAAGCCTTGCAGACCCAAATTCAACAACTTCTCATCCAACAAAGACCTCCTGGCCAACTCCCCACACAAACCAATCCAAATCCGTGAGAGTATGCAAATGCAATTTATGTAGTGGACCAGCCCATCACACTAGCTCAAAGGGAGCAACAACCAGAGAGTGAAATGGTTCATGAAGTGGAACAGCGGGCTGAGGCAGAATACCTCAACATGAACCAACTGAAGCTCTATGCCAAATTAGTTGAGATAAATGAAATGATGGAAGGCCCACTAAACCTTGCATCGTAGCAACCGGAAAGCGAAATGGTTCATATAGTGGACAACTTTACTGAGGATTTGAGTTACTCTCTTTCACCACCCTCGTTCGAACCTGAGCAAACGACATCAAACCTTCTGCTTGAGCTTGAAGACAAGCCATCAGAGGACAACTTCTACCTCAACTTCATGGAGTCTCCTCCCTCTGAAGTCAATTACCGTTATTTTCCCTCCTTCTCTGTGCTATACCCAGGAAATGAGGATATTTACATCCTCCAAAATGAAGAGGAGGAAATGCTCGCTCCCGCCAGGTCATCCAAACAAAACGCTACAATCAACTTCGAGGAGCCACCTCCCTCTGAAGTTGAATTCAATCAGGGCTCTTCCTATGAGCCTCTCCAAGAAGATGAGGATATATACATCCTCAAATTTGAGGAGGAGGAGCCATCCAACTTTGATCATCATCTGGAGGATCACGGCCTTCCCCTCTTGTGCACCAAAGAAGTAGGGTGGAATCTCGAAGTCAAATCGCTAAGTGAGAAGGCCACCTTCCCATTTGATCCAGGATCAGAATTTGAAGATACAATTGGCCCCGAAGTTCTCCCTGCACCGTTCAACGCAGTTAAGGATGTCTTCATCCTCACACCAAGGGTCATCCACTGAAAAATCTGGGCTCTTTTCCAAAGAAAAATAATGAACGCCCAACCCACCCATTGACGCCCACTTCCACCTTCATTTTCGATCCAGGGGAGGAAATTTACATCCTCGACTCTGAGCGAGGAACACCACTGCCACCTTGCCTCCATCCGGTTCAACAAAAGAAGGAGAATGTTTACATTCTCTAGTTTAAGGAAGAAAACCAACCATCACTCGGTTCTCTATTAGAGATTTCTTGCAGCAAACACCTCCTTCAAATCAGGTTTTGTGGAGTTTGTATTTTCCTAATTTAATTGCTGCAGTAATACTTTGTTTTGATCCAGGTGGTTCTATCCTACTTGTTGCCAATATCCTATTCCTGGTACTACCATTGTCAACTTTCATTTTTGATCCGGGATAATGAAGAACATGCGTCTAGCTAGAGACGTTAAACGGGCGGCTTGGTGGGAGGCAACCCACTATCTATACTTTGCATTTCATTTTATTTTGTTTTCTCTTTTGTACTATATTTCCCTTTTATATGTTAAAATAAAATGTGGGTTTTACTTGAGTTCTTCTGGCTGTGTAGAATATTCTTTACAGGTACATTTCATGTAATTCTACAGCTGCACTCAAGTGTGGGGAGCTCTGCACACTCTGCGAACTCTGGGGAGTACACTCTTTCTCTTCTGATATTTCATATTCCCTTTTGCTTGAATTTGTATAATTTCTTTGTACAGATTGCATTGCCCTGTTAATTTAATTCTTTCTACGCAATGAGGGCATCGCTTGAGCTTAAGTATGGGGGAGTAGTCGTACCCTCGTAGCTTGTTCTTAAGTTTTCTCTTTTGATTTGTTTAAATTTGTTAAGTTAGAAATAGTAAAAAAAGGAGCCATAGAGGAAATATTGCAAACCTACAAACATTATGGGTACTAAAAATTTTCAACCATTTTAAAATTTATTCTGATTAGAAATTGCTTAAAGTTTAAGAATAATTATCATTCGAGCCCTGTTTTTAGCTTTGAGCCTGGATTTGAATTGGAATGTAAAGGTGGAAAAAGAACTAGGCAAGGTACTCCTCTGATCCAAACAGGCATATTCTAAACCTAAGCAGGCCTCGTCCACTCGGTTATTAAGTTCTTTGGGGTGCTTTATCACCTAGCTACCTAAGGTATTTTATATCTGGGATAGTTGACCCAAAACCGCTACAAGGGTGGAGAGAAAAGTCTGAGGTGAAAGGAAATTAAACTTCAATCGAAGTATCTTTGCATTATGTACTTAAATGAAGAAAACTTCTTATTTATGGATCATAAGTACGTGGCATTGAAAGGTATAATGGAATATGATTTTACTTCATGCCCCTTGTCGTTTCAGGAAATATGAAAGAAAATAGTGGATTGGCTCAGGGTTAAAAACTGGATTCTTATGGTTCTACTTCTCCTTCTTAACAGTTTTTTGTATGATTTCAATGTTCTTTTCAAAAACTTTTTTTTAAAAAAAGAAGGAAGTTTCTAGTACCCTTTAATCTAGAAGTTTTGTAGTAATCTTTTCTGTGCTCTCCTTGTTTGGTTATTTTATATTTAACTTGTTTAAAGATTCTATCATAAAGATTTGCTTGAGGACAAGCAAAAGATAAGTATGGGGGAATTTGATAAGTGCAAAATATATAGACTTTTAGGGTTTAAATACCTTATAACTTGCAACACTTTAGGCAATGTTTCCCACTTGCTTTGTGAATTTTCTTGGATTTATGTTTTGATATGAACTGATATATTTTACGTATGAAATTCAGAAAAATGTCTTGGAATCACATAGTACACTTTACAAGCTTCGCAATGCAACAAACGGGGATCAAATCGGAGCTCAAACGAAGAATCTGGAGCCCGTCGAAGTTTGTAAAGAAAGTAGAAAAAAATACACACGTTCGGACCTGTGTCCGGACATGCAGATCCGGACGCAACACCTGTCCGACCTTATAGGTCCGGACGCAAGTCCGGACACATGTCGACGAAGCATTTTTCATACAGCGTCGACATGTCCGAACCAGCTGGTCCGTACACTGGTTCGGACACGTCAAATTTGACAGCATACAGGGCTGCATCGACAATGTGTGAAAAGATAAATATATTTTATCTTTTCACACACCGACATACCCTCTATTTTTACCCCATTTTCACTATAAATATACCTATAACCCTCCATTAATTCATATCTCATTCCACCCCAAAAACCATGTCAATTTTCCTCCACAAAATCACCATCTCACTCCATTTTCACCCACAAAAACCACTGCGTTATTATTCTGTCCAACCTCTGACCAACATATTACCAGTTAATATGTCAAGCTAAGAGGATATACTCTGGGTGAAGGTTAATATATAGTCTGTTTAATTATGTAGTTATGTTTTTACCGGTTTAATTAAATACAGTTTGTTACGATTAAAGCTTATCTCTCTCCTTTTTAATAAATTTCATGAATTTATTAAAATGCTTTACTAAATCTATTTTGATCAGATCCGTGATAAATAGACAGGTTAATTAAGCCGTAAATCTGTAGAAAGCTTATTATGATTTAATAAGTTAGTTTTTTCAGACGCAAATATAATTTCTCATACTTAATCCGTTTACATGTGTTTTGCTCAAATCTGGATTAGACCTTGCATTTTCTGGTAAACGAGTTCTCTTGAGTCTATGATTTAGTCCTCAAGATAATAACAGGAATTTTGCCAAACTATTATAATAAACCGGTAGACATAGCATAAAAGAGCAGACTATATAAACCTGAACCCAGAGTCCCGTTTAATTTACCTTTTACTCAGTTTATTTTATCTTTACTTCTTATTTATAAAAACAAGTCAATTAATCCCCCCTTTTTGTGACACCGCTTAGGAATTAGATAATTCCCCTTTAGTCCCACGGTTCGATATCCGGTCGCCTCCACTTTACTATACTACTACGACCGGGATTTTGTTTGCAGCCCGTAAGGTATTTTGAGTTTTTAATTTCTTTTTTCATTTTTTTTATATACGTCAGTTCCAACCACTCTCATTATACTGTCTGCACGAGTCTATTACAAATTCTATGTCGATAACACATTCAGACTTACCCTACCAATACATACAATACAAATGTATCTAACCGGTTACCCCTGCTTAATCGCCATCCCCATCCTACACTCGAACGGTATTCATCTTCGTAGTTCCTGAAAAAGAATGGGTGACCCCAAAGGGGCTCAGCACCTTTGCTGGTATGGTAGATGTGCAACCCGCTACTACCGGGCCATACTCAACTAATTCCCGTCTTTACATGCCATAGATTTTGTTCAAATCAAAACATGCAGTACAAATAACATACATATGCTCACATTCTTAACAAATAGTCAAGCAGGGAATACAAACAACAAGGACATCACATCATGTTCATTAGATTAATTAACCTTGTTCTTAAGCCTTGAGAAACCTTATCTCAAGCAAGTCTCATTCTCATTATTCACTAACTCATCCAATTCAACCGGATAGTTTACTTGTCTCCTAGATCTTTAGACACTCTCGGCCCCGATCTAGTTTCCTCAATTATTCTTCTCTTGAATAATTATTAAGTTAAGCCTCGTAGGCCTCCGGGCAGAGACACATATAGATCTCACCACCGGGCTTGATAATATCAACACGGAATTAGAAACATTCTCTCATGTCTCCTCTTCCCAGCCCATAATACCTAGCTTACCTCTTTAGACGGGTAAGCTCTGCCAGTCTTACTCCAATCGGGCACCACTATGTGGCACACGACCCCACAGGGCACCACTGTGTGGCACACGACGCGGTAACAAGGGAGTTCGACCATAGAATCGGAAACAAACGCTCTGTTGTTTCCTCTTCCTTGCACGTGTGACTCACAATCCCCCTAACCCAACTCTCGGGTTAGTAACAATAGTTACTCATATATATTTATATATATAGTCAGCAATATCTCTCTCGATGCTATCTCTCAACTCAAGAGGTTTTTCATAATTCGTTGTATACACCGATTTAAGGGTCACCCCTATACTTCCATTACTTAAGAGTTTGGTTATTTTCTTGCATTAAGTCACGACCTCATATCGGAGATCGATTAATCGTTATAAAGGAGTTTACTAGTCCCGTGTGTCGCTTTTCTCATTCCGAGTGAATTTATAAGGTTTGGGTTATCGTTGTCCTCAAGTCAATAATTCTCGTGTGTTTTCCCACGTTCGATTATTTTGCGCTTCGACTCATACTACGAGTACCTAACCAATCGCTAAGCGTTTACAAGTCGGTCTACAACACTCAGTTAGACAACACATTCAAGCAAGGATGGTTAGTCACACAACATGCATCAAGATATACATATATCAAATGCAGTAAACTTTTTCGTGCTTTTTCTTATTAGGTCGGCACACAAAGCAAGCAACACACAAGCCGAACATAACACGGCGGGACACAAGTTGCAAGAAAATCATACCTTTCACCCGGGAATTACTCTAACACGTGGTCTCGCGCTCCTCAGCTAATTCCCGCATTACTGATAACATCCCAAACATTTTTATTAACGTTAAGGCACTACGGAATGTAAAAGACTAACACACCCGTAATTACCCCGTTATCCTGTTAATCTCATTTTTGCTCATGTGATTTTAAGTTCTTACTTACACAATCAATCTAGCACTTGTTTATACTTCTTAGGACCTTTACATGTCACCAAACAAGGCATAGGCATCATCTAAAACCATTACCATTCAATCCTCCATCTTTAGAAGCCTTAAAAACACTCACGATACATTTCTGTGGGTCATCCGAACCCAAAGTCCCGGACCTATACATTTCCTAACTTTCGGCTTGTTTATACACATGGTCCGGGTCCTAGTCCTAGACTAGGGTCCCGGACCAATATACTAGGTCACTTTCGGGGCATTTTTAAGGGTGGTCCGGGACTTGGTCCGGCCCCTAAGTCCCGGACCCTACTAAAAATCTACTAAAACTACATTTTTCAACCCCAAATACAACCTTAAACCTCACCCAAACTTTTCCTAATCTTTCCACATGTTTCCAAACATGTTAGTACACCTTAAACACTCCTTAAACCTTCTTAAACCATTGCTTAAACTAATTGTTCAATTCTAGCTCAATTCTACAATTTCAACTCCCATTTCCAACACTTATGCACACGAGTGCATTACCAAACTCTCTTGGTGTTTCACAACCTTCTACAGCCATTACCAATTCTCTTGTTGGCCATAACCATTCATTCCTAGCCCATGGCATTTCATTACTCAAGTTCAAACCCTCATTTCCAAAGTCACACACACACACTAGACCTTTTCTAGAAATTCCAAGTCACTTCACAACACATTTGCTACAGTTTTTGTTCCACTCTATCCAACTCTTCAACTAACATTTTAGGGGGTAAATCAGCCACATTAAACCCAATGAACACCTAGTTAACCCCTAGGTTCTCCAACTCATAAAATCCCTAAAAACACTTATTTCTACGGAAATTTCGCCATAGCTCACTGACAAATCTAACATGCCCAAATGCTCATTTCATTCACCTAATTTTCTTCAAAACTAACCAAACCCTTAACGGGTTCTACCAGCACACAAGGTTCCATCCAAAACTCATCAAACATAATAAAATGCACAATCTCAAATTGCATGACACTTAGGCCCTTAAATCAACACAATTCACTATTCTCTCTTCCAACTACCAAAAAACATTCTCAACTCAATCTTTTGGTTCATTCTTTTAGTTTTCTCATCCCAAATTCTAAAAGCATTTTGAATAATCATCAAGGTAGATTAATTACCTTAATCCTCCATTTCTTTTCAATTTCTCCTCTTCTCTTTCTCATTTCTCTTGACTCAAAAATCGGCCAAGGGCAAATCACTTGCCTAATTCTCTTTTGAAGCCCTAGAATTGAATTTTTCTCATGAATCAAAGGAGGGTTCCAATCCACCATTGGAGGCTTGAAAAATATCTCAAACAAGGGAAGAAGCAAGGCATTAAGAGGGGCAAAATCGGCCACTACAATGGAATGGAGAAAAAGTGGGTTTTTCTTGAATCATTTTACCTTAAATGGAAGAGAAGACTCTCTAGCTCCATAAAATGTGATTTCTTATTCAAATGGAACTATACCCATGGGGACCAACTTCATCCTTTGAGGATTTTGAAAAGAGGAAATGCATCCCTTGAGGAGAGGAACACAAACATGTGATTTGGAGCTTTAATGTGGCTTGGGCATGAGGAGATATATGAGTTGCCATGGGAGGCTGCAAAATTGGCAGAAAGGAGGAGAAGAAAGAAGTTTACGGCTGGGAGGAAGAAGAAGGTGGGAGAGAGAGAGGAGGGAAATGAGAAGAGAGAGAGAGGGAAAAGTGAGTTTTGTACTTTTCTTCTCCGTTTTGACTTTTCTTCTAGCTAGTTATTAATAGAGAAGGGAGGCTGATTTATTTACAAAAAATGGCCACCTATATTAGTTGGACATGGCGTTTTCATCTGTGTACAAGAAACACTCCTAAACTCCGATTTTGGCACTATTCACTAACCGGGCCCGTTTTCTGGATTTTTCGTTTCTTAAATTTTAATGGTTCTTAAGCTTCCATTAATATTTAATTATAGTTATATAGTCAACTATAATTTTTACGGGTCTGTTTGACCACTTAAAGTCACGTTTTTGTGTTTTCTCGAAAAATGTGCTCTAAGACTCCGTTAGCGTTTTAACCCATTATTTGGATCCATTTTCTTCAGGAATTGTTCCTACATATTATTTAGGAATAATTAAGCCTTTGGAATCCATATAGGACCCTAACCGTGGTCATATACCTCCTATGGTTGCATAACACTCATTTTTACATTTTACGCTTTTTAAGCGTTTTCTCTTTTCTTTTGGCTTTATTTTCTTCACCAATATTCTTTAGGCACTATTAGGTCCTTAAATATCACATTAGACTAATTTAATCACCATTTTTAAGTTCGGGGTATTTCAATCTACCCCCCCTTAAAGAACATTGCCCACAAAGTTGGTAAATCTAATATTATTAGTCTCATAGGCATATCATATACCAAGGTCATAATCAATATGACCTTACCGACTCCACTTGTCAGTCTCTATTCATCCTACACATACCACACAACATATCACAACATGTATAACAATTACAAATACTCTTTTGTATTCTCTCCATGGGGTCGGTCCGAAGACAAGAAGGCACTACAGTCCTCGAATCCCATATTGAGTAATACACCACCAATCCCTCAGGTACCGGTCACATTGAACACTTACTCTTTCTGGTTCACGGCCATGTCATGACAAATGGGCACTTACTCTCTCTGGCCCACGGTCCCTTGGTTCTGATAAAAACTTTTGCATCTCTAGATATCCTCAAGCACTCTAGCTCATCCAGACATAGGATTTCTCTACGCCCCACAGCCCTTGGAAAAATACACACACTGCCACCTTCCTACCGGTCAACTTAGGACCGTTGCTCATCCGGTGCAATGGTTTCAAAACTAACACACACTCTCACAGTCCTACCGATCAACTTAGGAGCGTTGCTTGTCCGGTGTAGTGGTTTTAAAACTAGTCCTCATTCTCAAGTTTGAAGGAAAATCTTTTGCAAAACTAGTTGAAATTCTTTTGAAAACGTCACACAACACCAAGTCCAATTTATGCTACTTGCCTCTATTCTTAGTCGTGATTACTTGTGACCACTTATAGGGAGTTTCAAAAATCATTCAACCCTGATGTGATCAGCATCAGTGTTGAACTATCCTTCCACCCCAATTTGTGTTCGGTTTCCCTTGATCGCTAGCAAATCAAGTTCCACCTCCCACTCAAATTCAACAATTAAATAGTCAGTCATTATTCATTTTCTATCTTTTACTCTTTCTAGTCATAATCACAAAACAGTCCATTTCAATTTATCTCTAAATCCTAGAACTTAGGTCATCCATCATTCTCAATTTACTTCCAAATACTTTACCTAGGAATTCACTACTTATGGCTCATTTTATCCACTATTACTTATTTCTAACATACATCAACACAACTCCAAAGGATGAAACTCACTTCATCAATCGTTCTCAAATCAAATCACCTAGGGAACTCAATTCCTACTAGGTTCTACATCGGTTTCATACTGATTCATACTCATCATATCTCAATTATAATCTCAAATAGACACATACTGTAGGGATTCTCATTCCCCCAGGAGTTTCTCTACTCCTTTTTCTTGTATACTTATTCTAGAGTTAACAAGATAGGTATATTTATATACATGGTATTCGCATCTCTTGTGCGCAACAACCCTAACTAGACTTTGAATGGATGCATATGTTTATGTAACATACGTACTACTCATCAAAATAATTTCTTTTATGCTATGCACATCGTAGTTTACGTACTTAATACATGAAACATACGCTAAGCGACTTTTCGCTCTACCCCCCTTAAAAGGGATTACGCCCACGTAATCTACCATATGTCATTATTGAACATTGGTCTAAGGAATTCAGCCATTAGGAAGTGTTTTAGCTTCCCTACAGTCTACTATACAATGTTCTTTGGTCAAAGGGTCTAAACCATATTGACGGTTAGTCCCTGCACCAAGAATTCTCATTGGAGTTGTCTAACTCATAACTGGATTCGGTACTAGCCTCTCAGGCTTCAAGGCATTGATAATTAGTCATTTACTCATACTTACTAGGTATATTCAACCTTAAAATTACGGCCCACTAGCTTCCGCTGCACGACCCTGATAACTTAGAGTTTGATTCGCCCTTTTTTGTTATTCTCAATGTATTACACATCTCCCTTTTATCCCTTTTGTCTTGGGAATAAAGGTCTCTCAATCGATGCGTCCTATTTCTTACCGTATGCGAATTCGTTGAGTTATAGATTTTCTATCCAATTATCTAGAACTCTATTTTATATACCGCTGTGTACCTTTGTGATTATTCACTTGGTTCCTCCGACTTATTGTCGGTTGAGGTTGAGCTACTACCTAATGTGTAGTGCTTCCATGGTTATAAGTGGCTTCTGAAATATGCACACTATTTTGGTTATATTCAAATATTCTCCTATATGTGCGACCTTTCATTTCTTATGCATTCATACTCATAGCATTTATAACCTTTGTCCCGCTTTCATTGCGGTGGAATTCATTTGTTGTGGTTGTTGGTGTGTCCAACGTTCTTCGTTCTTCTTTGGACAACGGCCGCATGGTTTCGTTTCTAGCTTTTTGCTTAACTGGCTTGCGCCATGTTCATTGGTATGTTTACAAGCCTTCCGTATTTTAGTACGGGTCGGTTATTTAACCATCGGGTACTTTTGCCCCAAAGTTATCATTTCTGTTATCAAGTTGGTCCTCTAGGGACACACTTCTAGTTCCTTATGCAATTGCAATAGGAATGACAGTGCCTTCACTGTGAGGTCTTTCATCACATGGTACCGACTTCTGGCTTTGTTGCCCGGTCTGTCTACCATCTCTTGCTTACAAATCCATTGAGTCTGATTTATGATTCTGCTTGTTCTTCATATCATTGTCTGACTATACTCTTACAATGGTTGCTTGCTGTGCACCATGTTCTTACTCGTTAAACAACATTAATTTACAGGGTGTCCGCTACTGTTAGCTTCTGCTCATGTATTTCCACCTTTTGTACTATAGTTGGCCATTCACTTGGATGATTACGGAATATATCATTCCTTAGGTTCTACGCTCCTTGATCGTTGTTTACTTTACAATTCTCCTTGTACACATACTGTGTTCCTTCTAATTCGACTACTCTTTCGGTTTCCAACAATTGCTACAAAAGCTCCTTTCTTCATGCTTATCTTGGAAGTTTTCTCCTTCTTGTTCAAATCATTCCTTGGCAATAAGTACATGCTCAAGTTGTAATATATTTATAGGTGGGTGCCCTTTTCCTGAAGGGTCCACATGATCACCGCTTCCACGGTCTTACAATAGTGAGAGGTATCCCCACTCCTAGAATGAGTGGTTCGTTCTCTGCTCTGTTCACTTGTGTGAAATAACATCTATCCTTCTCTTAATAGTGCCCTTCTCGGCAATTCTTCTTGCTATTCAATACGGGTTTTACAACCGTTTAAATCTACGCATGTAGTTGATTCATGGCTTATAAGCCACATTGCCTCGAGCTGTGCTCTGTGCAAGCTGTTTATACAAGTTAAACTTCCCCGTACACCAACAGATGGTTTGGAGGTAATACTGGGCTCCTTGATACGGTTGTTGCATCACGCTTCCGTTCATGGAAGGTCCCTTAGGCAATATCCAGTTGCCTTTTGGAAATTTAGGGTATCCCCTGTTAAGTGGAATCCCTTTGGTGTTTTAACCGAGCGTTCATTTTAACTCTCGTGTTCTTATCACGATATGTTGTTCAACTGTGTTGACTCGGACGCCCTTCAAGGATTGCTCTTGGGTGTTGTTGGGTAATGCCATTACATTTGGCTAACCTTTATGGTTATGTTTAGTTAGCTACGCCGCTTTATGGTATCGTATTTCAAACTTTCCCGTTTAGGGTTATAATGTCTCCCGTTCTAAGGGTTGTAACGTCTCCCATTCTTGGGTAGACCATTATCGCTTCCTTCTTTGCGCTCTTGGCTAGATTTACTATCCTCTTCAGTAAAGAATGGTATTTCTCATTGGTCTTTGTGATTGTTCTGGAAATTCTATCCCGTTTGCTGGACATTGGCATGTCCAAGCTAGGCGTTTGCCTTACTGTACTTAGGCTGGGTATTCACTCCAGCTTCCATGTATTACCTTCAAGATTCTCGAGACATCTCCAATGTCTATACTTAATAATATGTGCTCCTTGCACTTCCTAACACTTATTCATTTCCATTGGACAAAATCTCTGGTTCCTCTATACTCGTTAGCTTAACTGAGTTCTTCCTCTTCAATGGTTCAAGGTATCCAACTGTTCTGGTTTAACTTACTTTGCTGTCCGTAGAACGGAGTTGACTACTTCCCATGTTCTGTACTCTACTTGTATACATATGTGGGGTACCATACTGATACATTACTACTTACCCGACTAACCTGTAAGTAGGTCTGTCAGGCCCGCAAGATCCTATCGGAGTGCGGTTGTCCCACAACTTGTTTTTGTACACTTGTAGTGTTCGTTACACACCTAGGTGAAGTATTCTGTTGTCAACTCCTCTTATATCGTCCTATGATAATTTGATGTGATCCTTCTGGTTTGGTTTTAAAAATATGAGGTTTAAGAGAAATATTTGAGTTTAAAAGAAAAATTTTGTGTTTGAAAGAAAAATTCTCATGGCATTTCAATGCCGGTGCTTCAGACCAAGTCTAGCTTCTCGCTGACTGGTATATTCCTTACTACAATGGTTAGGCCGTTAGGCCATTCCGAGGTTTTGTTTTAAAATTCTTAGGATTTATGATACTATATTCGCTTCATTTGCCATCTTGGTACTTCACTAAGTACTTGCTGTTTGTTCAAAGTTTCTCTGAATGGTCCTGTTCAAAGAACAGGTGGTTTTTGGGTTAACACACACCGGTTACGGTATTGTTTCCATCCGTATTCGGTAGCCACATTGGCTCTCCCTTGATTCTTAGCTTTAATAATTAATCTTCAAAGATGTTTCTCATTTGTCTTGACATGATAGTCATCAATCCGGGTGCCTCTTCATCCTTAGAGATTCCTATTCACATAGTTCTGTGTCGTTCCTTGGTGCTCGTTCCCACCCATTTACCGTGGTTACCGAGACTTAACTGGTTTAGGCACTACTTCTGTAGTGTAACACCCCCGAATAAACAGCCAACAATTAAACGACGCACCAATGCTATCACGAGTTATCTACGCAGTGGTTCAAAACTCCATCCGGGTGCTACAGACGCCAACCACCCACGTGGTTGGCATAACCATATTACCAACACCAAGTTACGGTCTGCATGACTGGAAACAGCCCTCAACTAAAACTTATATACAACATAGAATACAATTCCAAATACCGAGTGTATACAACATAGCTACTAGGTTAAACAACCCAACTAAAACATTACATCCTGAGTTTAGTTCTACAGAGTACATCTCATAAATTAAACATAACAGTTCATAAGCCTTGCCCAGGTGGACTACCCCCACGACTACTTGGTCGAGTATTATTAAGTCCATTTACATGCTATAATAAAGCGCTAACACACAACATGCAATATCAATAAAGTAACTCACAACATGTAGAGCACAGGAATAGCAACGAGCACGTCAAACATGAATACAAATAGAGTGTGCCAGAGATTATAAGTGATGATGATCCTCACAGTGAGATCATTCAACATTGTGTGTTTTCATTTCCTTTCTCTTGTTCTCATAATGTATATCTTTCTTTCTCTTTCCTTGCACCAGGTATGGGGATATAGGTTAGTTCCCGTGACCATATCGTGTAGGTGCCAATCTTTCCTTGTTTCTTTAAGGATTATTTGTGAATTCTTTTATCATCGTGTTGGAGGACGTCTCGTCCATAGCTAATCCCCCATTCCCGACATCATGTGCTGAGAAAGCGGAGTCACCTCTAACTCCAGGATAATGCTCCACCAATTGCTAATCCCCCATTCCCGACGCCCAGGGTCAAGAAAGCGAGGTCACCTCTAGACCTCAGGAGGTGCTGAGAAAGCAAGGTCACCTCGGGACCCCAGAATATGTTCCACATAGACGGTCGAAGGATCTGATGCAGATACCAACCCCGAGCATCCATACCGCGGCGCCCGAGATGTGTCTTCCCGGGTTATTCTCATGTTCCACCAGTTGGTATTTACTGTTCATTATCATTAGTAGCTTGACACCATAGTGGGTGTCGTTAGAAGTCCTCTATAGTTAGAGAGGAGTTTCTCTTTGTATAGTTCTTTTGTTTTGTTTATGTAGTTCGTTAAGTTCCATCTCAAAGCTCCATAAACGAGTAAGGGACTAAACTACTGTGTGCACGCAAGTAATATGCAACAATGATATATAACAAGCATATAAGCAAGTCACAACAAGCAATCCAATTTCATGTTTAGTCTTATGGTCATTTCCAATCAAGGCACACAACAAACAAGCCGTGTAACACGGTTACATACGGACCACACATATCCATACCTTATTCAGAAGCAAGTGTCATCTCACACACGGGGTCCCGGTTGGCGTTCGTTATGACCCTAACGTTGAATAAAAATAACTTGTCAGTTCATGATTCCATGTGACGACACTTTCCTAGTTTATCTCATTTATATCGGGTGTTATTCCCTAGATGAGTCATTGAATGTTCAACTTGTATTATCCCTTAGCACTTCCCAGATATTAACCTTGGGCTTTATCTAACCCCTAGAACATTTGCATCGTCATTCTACACGTTAACTTAGTTCTTTCCTCTAGCTAATGTTTTAGAGTATTCAAAGTACTAATTTGTAACAAGTTTTCCCTAAGATGGGTTTAACTTGCCTAAAGTGTATTCTTTCCTTGGTTAAATAGCTATGTTTTAAGCTCGTTATTTACACAATAACACTCCTCAATTACTTCTAGAACCCCCCTTATACTGAAGCTTAAGTGTTTCCAAAACTGGAGTAAAGTTCTTGTATATAACCTTATCTTATCACACTTTTAATGTATCCAACGGTGTCTAAACTTCCTGAGATGTCCCATAAGTTTAGCTAGATACATTAGGAGGGTTTTGGGTTCATTATCAGTCTAACATCACCCTCACAACACCCCTGTACATCAGCTATACAGAAGCAAGGGTTACAGAACCCGAAAATACAAAGTTCTGCTTACAACTTCATTTAACTCCATGTTTAAGTCTCCTAAGCTGGTTTTTAATTTTCCCCCATGTGTGTTCCCCTCTACCTAGTTGTGTTCGCTACGTTTTAAACCCACAATCAACCCAAACAACCTTGACAACACCTCTGGAATTTCGTTTTACAGAAACATAAATTTTCAGAAATCTGAAACAACCATCTGTGCATCCACTCCCTCCAACTCCTGTTTTAGTGTATTAGATTGATTTCTACTTTTGTTCCAAGTGTATGCAAACCTCATTAAGTGTATTAGCTAGATCTTAGGTTTATTGGCAAGCCATTACTGTAACACCCCTACTCTAATCGGCTCCTAATCGTTTTACTAACAGTCCTCACAACATAATCTAACAATTGAACTACTGGTGTCACCGTTCTCACTCGCCCATACGAGTGATAACATGCTTACTGATATATTCATAAATACGAAATAATTTCCTACAGTGACAACAAGAGATAGATCTATCCTTCCATTCCAATATAAGATACACATCTAGTGAGCATTTCCAAGTACCCAATCCTATACACGTTTCTATGTTCGTATCACAATACAACAGTGCATATTTAAATAACTGTGACTAAACTACCCAGCGCATCCCGTCTTTTGTCGACACCGGAAGCTGCAACCTGCAAAATATTGTTTGTGGTATGGAATTACCCCTGCTGAGTATGTTACTAGTGACTGTCATGCCCCTCAACCCTCAATTAATTGGCGAGAGCAGCAATATTTTCATGCAAGTAGTTTAATATAAAAACTGTAAAGCAACACATGTATTGTAGTAAACTCAAATAGCAAACAAGCCCCCGACTTCACACATCATATCACAATAAACCAACTGAAAGCGTTACAACGCTTATATGAGTACATAGACTCCACTCCAACAAACACTTAATAGTTCATAATTGAGTACGGCTACCCACTCGACCAAGTAATCCACAATATCCCACACAAGTAAACGACTGACTAAACAGTTCACAACATAGATAAGTACAACGACTCAATTAAACCAATTCACAACACACATATGAGTACAACGACTCATTTCAACAAATCCACCAGCATACAACACATAACCACATAGCATAACCAATGAGCAACAAGGCGAAACAACGAGGATTATAAACAAGTATAAATTCTCGTCTTTGGCATTCAAGCCCAAATAATGTTCGCTTATTGTACGAGCTAATATAGTTATTCGTAATTGTTCAGTCATGTCTAATGACAACGTCTTGTTAAAACGACGTGTCTCTAAGTTACCCATCTCCTATGGCGTTTAATACCCCGGATCTAAAGATGGTGATTTAATTACTCTAAATAAAATTATTAAGGGCCTAATTGTGCCTAGAGAGTATTGGTAAAAAGAATAAAACCAAAAGAAAAGAGAAAATGCGTTAAACGCGAAAAAACGCTAAAATGCGCATTAAATGAAAACAAGAGATATATAATCTCGTAAGGGTCCGAGATGGATTCCTAAGGCTTAGTTAGGCCTAATTAGTATACGGGAATGATTCCCGGAGAAAATGGATCCAAATAATGGATTAAAATGCTAACGGAGTTTTAAAGCAAGTTTTTCGAGAAAACCCGAAAACGTGACTTTATGTGGTCAAACGGACCCATAAAAATATTTGATTAAATAACTATAAATAAGTTTAATGGAAGCTTAATAACCATTAAAATTAATTAAACGAGAAAATTCCGGAAAACGGACCCGGTAAG
This sequence comes from Limonium bicolor, assembly GCA_023374045.1. NCBI lineage: Eukaryota > Viridiplantae > Streptophyta > Magnoliopsida > Caryophyllales > Plumbaginaceae > Limonium > Limonium bicolor. Next base: position 318,022,197 of record CM041777.1, on the reverse strand, counting down.
TGAATAGTGACGAAACCGGGAGACGAAACGCGTTTAATTCGAAAAGACGAAAGATGACCGGGCTACTAATGTATAGGGCCGGTTTTAATTAGTGTGTATACACACATTAATAAGCTTGCTAGTAATTAGTAATAAGATGACAAGACAAATAAATAAAGCAAAAGGTGAAATAGTAAAAGTAGTTACTTACTCTCTCACCTCTCTTTCCTTCCTCATTTCACGTTTATTTGCCCATCCCTCTGTATATCTTCTCTTCTTCCTCTGTCAACCGGCGATTCCACAAGAGAGCACACAGCCCATCTTCTTCCTCCTAAAGCTTGCTCATTTCTTCACCGAATCACACAAAAATTATACCGTTAGATTCGTATCGGCGAGGGCTACGTTTTCCACCCCTCAAAATCTTGATTCCTCCACTTTCACTTCCATGGGTGTTGGGCCTTTTGAAGCTTGAAGAGCTTATTTTGACTCTCCATCATCTCCTTAATGCTCTAAGGTAAAAATATAAGCAAAAGTTCATCATTCCTAGCTTTTTCTTGCAATTTGGAAATTTTCCCACGTTGAAAATTTTCTTCCATTTCAGTCGGTTTCTTCATGTCCTTGTGGAGTGGTGGAACTTCATCATTTTGATTGCCTAACTCTCCATTTGGATACCTTAAGGTAATCTCTAAGCTAAACCCTAAAAACTAGCTCTTGTAATTCTAGTTTTTGTGTGGGAAAAATTAAATTAATAAGCTTGATATGTGTGTGTGGGGATATGATTCTAGTTGGAAATCTATGCTCCTTGGTATGTTGTGAAAACAAGAAGAGGAAGAGGGAACAAGAGAAAGAGGAAGAAGAGGACTAAAAACCGAGGAAAAAAACAAGGTAATGGGCTTACCTTGTGTTGGTTTTATTTGCCTTGGGAAAACTTATGTTAGTGTTGCATAAACAACCTTGAGCTTGAGTAGTAATGATACCACAATATTGTGAGTTGAATGAGAATGTTTAATGAGGCTCATGTGTGCAAATAAACCTTGAAGTTAGGTTAGTTTACATATGTGAGCAAATGGGATTTTGATGTGTTGTTTATGTTCAAACCAAACAAGAGGGAGAAGAGTGTTTATGAGCTGATTTAAGTGTGGTGAATATGCTTAAAAAGTAGGCAAGTGCTGTCAAAATTTCCTAGGGATGTATGGACTTGAGTGTTTTATTCAAAGGAAGAAATTAGGTGTGTTTAAGAGGTTTAAGTGAGTGGTTAATGGTTTGGAAAACCAAACTTTGAAGGAGAGTATGTTAGGAGTAAAAATAATGCCATGTGAGTGCTTGGAATGACATCAGTAAGTGAGGCTTGAATGGTTTAAAGAAGAAACCAAATCTGTTACAATCTGATATAAAACAAGAGAAAAACTAGCTTGTAAGTGTAAGAGAATCTAAGTGAAATTGACTAGAATTGGTGAGTGTACTTGGTGCTTGGTTTAAGGTGGTTTAGGTAGGTAATTAGATGCTAAAACATGTGGATTTTAGTTGGTGAAGATAGGTTAATCATTGGGCTAAGAGATAACCTGTAACAGATTATGAAACTGTCAAATTGGTAAAATCTGTAGCAGGGTCCGGGACCTAGTCCATGGACAAAGTCCCGGACCACCCCCTGTTTTTCATACCGAGAGTTCATCCCAGCACTGGTCCGGGACTTGAGAGAAGGGTAAGGTCCCGGACCACCCCATTTAAATACGCCGAGATTGAACATCCATGCTGGTCCGGGACTTGGGATAGGGACAAGGTCCCGGACCATGGTAGAAAAACCACCCGAGAGTTACAACGCTTTGGTCCGGGACTTAAGATAGGGACCAAGTCCCGGACCACCCCCAGAAACCAACAGAGAGCATTTTTAAGGTTGGAAATGATGGGGGTTTAAATGTTAATAATGTTATAAGATGTTAAGGAATGTTTGGTGACATGTAAAGGCCCTAGGAAGTGTAAGAAAGTGTTAGAAGTGATTGAGAAGTGAGAACTCAAATTAACAAGAATAAACCGAGTTAACGGGATAACGGGGTAAATACGGGAATAGCATTTTATTATGTACCGTATGAGTTTAGTATTAACAATAATGTTTGAAACATTATCAGAGAGTCGTGTGTGACCCGAGCTTGGTGAGATGACACGGTAAAAGTAAAACCCCGGTGAAAGGTATGATTTCTCATACTCCGCGTGCTAACCGAGTTACGTTGATTTGTGTGTTTGTGTGCCGGCTTAATTAAGATTAAAGCATGAAAATAATCCCTTGTTTGATTATGTATGTCATGTTGTATGTTGAATGAGCTAACATACTTGTATGCCGGTGTGGTCTAACATAGTGTAAGGACCGACACATAGTGAGTAACGTTTGGCTAGAGACCCGTAGATCGGGTCGATGCTCATGATAACGAAAATGTGCAAACACACAAACTATCCGTTAAAGTATAACGATAATGCAAATGTATGAAAGCTCCCTAGAATGTGGGGAGAAGTACGGGTTGAGTAAATACCCGATAATGGTTAGAAACCACAAGTGAAATAATCCACGAAACGAATGAGAGCGGAAAGATAAGTGAACCTCCTTCAAGAGGATTTAAGTTAGTTCAAAGATACGAACTAGTGAGGAAGGTAAAAGAGACCTAAGGGATTAGTAACCCCCTTGAGACATGGTGGACCTCCTATATGAGGATTTACCTGGTATATGCAAGTAACCGAAAGTATGAGTAAAGTAAATGTATGGTAACTCTTAAAACCTAAGATTAACCGAACTAAAGTAATGTTCCCAAGTCGTTAGAAACATCGAGAGTGATGCTTCTAGACTATATACATAATATTATTATAACTCCGAGAGAGGATGTATGGGAACGAGAGTAGTCCGAGAGTAGTCGGACCTAAGTAAAAGAGTATAGGACTAAGAGAGAGTTCCTGAGCTAGTTGAACCTTCCCACCATGCTAGACAGAGTAGGTCGAAACCGGGGAAGTAAGACTATGCTAGAGAGCCATGAGTTTTGGCCTAAGTATGTATTAAGAGTAACAAGCGTGACGTAGGAGACCCGGCGTAGTGTCTCGAGAATCTACAAGAGCTGAGTATAAATAACCAAGAGTGTGGTGAGATAATGAGTAAAAATAACCAAGAGTGTGGGTGGAAGATAATGAGTGTGAATAACCCAAGAGTATGGGTGAGATTATGATGAGAATAGTAACTGCGAGAGTGTGGATGAGTATAGTACGAGTAGCCCAAGAGAATGGTGTTGTATAGGAATAAGTAACCCGAGAGAGCGGGTGAGGTATTGAATAAGTAAACAAGCATAGTGAGGAATAACCCTCAATGCCTAAGAGTAACCAGTTACCACTAACAAATTGTTATGTTAGTTAGGAATCGTGTTCCGTGATTGGATGTAGATTCCTTGAGTATACACATATATATTGTATTGCTATGATGCATGTTGTTTGACTAATGAACTCCATGTATATCCGACAAAAGTAGTCGGCGTACCCGGTTAGCGCTCGGGGTATGCGAATTTCATATGCAGCGTTAAGCTGAGCCCCTAGGGGCGATGTTTTATTTTTACAGGTACACGAAGATGTACCGTTCGAGAGTAGGACGGGGTCGGTGGGTTGCATGGGTAGTTAGTTTTAATTACTATGTATTGAAGGAAGTGTAAGACCGAATATGTTGCCGGCATCCATTCATTGTAGACTCGGTATGGTAGAGGAAAGATTTGGGTATTGTATTTGTAATGTGTACTCGGTTGTTCCAGTTCATCAGACCGTTACGGTATGTAAGTTTAGCCTGGTCAGCCGCATGGGTGGCGAACGGCGTTGTTTCACCTCATTGTAATTAGAGTTCCGCTGCGTGATTAAGAGGTAATGATGAGTTAACGGTTGGGGTGTTACATGGCGGGTCACCCACGGCAGTAGCCACTCCAGCGGTAGTGTCTCCGACCGACAAACCATCTGTAGTCCGTTGGAAATTTATCTTGATACTTAAAAATACCCACACGGCATCCTAGTATCATTAGTTGATCACAATTCACAGTAAGAGCCACAACCTCTGATTAACTTATCTATACCATCGCATCGTCTTACTATTTTTCTAACACAGTAGACTAAGGTCGTTAGCCCAATTGAGTATGTCGACTCGGGATCCAGTGTTAGATACGAGAGTAGCGTTAAAAAGGCCAATGCTCCGTATATAAGTCTCGGATGAATAATATAGATTATATATATATATATATATATATATATATATATATATATATATATCTTATTATCCTAATGCTACAACGTTTTACTTACGTTCCTTATATTACACATATAAGATAGCATCATTGCCACTACTTCGTTTTATAATATGTTCATATATACGAACGGTACTGTTATCGTACAACAGTAATAATAATAAGGCAACATTAATACACAACTCAAGCATATTAATTAACACAGCAGACATTCAATCTTCACACAAATTTTCACACAATGTCTGAACCGAGGAAATCCTCAGGGACAATCAAGCCACATAAATAACATACCGTGCACCGGGATTATAAAACCGTGGAGTATGAATCAGCTAGATCCGAAGCTCCCCCATGATGTCTCTAACAGTCTAATAATACATAACGCTACAGATTAGCACCATGTATAACAACATTACTCTACGGTACCCCGTACCGTCACTAATCCCTCCCGGTTCATTCCCCGTTATTTACTAACAACGTTTGTCGGGTTTTCGGTGTAGCTCAGGATTAGGAAAAAACGCTATATTACATGCGTGGTTACGTCGTGTGTATTAATATACTTAACTTTAAATGTTTGTTATCGCATGTAATTTAATACCCATTTGTATATCATATAGTTTATCACTATATTGCATGTATAATCTTAGTCATATATTATACATCTCACCTTAGTATTTATTTCCTAAGGTTAGTTTTCCAAGTGTAATGTTGTATAATTCATTTTTGAAAATACTTTGAAGTATATAACTCCTTATTATTTCATGAACAACATAACATTAGAATTTCCTTATCCAATGTTTATAATTCTTTTCTTCTTACTCTATATCATTTTAATCATGATATTATATGGTTATTTGAACCATATTGTATTTTTCACTCCATAACATATATTTATTTATATATATGTATTATGGGACCATTTATTGTATGGTAAATCTTTATAATATATTCATTCTCTTTTAATGAATATTTCTTATATTATAAATGTTACAACCCTTATAACATTAAAAACCATATTGTAAATTCTTATTCTAAAATGCCCATTATTACCGAACAACACTTCTTCTCTTAAATATTTACAAAATCCACCACATAATTTATATAATGTTATATTATAGTTATATAACATATATTATGACATTTATGTCATTAAAACAATTATAACCTATAGTTATAAGTTGTTACAAAATACCAAACATACCATACTCTTCTCGGTTTTTATTTAATTCCACTATACTTTCAGATTTTACAAATCAACCCCAAATTATATTCCATTGTCACACTTATAATATATACCTTATATTATAATCCTTAAACCTTAATATAATTATAACCTATGGTTATAAAATCCCAAAATAACCGAACAGACCCTAGGTCTGTTCTAAATTAATTTCCAACCCACTAACTTTCCATATTCACCAAATAACCCCATTTTATAACATATAGTTTCTAATGTCATTAAATCGTTCTAGATGAGTGAATGGAAGTGGTTGGAAGTTAGCTTACTGGAAAGAGGAAGAAAAGATGAAGAAAATGACATATACCATGTTTTGAATGTTTACCTTATGCCATGGGAGTTGCTCTTTGAAGTTCGCTGCTTCCTAGCTCAAAGAATGAAGGAATGGAGGTCTGGTTGCTGAACCCACGTTTGGAAAGGGGTGGGAGGAAAGAGAAAGGCTGATTTGGTGTTTAAATGAAAGAAAAGTAAGAAATGGAATAGTAAAGTGATGATTCACTAAATTGGCAAGATATTTTGATTAAAGCATGGTGTGCTGTCCTCCCCCATCAATGCTGCCACCCTCCTTTGGATAAATATGGGTCAAGTCTTGACCATTGACTAGACTTGGTCAACATTACTTAAAAATGCACTATTTCGGTTACTATTCACAAATAAATGCCATATTTGTGATTTTTTTGAAAATCTTGGAATTAGACCTCCTAATTTGGTAAATTATAGTACATTAGTATAGCAAGGTCTAATCCAATGCCTAACACCACTCAAAACCCACTCAGAAAGTCAATTTTCTCAAAACGTGCTTTAAGGAGTTTTAAAGCACAATTTGTGTTAGAACATGTTTTTGAGTTTGGTTTCATTTTATAATAGTTTTATAGTGTTCATTACTTAATTATAATACTTAGGAATCCACTTTGGATCCTAATTGAGGTCACACAATCTCTATGGTGTCTTAAAGCACATTTTTGGCTTTACCGATCTTAAGGCATGTTTTTGCCTTGTTGAGATCTTAGATTGTTCCCCAATGGTATTAAGATGATTATTAGTCTTATTAGATCATTAATAGATCATTTAATTAAGTTTTAGAAGTTAGGGGTATTTCAATTACAACCCATCTACACCTATGGTGACAGTTACACAGAGGACAACATCAACTAAAAACTGAAGCACCGATTGTGATATCCTCACTTCCATTCCTCCCCTTTACTCTCGAATTTGGACTTTATATTTCCCCCAAAATGTTATCAACTTTAAACAGATGAAATAGTAAGACTTTAAGCTCCTAAGACTCTCAATATATCCCCTTTAAAACTTCTGTACCAAGTTACACAGATGACTCCAGTTTCAGCAAACTGAACACGAAAATAGGTTACCTTCACTTTACCCCTTTCTTTTAAGTTGTTAATCTGTCTCCCATCCTGTCCCACGGTACCCATCTGTTTAGCTGGGTGTTCTAGCCATATTTCAAACTCAAAAACAATCTAACACAACTCTGTTATAATGTTACACAGAAACTCAAACCTTCAGTAAAACTATAAGACGGAAATATCAAATCCTGATATCCTTGCTTTTATTCTCTTCTGTTATTCGCATAACTGTCCCTCAATTTATCCCCAAGCACTTACCTACTTAGTTAAGTGTTGTATCTATGTTTTAAACTCAAAAGACAACCTAATCAACTCTATTAACCCCACTGATGCATTCCATATACTGAACTGAAAGAAATGAAAAACTGAACTGATGTGAAATTTTCTACTATTGTTTTCTTCTATTCTTTTAGTCTCTTTTCTATTTGTTATTAATCTGTCTTTCAATTCATCCCAAGGTACTCACCTACTTAATCAAGTGTTTAGGCTATGGCTTGAAACTCTAAACGAAACCACCATGATATTGTTTAACTGAAACTTCATGGACTAGGTTCAACTGATAACAGAACAGAAACTGAAAGCATGAACTGTTTTCTTTTTCTTCTATCCTCACCTTCTGTTTGTTCATGACTTGGTTTCTCTCGCTTCCCCTAGGCTCTTTAGCCATTTGGTTTCACATCTTAATATAGTTTAAAGTTTGAAACAACCCAAGGCACCGTTGTTAAATTTACAGAAAATCCATTATACAGATGCTGCAATTGTTGCAGGAAAACTGAAAATAGAAGCTGATATACTTCATTTTTTCTCGTTTCTTTGTCTCTGAGTTGACATTCGTTTTTCTCAAAATGTTAACACATTTAGTTAGACAAATTTGTAAGGCTTTAGGCTCATAAAACTCTCAATATACCCCTTCAAGACTCTCTGTACTCAGTTTCACAGAACAGAAGGAAAATGCACAGCAGACAGGTGACTTCTATCAATTTCCTTTCTGTTTACGATCTAGGTTCTGGTTTTTCCCCAGGTGTATATAAGTTAATTAGGTGGGCTAGATATGTAGTAGACTCAACATCATTTTCATAGAATCCCAATAACCCTCCTGGATTATAGTTATACAGGAAGCAATGAGTTTTAGAAATCTGTACAGAATAGTTAGGTAGTTTTAATACCTTTGGCTTCTTTCTGTGTTTTGGAATTTGTTCCTCCTGGTAATTTTCTTGGCAAATGTAGACTCCCAGATCTTGAACACTCGGCCTCAACTTCTGGATATGCCTCAGGTGAGGTGTTGAGCAGCTACAATCCAGTATAATTTCAATAAGGCCTAGGAGACTGCATGCATGTTTGCTGAAGCTGATGTTCGAACCAGAGTGCTGGTTCTTAATCCGTTTTTCTTCTTGAATGTAAACGCAGCAACTTGCAAAGAGGCTTGGCTATACTTCACGCATGAGCAAAATAACAGAGGCTCTAACTTGGGGTTGTCGTGGCATGCAGGTCAGGAGGAGGATCACTGGGGCAGGGACGTTCAACAACTGATAGAGGCACGGGAAAGACTGAATGCAGGGACTTATTAACTGATAGTGGGGTAAAGTTCCTATGAAACACTTTGTGGGAGTTTGAAAAAAATGTAACTTCTGATGCATGGAGGTTTGAGAAAACACAACTGATGCACACCACTTGGAAACTGAAATGTTTTTACTGAAATCAAGATAATGCAGATTGTGCTTGTGGTCTCCCAGGTGAATGTTCCCTTGACTACTGCTTGTGTGGCAATCAGAATGGCATGGGAGCATGGTGTGACTGAGTTTAAGTTGCTGGCGACATCACTCAGTACAAGAGGAAAGTTGGAGTTTGGGGTGCAGGTTTCGAAAACCAATAAAGACCTGCTGTCAGTTGACATCATTGTTGTCTACTCATGGAGCTAGATCAGGTGGGTGAGGAGTGAGTTCCTAGAGTCGAGTTAGTGCAGCCCATTCCCAAGAAGCATGCGTGGGAGTTAGGAACTCTTGAAAACTGAGGCCGCTAAGAGGATCACACACATCTGGAAGAGCATCAGAGAAAGAAATAATGCCCACATCTGCTACAAAACCTTGTCGATATCATGCTCCTGACTATGTGGTCTGTTGTTTAAATTTTTTTTGATGCAGATGTTACAGAGAACAGGTGGGGAGAGTGGGTAAATGAATAAGGGGGATGGTGATGATTCGCATGCTGAAGGTTACAAGGAACTGAGGTGGGTTGTCTCTGGTTTTCTTTTTTTTTTGTTCAACCAGGAGCAATACCGAGGAAGAAACAAGGGAATAAGTGGCACAAGTGAGATCTGTTTGGTTCGTTGCTCATTTTTTTTTGTAGTTACAGTGGTAGTCGAATTACAAGTATCATTAGGTTGGTATTGGTTACCGAATTCGAGCATAGCTCAACCAGTTAAGGCGTTTAGGAAGGGTACGAGAGGTACCGGGTTTGAATCCCGGCTAGAGCATGTTTGCTCTATTTTTGTATAAGTGTATATTCATGCCTATTTTTATCGTTTGTTACATATATATACATATATGCGACTATTTTATTTTGTCACGTTGTTAATTATGTTTATATATATCGACTATTTTGTTTTGTCGCGTTTTAGTTATATGAACCTATGCGACGTTATTAGTTATATATACAACATTGTAATATTGTAACATTGCGTATATGTATTTTCGTATACGTATATATAAGTACGTGACCGTATTAATATGTAACGTTGTCATGTTTTCGGACATGTATATGCCCGTACTAAATTTAATTGTTCATGTACTATCACATGTCCCGAATTATGTGACACATTATTCTTGGATATTCTTCACGCATTAATGATTTTATGTGTCTAATTGTTTTGGGGTGTTTCAACTTACCCCCCCCCCTTAAAAGGGACTTCATCCCGAAGTCTTACTTCCTTAGTCGATGTTTTCTCATTGTCGTTAATCCTTGGGATCATGTCCCGTATTCATTCATGATAACTAAGGGATCAAGTCCCATATCATAATTCTCACTACTCAGGTGTGCTTATAAGCACCATGCCACATTAGTGGCTTTTCTCACAAGTTTTCATAATAGTCCAAGGTTGAAATACCCTAAACTTAATTAGGGTGATTAAATTACTCTAATACGATATTGGGGGCCTATTAGTGCCTAATGAATTTTGGTAAAAAGAATAAATCCAAAAGAAACAAGAAAAATGCTTAAAAAGCGAAAAACGCTAAATTGGGCGTTAAGTGACCCTAGGATAAATACAACCTTAAAAAGGGTATTGGATGGATTTGAGAGGCTTAATAATGCCTAAATAATATATGGGAACAATTCCCGAAGAAAACGGATCCACATAATGTATTAAAACGCTAATAAAGCATTACTGCACGTTTTTCGAGAAAACCCGAAAACGTGACTTTAAGCGGTCAAACGAACCCGGAAAAATTATAGTTCATCAAATAACTATAAATAAACATTAATGGGAGCTTAATAGCCATCAAAAATAAAGAAACGAGGAAATTCCGGAAAACGGGCCCGGTTAGTGAATAGTGCTAAAACCGGGTAAATTAACGAGCGTTTTCTGTAAAAGACGAAAAACACTCCAGCTTATATACATGTGGGTGCTGGTTTTATTAAGTGAGTCAGCCTCACACACACACACACTCTAAACTAATAGAGAAAGAAAAAAAAAAAAAAAAAGAAAGGAAAAAGCTAAAGTAAAAAGCACTCACCTATTCTCTTTCCTCTCATTTCTCTCTTTCCTTTCTTCTTCCCCTCCCCACTGTTACCTTCCTCCTCTATTCTGCTGGAGCCTATTTTGAGCTCCTCCCATGCCTACTCTGTTATGCCCCAGTTTTTTTTTTATTTAATTTCATCCTGCTTCTATTTCGTTTCGGTTTTGCAAAGGGAGACTAATCATGTTTTGAATCTTGAGTTCATTCGTCTATGATTTATTCCGGTCTTTAGTATTCATTTTGCGAAAGGAGATTTACATTGTTCTTTTCTTCCTTTCGTTACTTAATTATTAGTAAGAGATGATAGTTATTAATAACTCTTTATTCCTTTTTGTTATTTATTCTTTGGTTAGTAAAAGGACTACTAACCTTCCTTTTCCTTCTTTTTACATTATGCTATTATTCATAAAGGAAGGAAATTCCAAATCTAATTTAATTTCCTTTCTCCTTCTTTCCTGACGAAATTTCACGTCAGTTTCTTCTCACCCAAAGAAGAAACTTCCGCTCTGCAAAGTTTTCCTCTTCCTCTTCCTCAATTTCTCTCTTCTTCACAATTCTTCCATCCTGCGAATTAATTAGTCTAGTGGCTAAGTTCAGCATCGAGGATTCCAATCCGTAGAGTCGGAGTGTGCGTTGCTGTTCATCAGTCAAGTTCCTTGCTTCTCCCTTCGGTGTTGGTCCTTTTCGATTTGTGCAAGTGTTTGTGATTTCGTGATGGAATTCGAGTAGAGATTGTTGTCGGGTCCACAGAGATGGCTTTGCGTCGGATGTGAGGTAGGTGGTGAATGGATTCGGTTGTTGTGTTCGTCCATGGGGATTTCTGATTTTGTTTGTTCTTCGTATATGATTGTTTTAACTCTTTGATTTGGTGATGTTTTTGGTTGATTTTGATGTGCGCTTGATGCGTTAAAACCCCATGGAAGGGTGTTTTCGATTGGTTAATTTGCTACAATAAGTTATGTATGTTTTGTGTGGGATTTGTGGCTTGGTTATGGCTGATTTCCGTAAGTGATTTTGCAGTTTTCGGTATGTCCTAACATGTGTCCGAACATTGAAGTTCGGACATCATACACCGGAGGATTTTCAGACTCTCGAATTAGGTCCGAACATGCAAGGTCGGACGCATGTTCGGACCGGCCTTTGTTTTAGCATAACTTCTTCGTTTGAGCTCCGTTTTGAGTGCCGTTTGCGGCGTTGGATTCCCTTTTTGAGTACTATCTGATCTAATATGTTTTAGCACATGTATGTGTAGTTTAATTTGAATGTCTTAGATAATCCTTTGAACTCTGATTTGCTCTGAAACATTGTTGGAGCTTCTACGCTTCTGTTTGGTTTTCGTGTTTGCTAGTCAGTGTATGACTTTTGTTTTGATAAGGGCTTATGATCCGTTTGATGTGCTTTGGCCCTCTGTTCTATTCTGTTAAAGGCTTCTGCTTCGTTTTGTAAGCTTCTGTTTTGGGACCTAGATGTTTAGCTTCTGAGCCTTGGAGTCGGGTCGGGCTGTCCCGTAGCATGCTGCGCAGGAATTCCTTCTGTTATTCCCTCGGGTTCCCTTCTGTTCTATCTCTCAGGGTCCCTTGGATGTTTAGTGACCGACGGGTCCATAGCTGTCTCTACGGCTTCTGTTGTGGGATCTTTGGATCCATAGGACGTTATATGAGTCCTTCTGATGTGTTAGCTGGTGTCTAGTGTCCCACCTCTGTTTTGATTGAGCTTCTGATATGAACTTCTGAGGTTGTGGTTTGCTTTGTTCTGATTTCAGACTTCCGTTCAATTTGCTCAGTTTCTGCTTCTCTGTTCTGATTTGACAAACTTCTATTTTGGTTCTGATCTGTCACTCTTTGATTTGAGAAAGCTTCGTTCTCTATCTGATTTCTGTTACGCTTTCGGTCTGATTTGCTAAGCTAAGCTTATGTATTAGTATAAGATTATGTTCAGTATATGTTTTGAGCATGCTCAGCTGATGAAGTTTATCACCTGAGCTATAGTTTGGCTCACCCCTATTTCCGTCTGATTTGCAGGTTTAAGTTTCCTTTGAAGACTCCGCTCTGCTTTCTGCATCGTCCTTCGCTTTGTATTTGTAGTTGTGGCTTAAGGCCCTTTGTAATTTGATTATGTGACGTAATGTAGTTTGGCTTCTGTATGTAATGTCAGATAGACCCTGTAAACTGTTTCTAGTTAATAAAAGTGTACTTTGTTTCAGTTTTGGGTTTCGTATGTTAGAGCCTTGCGTTATTAGGTAATAGATACGCGGCGTGTAACGCCCCTAACTCCTAGGATGGTTTTGGGGTCGTTACATTTAGTGGTATCAGAGCCAGGTTTGGTTTTCGTTGGGATTTGTGGGTGTTTGCCTGTCTACGCTTCCGTGTCATTGTTTGATATGTGCTAAGTGTTGTCTATTGCATGATTTGTCTGCTATCTGTTGTTTGATTTGAATGTTTCCTGGAGTCTGTTGAGTGCGTCTGCTCTATGGTTGTCCACTATCAGAGTAGCGCAGCGGAAGCGTAGTGTCTGATTGTCTATGTGCTTTCTATGCTTTGTGTCTGAATCTGAGGGAGTCGGGTCCTTTGGGAAAGGATGACCGAATGCAAGTTTCAGTTGTGAGCTTCAGTGGTGTGTTTTTGTTGTGTGAGTTGTCTTCTGTGCTGGGTGTTAGTCAGATTTGTTTGGGTTGTGTGGCATGTGGAATTGGAATAGTTTGGATGGTGTGAGAAACTAAATTGTGAGTTTGGTGGTTTTTAGTTGTGTGTTCTGATTGGGCAGTGTGTTGTGCGGAGTCACGTATGTGACTTCTGGTGAGGATTGGTTGTGTGATAAGTTGTGACGTGGTTCAAGAGTGTTTCAGTTGTGCGATCCGGCTAGGTGTGTGCTTTAGCTCTTGGTTGGATGTGCTGTGAGTATGGCCTACGAGTTGAGTAAGGTAATGTGTTGTGATGTGAGTTCGAGTGTGCGCTTGGTCTATATGTTTTGTGTTTGGGTGTGGGTTTGGTTTGCGAGGTCTGAGTTGAGTGATGGGTCCTAGGAGCGCTTCAGCTTGTTTTCAGGAGTGTAGGCTGTGCTTTAGTCCTGAGCGGGTTATGGTGTGAGCTTAGACTGTGAAGTTCTCGTTTGGGTGAGAATCTTGGCTGAGAGTTTTGAGTTGTGGGATGTCAGCCAATGGGTGCTTCAGTGTGTGTTTCAGAGGGTGTGTTGAGCTTTGGTTCTGAGTGGCTTGTGGTGTGGGTTCGAGAGATTTGTTTGGTTGGTCCTTTGTAGAAGGACGTCTTTTGAGAGAGTTGAGTGTTTCTTCTGTGTCTCTAGGCTGAGCTTTAGTAACCTTTCGTTATGTTCTTTTGGTTTGGCAGTCAGCAACGAGTGCGAGTGCTGCCCTGTTTCTTTTGAGATGTGTGGTCTCCTTTCTATCAGTAAGTCAGCCAGTAAACTTTGAGTGCTAGCTCTTTGAGGTTAGAGCCTCTGAATTGGGTGAGTGTTCTTCTTGCGCCTTGGGGCTAACCTTCTGTTGAGTTCCTCTGTTAGCCATTGAGTAGTGAGTTTCAGTGTTGTGCATATGCTTCCCGCTTAATCTTCTGTAACCATCTGCTTTGCCCCTTTATGTTAGTGAAATAGTCTGAGAGGTCTGTGGAATAGCTCATGCAAAGTTAGAGCTTCTGGAAGTGTGAGAGTTCCTTTCATGCCTTTGTGATGAGCTTTTCAGTGATTCCCGTTTTGGTTCCTTTTTTCTGTGAGACAACCAGTGATTCGATGGGATGGCCCGTGTAAGATAGAGCTCTGAGATTGCGAGTATTCCTTCGGTGCCCTAAATTTAAGTGGTTAGGTAATCTTTTACTTTGTTCCTTCTATTAGTGAGTCTGCTAGTATGCTTTGCAAGGCGGGTTTCTAAAGTGTTTGAGTGCTTCTCCTGTGCTTCAAGACTAAGTGTTGGTGACCTCCTAGTGTGCTCTTATGTCATTCAGTTAGCAGTAAGTTGAGGAAGTTCCAGTAACCTTCTGCTTCGTTCTTTTGTTAGCGTTTGAGCCAGTAGGTTCGGTGTGTTAGCATGGGTATGATTAGCGATGTGGAGTGTGTTTCCTGTGCCTTAGTCTGAGATTGTGAGGGCCTTCTGGTATGTTCCATGTCTGTTAGTCAGTGGTGAGTCTGGGTGTGGCTCCTGTGCTTTCAGGGTTAGTTCTTAGTTACCTTGGCTTCGTTCCTTCGGTCAGCAAGTCAGTTGTCAAGTTGAAGTGTTAGCTCTGTGAGATGTAAGTGTTTCCTTCCGTGCTCTAAAGTTTTGTGCCAGTAATATTCTGCTTCCCCTTCTGTCAGGCTATCAGTTGTGAATCTTGTTCTGAGTGGCAACTCCCTGTGAGGGTTGACCTTTGATCTGTGAGCTTCATTCTGCATGTCTTAGAGTTTGTAGTATTCTCCTGCACTTGAGGGCATTCGTGTGTATTCCGGGTTTCGTCGAATTTCGAGGACGAAATTCTTTTTAAGGGGGGTATAATGTTATGCCCCAGTTTTTTTTTATTTAATTTCATCCTGCTTCTATTTCGTTTCGGTTTTGCAAAGGGAGACTAATCATGTTTTGAATCTTGAGTTCATTCGTCTATGATTTATTCCGGTCTTTAGTATTCATTTTGAGAAAGGAGATTTACATTGTTCTTTTCATCCTTTCGTTACTTAATTATTAGTAAGAGATGATAGTTATTAATAACTCTTTATTCCTTTTTGTTATTTATTCTTTGGTTAGTAAAAGGACTACTAACCTTCCTTTTCCTTCTTTTTACGTTATGCTATTATTCATAAAGGAAGGAAATTCCAAATCTAATTTAATTTCCTTCTCCTTCTTTCCTGACGACATTTCACGTCAGTTTCTTCTCACCCAAAGAAGAAACTTCCGCTCTGCAAAGTTTTCCTCTTCCTCTTCCTCAATTTCTCTCTTCTTCACAATTCTTCCATCCTGCGAATTAATTAGTCTAGTGGCTAAGTTCAGCATCGAGGATTCCAATCCGTAGAGTCGGAGTGTGCGTTGCTGTTCATCAGTCAAGTTCCTTGCTTCTCCCTTCGGTGTTGGTCCTTTTCGATTTGTGCGAGTGTTTGTGATTTCGTGATGGAATTCGAGTAGAGATTGTTGTCGGGTCCGCAGAGATGGCTTTGCGTCGGATGTGAGGTAGGTGGTGAATGGATTCGGTTGTGTGTGTTCGTCCATGGGGATTTCTGATTTTGTTTGTTCTTCGTATATGATTGTTTTAACTCTTTGATTTGGTGATGTTTTTGGTTGATTTTGATGTGCGCTTGATGCGTTAAAACCCCATGGAAGGGTGTTTTCGATTGGTTAATTTGCTACAATAAGTTATGTATGTTTTGTGGGGGATTTGTGGCTTGGTTATGGCTGATTTCCGTAAGTGATTTTGCAGTTTTCGGTATGTCCTAACATGTGTCCGAACATTGAAGTTCGGACATCATACGCCGGAGGATTTTCAGACTCTCGAATTAGGTCCGAACATGCAAGGTCGGACGCATGTTCGGACCGGCCTTTGTTTTAGCATAACTTCTTCGTTTGAGCTCCGTTTTGAGTGCCGTTTGCGGCGTTGGATTCCTCTTTTCGAGTACTATCGGATCTAATATGTTTTAGCACATGTATATGTGTAGTTTAATTTGAATGTCTTAGATAATCCTTTGAACTCTGATTTGCTCTGAAACATTGTTGGAGCTTCTACGCTTCTGTTTGGTTTTCGTGTTTGCTAGTCAGTGTATGACTTTTGTTTTGATAAGGGCTTATGATCCGTTTGATGTGCTTTGGCCCTCTGTTCTATTCTGTTAAAGGCTTCTGCTTCGTTTTGTAAAGCTTCTGTTTTGGGACCTAGATGTTTAGCTTCTGAGCCTTGGATAGTCGGGTCGGGCTGTCCCGTAG
This sequence comes from Limonium bicolor, assembly GCA_023374045.1. NCBI lineage: Eukaryota > Viridiplantae > Streptophyta > Magnoliopsida > Caryophyllales > Plumbaginaceae > Limonium > Limonium bicolor. The sequence goes on along the minus strand of CM041777.1, from coordinate 318,005,740 downwards.
CATGCTGCGCAGGAATTCCTTCTGTTATTCCCTCGGGTTCCCTTCTGTTCTATCTCTCAGGGTCCCTTGGATGTTTAGTGACCGACGGGTCCATAGCTGTCTCTACGGCTTCTGTTGTGGGATCTTTGGATCCATAGGACGTTATATGAGTCCTTCTGATGTGTCAGCTGGTGTCTAGTGTCCCACCTCTGTTTTGATTGAGCTTCTGATATGAACTTCTGAGGTTGTGGTTTGCTTTGTTCTGATTTCAGACTTCCGTTCAATTTGCTCAGTTTCTGCTTCTCTGTTCTGATTTGACAAACTTCTATTTTGGTTCTGATCTGTCACTCCTCTGATTTGAGAAAGCTTCGTTCTCTATCTGATTTCTGTTACGCTTTCGGTCTGATTTGCTAAGCTTATGTATTAGTATAAGATTATGTTCAGTATATGTTTTGAGCATGCTCAGCTGATGAAGTTTATCACCTGCTGAGCTATAGTTTGGCTCACCCCTATTTCCGTCTGATTTGCAGGTTTAAGTTTCCTTTGAAGACTCCGCTCTGCTTTCTGCATCGTCCTTCGCTTTGTATTTGTAGTTGTGGCTTAAGGCCCTTTGTAATTTGATTATGTGACGTAATGTAGTTTGGCTTCTGTATGTAATGTCAGATAGACCCTGTAAACTGTTTCTAGTTAATAAAAGTGTACTTTGTTTCAGTTTTGGGTTTCGTATGTTAGAGCCTTGCGTTATTAGGTAATAGATACGCGGCGTGTAACGTCCCTAACTCCTAGGGTGGTTTTGGGGTCGTTACATACTCCCTCTTTCCTTCCATGCTCTGGCTACATACTAGCTCCAATCACAAAAATAATCACATATTCTTCATCCCCTCAACTAGCTCTACACTTCTCTCTTTTTAAAATTCCAAAAGGATGAAGTTGACCTCCATGGGTTTTCCCCATTTGAAGAGAAAATAGCACCAATGTGTAGCTCGGAGCCCCCTCTCTCAAACAAGGTAAAAATTTCATTGAAAAACTCATTTTTGTTCTTCCTCCTTTGGTAGCCGATTTTTTCTCTCCCTCTTACCTTGTTCTCCTCTTGGTTTTGAGCTTCATTTCAACCCTTCAATGGTGGTTTGGATCCCCTCTTTGATTCATGACCAAAGCCCACCTTAGGGTTTAAGGTAAATTCTCATTTTTGTGCTCTAAGCACTTTCTCTTACTTCCTAACTTAATTTATAAGCATGGGTGTATTAATTAGTGCCTAATTCCCCATTGTTGTTAAATTTGAGGTTGGAATATGGTTGGCAACTTGACGATTTTGACCAAGAAAGAGGAGATGAGGAGCTTGGATACAAAGAATGAAGGAATGAGGTAATTAAATTACCCTAATGCTATTTTGAACGCTTTAGGAATTGGGATGGGTGAAATTAAATAATACAACCAAAATATGTGTGGTAGTGTGCTTGGTTAGGAATTGGTAGATTTGTGAATTTAATTATGAATTGAGGGCCTTGAGCCAAATGGGGTGAGGCTTGTGTTTATATTGATGTGTGGTGGATTTTAAATTGATTTAATGTGCTGGTAGGACCCTTGTAGGGGTGTGGCTAGATTAGGAATGAGAAACGGTGAAAAGATGAATTTGGACATGTTAGGTTTTTGGGGAGGTTATGGCAACATTTTGGTAGAAAAACAAGTGTTTAAAGATGACTTAGTGTATTGGAGAACCTAGGTGTTTGTAGTGTTTTTTAGAGTTTAGTGATAGCCTTGAAATGGCATTTGGAGAACTAGAGGAAAGGAGGTAAAAATCTGTAGCAAATAAGTATTGAAATGCTTTGGAAAAACTAGAAAAGAACAAGTGTGCAAGACTTAGGAAATGAGAGTTGGACTTGGGTTTTAGAAGTGCATTTATGCAGGAATGAATTGCAATGGTCATTGATGGATTTGGTGAAGTTGGTAAGAGGTAGAAACTAGCAATAAGGAGTTAGAAATGCATAAGAGGGAAAAATGCAAAATGTGGGAACTTGAATTGTTGAATTTGAACAAAGAATTGGAGTAGGGATTTAACCAAGGATTTGAGATGGTTTAGAGCATGTTTTAGGGTGATTAATTATGTAGAAAACTTTGGAAATTAGGGAAAGTTTGAGGGTGGTTTAAGGGTTGATTTGGGGTTGAAAAATCCACTAAGTAGCAGTTTTTAGTAGGGTCCGGGACTTAGGACATGCACCAAGTCCCGGACCGCACTTAAAATCAGTTAGAGACTTAAAACAGGCATTGGTCCGGGACCTAGGTCCAGGACCAAGTCCCGAACCAGGGTAGAAAATATGGCCGAGAGTTAGACAGTGCATTGGTCCGGGACCTAGGGTCCGGACCAGGTCCCGGACCACCCCAAGAATTGCCTAGAAAGCGTTTTTCAGGGTTCTAAACATGAGGGATTGAATGGTATTGGTTTTAGGAGTTGTTTAGGAGTTGTTTGGTGACCTTTAAAGGTCCTCAGATGTATAAACAAGTGTTGGAAGTGAGTGAGTAAGTTGAGGAATTAAGTACACTAAGTTAAACTGAAATAACGGGATAACGGGGTAAGTACAGGAGTAGCAATTATGTACATACCGTAACGCCTTGATATTAATGGAACCATTTGACATGTAATTAGTGGTTCAAGAGTAAGACACGAGGAACAAGTGTGAACCAAGGAACGTGAGAACACCAGGTAAAGTTAACCCCGGTGAAAGGTATGATTTCCTCATACTCTGTATCCTAACTTGGTTACCCCGATTTGTGTGCTTGTTTGATTGTGTGATCACCTAACAAGATAAATGAACGAATCGGATTGTTTGCACTTGTTGGTGCTTGTATTGTGTTATTGCTTGTTGGTTTGTAATTTGCACCGAAGTTTGTATAATTCATGAAATGTGAATTTGAATGAATTGTTTGAATGTTGAATGTTTATGGTAGTGCGACTCATAGTTGAGTCTTGTGTGAGTAGAGACTCGTAGGAAGAGTCAAGTGCGAACTAATAAAAGGTGGAAACACACTACAACTATCGAACCAATACACGGTAGCATAAACCTACGAACTCACTAGAACGTGAGAAATTATACGGGAGTAGTAACCTCCCGATAACGGTTAGAGAGCCAAATTGCTTTAATCCACACAATAATTAATAGTGGAAGTATATGAGTAACCTCTACTAGAGGACTTGATAATTGTTCAAACAATGAACCGTGAGTAAAGTAAAGTATGGTAAGGGATCACCAAACCCCTCAGAAAGATAGTCGACCCCCACTGAGAGGAACCGACTAAAATCAACCATGTCACGAACTTGAGAGTATTCGACAAGTTGGTAAAACCTTAATTCTTGGAATACTAGACATTGAGGAAATTCCCTAAGCCGTTAGATGTTATCGAGAGAGATGCTTCTAGGCTAATCCTTGAGATTATGAAATGACTCCGTGAGAGGAGTTTGGGAATTTGAGTAGTCCGGTTGAGAACTGGACATTGGTGGACTTGAGGAGCTAAATGTATAGCCCCTTTTGTATTTTTAAACCCGGTGGTGGGTCTTGTGTATGACCCTGCCTGGAGGTCATAAGAATGACTTAACATATATCTTGGAGTAATGTGTATGGATTGGGAACTTGTGTATTGAGTATTGAGAATTGAGCATGGGAGCATTGAGTACGAGTTGAGACTTGAGAGTATTGAGCTGTAATTGAGTATTGAGTTGAGATTGAGAGCAAGAGAATTCGAGTAAGAGTAACCCTAGTGAGTGGGTGATGAGGTAGAAAGAATTGAGGCATAGTGAGGTAAAACCCTCAAAAGTAAACTAACCTCTTGATGTGTGTTAGTAATTGTGTTCTCCCTTGAACTTTGATTGGGAATGTACATATATAATGTATGTGTATGCATGCTGTTTGAATGAAATGAACCACATGCTCTCAACCAATTAGTCGGCTTACCCTCGCTAGTACGCGGGGTATGCGGAAGTCATATGCAGCAATTTTGCTGAGCCCCTAGGGGCATCGTTTTTATTTTCCAGGTACAATGAAGCCGTCAACCGTTCGAGAGTAGGACGGGGTTGTTATTGTTATGGGTAGTTGTTTAAGGAAGTGTATTTGTGTACCGTGGGATTGTAAGTTGGTTGTTATTGATAAGTCGGGAATTGTAGATACTCGGTATAATACAGATGGAGATTGTATTGTATATTGTGGAGTGTAAGTTTGTATTTGATTTGAGAATTTATAAGGGAATGGAATGTATCATTTCGTATAGTTTACTCGGTAAAGACCCATCAGACCGATATTGTGTTTTATTATTTGTTTGGAATTGGCCTTGTTAGTCACGTGGGTGACTAACGGCATTGTTTTACCCCCGGTTGTATTAAGAATTTCCGCTGCTTGTGTAATGATTTTGGAGACGGGTTAGGAGCTGATGTTGTGATTGCCAGTAGGGGTGTTACAAAAAGTGGTATCAGAGCGAAGTATCACTCTTATGGTCTAAATACCAAGTTAGGAAAATACCGAGTTAGGTATTAGAGACTTAGGGCTAAGGGTTGAGTGTCAGCGTGTGAGGTACGCTAGATAGGAACTTCCAGCGTGATCTAAATACCTACACAACCATTCCCGCCCTCCGCAACCCCCATTATAAGTTGGGAAAAGAACGCCAGAGAGATGGAAAGACCTCTCAAACTCGGGTTAACCCAATCTGGCAGTTGTAAATATACTTTGTAGAGAAAAAGAACCTGACACACGGTAGATTCGCAGTCACGAGAACCATGTGCAGCCAACAAGAAGGGAGGCATAGCTACACAATAAGCAGAGAAGCAAAGTCATAAAACCCGAGACAAGGGAGTCTGTGTTCGACAAACGTTTGACCATACCGTCAACAACATACAACCAACGACAGAATTAGTCAAGGTTGGGTTAACTCCAAACCTACAAAGCCGAAGGGCGGTGATATCCAAATAACATAGTTCGGACAACTATGGGAATGTGCATAAGACTTACACCAACAGGACTACAAAGTAGTTCCTAAGGATTAGTCAAACCCCGGTAACCACCGTAAGGGTGTGGGAATGAGCAGTAAAGCAAGGTACACGGAGTACCACAAGGATCAGGAAAGCACCCGAATTAACAACAACCTTGTCTAGAACACTGAGAAAGTACTCAGAAGTTCAATCACTAAGACCAAAAACGGATGGAAGATCCAATCAAGCCACCAAGTATGGTGAAAACAATACTGTAATCGGTACAAGTTAACCTAAAAACCGACGTACCCGCGCACTTGCCAAGGCAAGTGCAACAATAACAAGGCAAATTAGGAGACTTTTGACGACTAACAAGTACTTACTAAACTACCACCAGGGAGATGGAAGCAAACATAGGATCACCAATCCTAAGAACTTGAAGAATCAACCTTGGAAAGGCCTAACGGCCTGACCATCATACTATCAAACATACCAGTCAGCAAGAAGCTAGACTTGGCCAAGACCTCAAACATGGCAAGGCCATGAAGATTTCTTTCAAAACTCGGGATTTTAATTCAAACATAAAACTTTTCTTTTAAATCCACAAACTTTTCTTTTAAAACCTCAGATTTTTAAAACCAAACCAGAAGAATCACGGTGATTATCATATAGTGATACAAGAGGAGTTGACAATAAAATACTTAACCTAGGCGTGTGACGAGCACTACGAGTGTACCCAATACGGGATGTGGGACGACCGCACTCCGAAGGAGCTTGCGGGCCTGACAGACCCTTTTTGTGAATTAGTCAGGTAAGTGGTAACGTACCGGTAAGGTACCCCACATATGTATACATGTAGTGTACGAAACACGGGATGTAGTCAGCTCCGTTCTACGGACAATAAGGTAAATGCAGACCGAAATAGTTGAATACCCCAAATGATCGAAGAACCCAGACGAGCTCACAAAGCTAAAAGGAGTCAAGAACTCACCCCAGGAGAACAATTAAGAGTTAGGAAGTGCGAGAAGCACTAGTAATTGACTAAAGACATTGGAGATGTCTCAAGAATTCGAAACAAAGCATGAAATAGCCGGAATGGATACCCAGTCTAAGCATAGTGAGGCAAATGCCTGATGAGAACACACAATGTTCAAAGAACATAGTGAAGTACCCAGAGTGATCATCTAAGGTACCGAAGGATGCCAATCACCACCAAGGAAAAATACCAAACCTGTTAAAACCATAAGATAAGCATTGTAGTCTACCCTAAGAACGGGAAACGTATAACCTAAACGGGACAACTTGAAACCCAGAACCGCAATGCGGAGAAGACAGAACATACTCAAATGTTAGCCAAAGGTAATGGCATAACATGAAAACACCCAGGAGCAATCCTTGAAGGGTGCTGAATTAAGTGTCGTGATGAGAGCACTATAATTACAACGAACACTCGTTTAAAACACCGAAGGGATCCCACTTACTAGGGGATACCCTGAATTAATAAATGGTACCGACCAATACGGAAATACTTGAAGGGTCCCCAATAAATGGAAATGATGCGATAACCTTACCAAGGAGCCGGTAATACCTCCAAACCATTTGATGGTATACCGATAAGCAAGCTTGTATACAGCCTAAGATGAGCAAAGCTCTAGGCAACGTGGCTAGTAAGCCAGGAACCCATTACAATACAAATTCAACGGTTGCAAAACCATTGTAAATCATACGAAGAGTTGCTGAGAACGGCACCAGTAAGATTGTTTAATAACCAACGAGCGAGGATACCCCTCATTAATGTGAAACCGCAAAAGCGGTGAACACATAGGTTCCAAGAAGGGAATACCATTAGTGAATATCTGATAATACATCTCTCAGAACTACTAATGTAGTGGAGCTTGAGCATCAAGTCATTGCCAAGCAAAAATTGTAACAAATATAGCCAAAGAAAGCTTTGATAGCAATTGGCAGAAACCGAGGAGTAATCGGTTAAGAGGAAATATGTGAAGTATGAACCTGAAGTGTAAAAACCAATAACGCTCAAGGAGCTGAGAGATATAAAAGAATGTCATATGCCATAATCAGCCAAGTAAATGGCGAACCATTGTCTAATGGTAGAAATACATGAGCGGATGCTAAGGTAATAGCGGATGCCATGAAAACCAATGTCGTAAATAAATACGAACATGGTGCGCAGCAAGCGACCAATACATGTGAATAAATCACAAGATGATATGGAGTTGATGAATAAAGATGGTTGACGGACCGCGTAACAAGGAAACAATATTCATTCCTATTGCAATCTCACAAGAGATTTACTGCCCAGGGGTTTACGCCTCTGCACTCTGTAGGGCTGAGTGTTTCGGTATTGCACTTGTGCAGTAATGATCGAGTGGAATAGCTAGGAAGTTGGGAAGATGATAATTGTGGTAAAAGGTAGAAGGAGAAGTACAAAGTCACAGGGACCGAAGCATTGAAAATGCAAGGTCATAATTTAGAAACTACTGACAACAGAGGAAGTACTATAACTAAGTAGTGGCTCAACCTCAACCGACAATAAGTCGGAGGAATCAAGTGAATAACCACGAAAATACACAACAATATGTATATAGATTCCTAAAGAGCTGGATAGAAAATCAGAAGCTCATTGAATTCGCGCACGGTAAAAGAATACCACGCTTGATTGATAAACCTTATTCCCAACTTAACGGGATAAAAGGGTGACGTATCACATTTTAAGGATAGCGAGAAGGGCAAATAAACCCTAAGTTATCAAGGTCACGCAGCAGAAGCTAGTGGGCCCAAATTCTAAGGTTTAATACACCTAGTGAATGAATGAATAATTATTAATGCCTTGAAGCCTTTAAGGCTAGAACCAAACCCGGTTCATAGTAAATAAACTCCGATAAGAATCCCTGGTGCAGAGACTAAACTAGTAAATTAGTTAAGACCCTTTGACCAGAATACATTGTGTATAGACCGCATGGAAGTTGAACCACTCCATGACGGTAGAACGCCTTACACCATGTCCAATGTTGGACACATTGTAGATTACGTGGGCGTAATCCCTTTTTAAGGGGGTAGGGCGAAAACCGTGAAGGTATGTTTTACGTTTTAGGGCGTAAACTACAATGCGCATAGCGCAAAAGTATTTGTGTGATGATTGGTACTTATGTTACATAAACATATGCATCCATTCATAATGTAATTAAGGTTGATTGTGAAATTTGAAATAGAAAGGAGTATTGTTTGTGAGAGATTTGAGGTGAATGGAGTAGAGAAACTCCATGGGGAATGAGAACCCCGATTGGTAATAATTTGGGAAATGAGTATGTTTGAGGAGTTTAATGAGTATGTTGGAGGAATTTGATGAGTATAAATTGGTATGAAACTGATGTTGAACCCAGTGGGAATTGAGTCCCCTAGGTGAATTAAGTTGATTTGATTTTTCTTGTAAATGATTGAGGATAGAAATTGATTTTACTTGTGAACTATTGGAGGATAAAGAATTAATTGGAAAACTAACTTTGGAATTTCTTAGGTATAGTAGTTGAAGAAATTGGGTAATAAATGATGAGATGATAGTAAATGAGTAAATGGATTCTAGAATTTGGTAAATGTATGATTATGATTAGAAAGACAAAAAGATAGAAAATGAAATTAATGTTTGACTATTTAATTGTGTGAATTGGGGTGGGAGGGGGAACTTGGTTTGCTAGCGATCAAGGGAAACCGAACACCAAAGTGGGGTGGATGGATAGTTCAACACCAATGCTGATCACATTGGGGTTGAATGACTCTTGAAGCTCCGTATAAGTGACCATAAATAATCACACTAGTAATAGGTGAAACTAACATAAATTGGAATTTGGAGTTACATTGAAGTTTTCAAAGTGAACTTCCAAATTGGTTTTGATATAAATGATTTTCTTCAAACTTGAGAATGAGGATTAGTTTTGAAACCACTCCCACGGGCGCTAGCGGATCTTTCATGGCTAGGTACGGGTATCTGGTTGAACCATGGAGGTGAAGCTGGTTGTGAGTCGGTGGAAGTGATGATTAGTTTTGAAACCGCTGTCACCCGCCGTGGCTGCGGCCTTAAGTCTTGATGACCGGATGAACAATGGGCATGTGTTTTGTATTTGTCCAAGGGCCGCCGGATATGTGTAGTCCGGTCAGGGAAGAGTACCCACTTTGGAGCCTGAGGATTCTCTAGAGGTGTAAATGAATTTGATCATAACCAAAGGACCGTAGAGCCAGAAAGAGTAAGTTCTCAATGTCATGACGACCGTCAACCAGAGAGCATAAGTGTTCAAACGTGACCGGTACCTGAGGGATCACTCGATATGGGGGAGGACTTAGTGCCTAATTGTCTGTGGATGGACCCCCATTGAGAGGTTGGATAACGGATATTTTTGGTTTCTATGCATGCTTGACATGTTGTTGGATGTGTGGTATGCATTGAGTTAGGCTTTTGGAGTCTGACAGGTTATAGAGATATTATAACCATTGTATTGAATATTAGGGTGACTAACAATTTTAGATCCACCAACTTTGAGGGCAATGTTCTTTAAGGGGGTAGGTTGAAATACCCCGAACTTTATTAGGGTAATTAAATTACTCTAATACGATATTGGGGGCCTATTAGTGCCTAATGAATTTTGGTAAAAAGAATAAATCCAAAAGAAACAAAAAAACGCTTAAAAAGCGAAAAACGCTAAATTGGGCGTTAAGTGACCCTAAGAGAAATACAACCTTAAAAAGAGTATTGGATGGGTTGTAGAGGCTTAATAATGCCTAAATAATATATGGGAAAAATTCCCGAAGAAAACGGATCCAAATAATGTATTAAAACGCTAATAAAGCTTTAGCGCACATTTTTTGAGAAAACCCGAAAACGTGACTTTAAGTGGTCAAACGAACCCGTAAAAATTATAGTTCATCAAATAACTATAAATAAACATTAATGGGATCTTAATAGCCATCAAAAATAAAGAAACGAGGAAATTCCGGAAAACGGGCCCGGTTAGTGAATAGTGCTAAAACCGGGTAAATTAACGAGCGTTTTCTATAAAAGACGAAAAACACTCCAGATTATATACATGTGGGGGCCGGTTTTATTAAGTGAGTCAGCCTCACACACACACACACACACTCTAAACTAATAAAGAAAGAAAGAAAAAGGAAAAAAAAGAAAGGAAAAAGCAAAAGTAAAAAGCACTCACCTATTCTCTCTCCTCTCATTTCTCTCTTTCCTTTCTTCTTCCCCTCCCCACCGTCACCTTCCTCCTCTCTTCTGCTGGAGCCAATTTTGAGCTCCTCCCATGGCTACTCCCTCTTTCCTTCCATGCTCTGGCTACATACAAGCTCCAATCACAAAAATAATCACATATTCTTCATCCCCTCAACTAGCTCTACACTTCTCTCTTTTTAAAATTCCAAAAGGATGAAGTTGACCTCCATGGGTTTTCCTCAATTGAAGAGAAAATAGCACCAATGTGTAGCTTGGAGCTCCCTCTCTTAAACAAGGTAAACATTACATTGAAAAACTCATTTTTGTTCTTCCTCCTTTGGTAGCCGATTTTTGCTCTCCCTCTTACCTTGTTCTCCTCTTGGTTTTGAGCTTCATTTCAACCCTTCAATGGTGGTTTGGAGCCCCTCTTTGATTCATGACCAAAGCCCACCTTAGGGTTTAAGGTCTCATTTTTGTGCTCTAAGCACTACCTCTTGCTTCCTAACTTAATTTATAAGCATGGGTATATTAATTAGTGCCTAATTCCCCATTTGGGTGTTAAATTTGAGGTTGGTAAATGGTTGGTCAAGTTGACCGATTTTGACCAGGAAAGAGGAGATGAGGAGCTTGGATACAAAGAATGAAGGAATGAGGTAATTAAATTTCCCTAATGCTATTTTGAATGCTTTTGGAATTGGGATGGGAGAAAGTAAATAATAAAACCAAAATATCGTGGTAGTGTGCTTGGTTTGGAATTGGTAGATTTGTGAATTTAATTATGAATTGAGGGCCTTGGAGCCAAATGGGTGAGGCTTGTGTTTTATATTGATGTGTGGTGGATTTTAAATTGATTTAATGTGCTGGTAGGACCTTGTAGGGGTGTGGCTAGATTAGGAATGTGAAATAGTGAAATGATGAATTTGGACATGTTAGGTTTATGGGGAGGTTATGGCAAAATTTTGGTAGAAAAACAAGTGTTTAAAGATGACTTAGTGTATTGGAGAACCTAGGTGTTTGTAGTGTTGTTTAGAATTGAGTGATAGCCTTGAAATGGCATTTGGAGAACTAGAGGAAAGGAGGTAAAAATCTGTAGCAAATAAGTATTGAAATGCTTTGGAAAAATTAGAAAAGAGCAAGTGTGCAAGACTTAGGAAATGAGAGTTGGACTTGGGTTTTAGAAGTGCATTTATGTAGGAATGAATTCTTGGGTTTTAGAAGTGCATTTATGTAGGAATGAATTGAAATGGTCATTGATGGATTTGGTGAGGTTGGTAAGAGGTAGAAACTAGCAATAAGGAGTTAGAAATGCATAAGAGCGAAAAATGCAAAATGTGGGAACTTGAATTGTTGAATTTGAACAAAGAATTGGAGTAGGGATTTAACCAAGGATTTGAGGTGGTTTAGAGCATGTTTTAGGGTGATTAATTATGTAGAAAACTTGTGGAAAGAGTAGGGAAAGTTTGAGGGTGGTTTAAGGGTTGATTTGGGGTTGAAAAATCTACTAAGTAGCAGTTTTTAGCAGGGTCCGGGACTTAGGATATGCACCAAGTCCCGGACCGCACTTAAAATCAGTTCGAGACTTAAAACAGGCATTGGTCCTGGACCTAGGTCCAGGACCAAGTTCCGGACCAGGGTAGAAAATATGGCCGAGAGTTAGACAGTGCATTGGTCCGGGACCTAGGGTCCGGACCAGGTCCCCGACCACCCCCAGAATTGCCTAAAAAACGTTTTTAAGGGTTCTAAACATGGGGGATTGAATGGTATTGGTTTTAGGAGTTATTTAGGAGTTATTTGGTGACCTTTAAAGGTCCTAAGATGTATATACAAGTGTTGGAAGTGAGTGAGTAAGTTGAGAATTAAGTACACTAAGTTAAACCGAAATAACGGGATAACGGGGTAAGTACGGGAGTAGCAATTATGTACATACCGTAACGCCTTGATATTAATGGAACCATTTGTCATGTAATTAGTGGTTCAAGAGTAATACACGAAACAAGTGTGAACCGAGGAACGTGAGAACACCCGGTAAAGTTAACCCCGGTGAAAGGTATGATTTCCTCATGCTCTGTATCCTAACTTGGTTACCCCGATTTGTGTGCTTGTTTGATTGTGTGATCACCTAACAAGATAAATGCAAGAATCGGATTGTTTGCACTTGTTGGTGCTTGTATTGTGTTGTTGCTTGTTGGTTTGTAATTTGCACCGAAGTTTGTATATTCATGAAATTTGAATTTGAATGAATTGTTTGAATGTTGAATGTTTATGGTAGTGCGACTCATAGTTGAGTCTTGTGTGAGTAGAGACTCGTAGAAAGAGTCAAGTGCGAACTAATAAAAGGTGGAAACACACTACAACTATCGAACCAATACACGGTAACATAAACCTACGAACTCACTAGAACGTGAGAAAGTATACGAGAGTAGTAACCTCTCGATAACGGTAAGAGAGCCAAATTGATTTAATCCACACAATAATTAATAGTGGAAGTATATGAGTAACCTCTACTAGAGGACTTGATAATTGTTCAAACAATGAACCGTGAGTAAAGTAAAGAATGGTAAGGATTCACCAAACCCCTTGGAAAGATAGTCGACCTCCAATGAGAGGAACCGACTAAAATCAACAATGTCACGAACTTGAGATTATTCGATAAGTTGGGTAAAACCTTAATCATTATTTATTGGAATATAATCCAAATATAAATCATTTCACGTACGCATGCAAACCTATGCATGAAAACGTTACGTAAAAACAGTCGTTTCACCATAAACGCTAAAACGCCTTAGAAGCATATGGTCAAACATGACCTTGTATGACCCTAATATTCAAACCAAATGGTCATACAATTATTATATGAATATACAAATATATTCCCTAAGCTAATTCAGTCAAAACGCAAAACGCTCGGGAGTGCTCACGCCCGCTCCTTAAAGCACGAAAAGTCCGGAGGAGTGCCGAGGTGGCACGAACTCCTATAAAATTAATTCCTTGAGTTCCTAACATCATTATTAACCATAAAGAGAACCCACGAAGTGGTTTCTCAAAATTCAGCAAAAACCAAAGGAGGATTTCTTAGCGCTCCTTTTTGGCCCGGGAGTGTCCCGATGGCCCGTAAATTATGTCACGGGTTGATATAACCCCATATAACTCAATGTAACATCTTAGTATATGTTTATTTACTATAATAAGTGTTTACAAACACTTGGAACTCATAAAACAATTGGTTTCCCAAAATTTCCTTAGAGCACAAAAACACACCTTCGGGTGTCACGAAAATGCGTTTTACGCAATTACCTTGTAGTTTTTGACATGCCACGAATTGGTAATCTTAAAAAGGGTTAAAATGACCTTCTAAATCAGTTGGTGTGACTAGTCAACAAGGTGCTCTATAGGGGCCGATTTTAAGGGCAAAAACTAGTATAAAATTTGCCTTAAAAGTTTATAAAAGGCTTTAAAACATAATGACTCATCATCCCATGTGTATAATACTTAATGGCAAAGAAATGTGTGACTCATTTGACCAGAGAGCTGTCGAAATTATGCTAGAGAACATGGCCAAGTTGGCTAGACAAAAACAAATGCTAAAAGCAAAAAGTAGATTCCTTTTCTTTTTGCCTTTTGATTTCTTAAGCAAGTAACCTTCCTTGCTTGTTCTTAGCTCTTCTCCACCGGTTTTTGAGCTCCATTCAAGCCTCCAATTCGTGCACCTACATGAAGAAGAAGACAAGTCAATTGACATTGAAAAATGAAAGGAATAACTCACCTTTTCTCACCTTGTCTTCTAGCCAAAATATTTTGCCTTGCCAACTCTTGCTTAGTCACTCCACATGGCCGGTTTTTAGGCTGGAAAAGATCATTTATTGAGCCAATCAACCATGAATTAAACTAAGGAAAAGAATTGTCAAATGACATTAAAAATTTGACAAAACAAAATCAATTTCCAAATGCCTTCTTTCATTTACGTGAGTGAGCTTCACTTTCTTCCTTGCCCTCTTCTTGCACGGTTTGGTAAGCTCCCTCCTCTCTCTTCTAGCTTCATCTTCTTCCTTTGAAGCTCTTAAGTCCATTAATGGAGTTTTAACTTCTATCTTCATCTTAAGGTAATTTCCTAGCATTTCTTGGCAAGTCTTGAAGCAAAACTCTTCCTAGCATATCAAGGTGGGTTCGGCCACATTTAGTTCTCCAAGGGGATTGTCCAAACCAACATTAAACCAAGGAGCATCTCAAGGTTATCTTAAGGTAGGTTTTAAAGCTTGAAAATCCTTAAAACATTTTTGTGTAACCAAGTTCTACCTCTTCTAAGTCTCTTTTCTTCTTCATTTTGATGAAGGAAAACTTGCTCTTCATCTACCTTTGGTGAGCCGAAATTATAAGAGAAAAGTCTAAGGTAAAGTATTGTAAAACTACTTACAAATCTACTTAAGATCTTTGTTGAAGATCTAACTCCTAAACACCTTCACCTCTTGCATAAAACCGAAGAGGAGCATCAAGTTTACCTAGGAGAAAGCTTGGAGATTCAAGAAGAAGTTCAAGCACTTAACCACCTTTGTTAAGAAGTAAGTTTACTAAGTAAATCTTTATGTTATAAGCTTTGTTAAGCTTCTAAAAATTGTACAAAAATGTACACTCCTAGGTATAATACCGAAACTATATGGTTTTATATGCCAAAAATATCTATAACATATATAGAAAATATTTACCTTAAGACACATTTTTGTGTCACAAAATTTGTTATGTTACAATAATTAAGGCCGAAAGTCTAGGGCAAAAATGCTTTATTTTAGCTAAGAATCAATATAAGACATTACAATAATTTTACATGAGTTATATGACTCCTATGAATTTATGTATATTATTATGACATATAAATCCACTTTTATATACTATATGGTCACTAAATAAATGGCCGAATTACCTAAGTGTTAAATGGTTTTAATGACCTACTTAGGTATATAAACTTATATCATAAAGTTTGGTGAGTTAAAAATATTTATTAGCTTAAATGACTAATTAATTAAGTTATGTGGCTTAAATGTAATTTTTACAAAGTTTAGTGGTACTTATTGTGAAAACCGAGAGCTAAAGGGGTATTTGGTGTAATTATAATATAATATAAGGTTAGGAATTAAGTTTAAGAATTTTAGATAATTTAAACAAGCTTTGAAATAACTTTTTATAAAGTTTTGGGCTATTATGTAATTTATAAAAGTTGTTATGAAAGTTTAGAATTTATTAGTGGGCGAATTCATAATTAAGAGAATTATTAGGTTCACTTTCGAAATTTTAAGGAATTAAATATTTAGACTATAGTTTATAAGTTATTAAGTAACTATTAGAAAGTTTTGGGGTGAAAATGTAATTAATGGAAAGTTCAAGACCAAAGCCGAATTCTTTGGGGTTAGTTTGGTAATTTAAGAATTTATATATATATATCGGCATTTATGGAGAATTAAAATTAAAACTATAGTTTACATGTCATTATGTAAAAGTTATAAGATTTTGTGGTTAGATTGTAATTATAAGAAATAAATTATTAAAGCCGAGAATTTAAGGGGCTAAGTTGAAATTTTTGAGAGTTATAATATTTAAAAGCTATATACCAAAATATTAGGGATGGCTTTGTAATTTAGCTAAATAAGAAATTAAAACTCTATAATATAAAGAGATTAGAATTTAATATAAAGTTTGAATGAATTATGTGGTTGTTTTGTAAATAACCGAAATATAAGAGTAAGAATTTAGATTAAAATAAATATAGGTCCTACATGGATATTTGGAGGAATTTAGAAGAAAGAATTTTGATTAAAGGAATTATGGAATTAAAACTATGGCTTACATGGTTATAAGGAGTTAAAAGATAAACAATAAATATTATTTATGGTTAAAAGGAGAATAATAAAACTATAAGAATTTTATGTCTATGTATGACATATAAATATAGTTAAGAATTATAAGTTGTTATGTCACCTAGACAAATAAAATAAACAACAAATGCAATAACACATATATGTGCATTAAAGGATATAAATAAATCAAAAGGAATAACAAATAAGTTATACATTAAATCATGAGGTAATTAAAAGAAATAAACCTCACATGAAATAACAAATACGAGATTTGTTAAATGATCCAATAGAATTATTATATAAGGGTAACATAAATTAACCCTCTCAGTTAATCCTATTCTAGGACTTTGTTTGACCAGACGTTGACCGGGAATTACAGTACAGTCTACGGTGAACGGTATGGGATTCTTGCAACCTGTTTTCTAACGGATTACACCGGCTTGTGTGCTATCTGTTGTTTGAAATAACGACCAAGATAATTAATGTAAACTGTTGTTTTACTCTTGCACACTGTGTATTATTTTATGTGCGTGAATGTTGCTGACTACAACGTGTATGTCCCACGCATACAAACACTACTATACCAGTGGATTAAATACCTGCGTTTCAGTATACCGAGGACTTGTACTCAAGTCTCTCACTAACTTCACTTTATAACAAACGTCATTATCCTAAACGTGATAATTGACAATACACATTGTGTTCTTGTTTAACGTCTTTATATGACACTTAACAATCTATACTACGAGAATGAGGAGCCCAGTTGGATCTGGCCATGCATGCTACAGGAGTTGTACCTGTCTCAGGTCGTCTCCTACTACGTCGCGACGGAACATTCAGTTGGGAGGAAGACTCTATTCCTTCCGGGATTCAAATGCCCTCAGTTCGAGGAAGACTTTATTCCTCTAGTGGGTTCTTATTTCCCACGCCATTCAGTTCAGGGTTTAACTACGTTATCTCCTGGGGTTTTTATACCCAACCTTTCTCTATAACGAGGTCACTATACCTCCACTATTTCAGATATTTTATAACTGTCAGTCCCATTGTGTGGACCGACTATCAGAATTTCAGTTCAGCTAACTCGACCTTCTGTGTCTTGTTCTATGTGACATTATTGTCCTTGTATGGATACTTGTTATCAGACTATGCTTGTTTACAGCTTTATAAAAATGAACTGCATGTGTTCGACAAAGTAGTTGGTGTGGCCCGGTAGACGATGGGCTGCACGTTTTCCATACCAGCATTGTTTGCTGAGCCCCTTTGGGGGCACCCCCATTTTTCAGGTACCTGAAGTTGAGAAGATCACCACACTGAGTGTAGGTGGGGTAGACCAAGCTTTGGGAGTCTACTATTAGTTAATTATTTTATTTCAGTATTTTACTTTGAGTTTGATTCCTAGTATCTCGGGTTGTATCTGTATTCCAGACCGTGACATTTGAGGATTGTATTTGGACTTAGCCTTGTTGGTCACAAGGGTGGCCAACGGCATTGTAATACCGCCCGGTTGTTGTATTTATTTCCGCTGCAGTTGTATTTTATTTGGGAGTGATCGCCGTTCAGTTTATTGGATTTCGGGTTGGGGTATTACAAAAATGGTATCAGAGCGTAGTTACGCTCTGGATACAAGGATACACCGAGATTAGGATATCTAAGACTTAGGTTAAGGGTTGAGAGATAGTATTGAAAGGAGTTTAAGTTAGTTTTACTTAGACTACTATCCAAGACCAAGATTTTGACCACAGTGCCTAATATACCTCAACATCCTGCAGATGTCAGGAAGAGGAGGACGACGTGGACAGGCGATGAGGAGCCAAACGTCAGGCTGGCAGACATTGCCACCTTAATTGCTCAGGCATTCGCACAGGCGGGGGTTGGACAGCAGCAGCAGCTACCTCCACCACCACCACCCAGAGAGAGAGATTGGGTGAAGAGTTTGGCTGATCTGAGGCCAACTGCATTCAAGGGGCAGACTGACCCTGCTCACTTGGAGACCTACATCATGGAGATGGAGACAGCGTTCGAGACGCTTGCAGTCCCAGCTAGGGAAAAAGTAAGACTTGCTGCCTTTTATCTGAAGGATGCAGCTAGAGATTGGTGGAACATGGTGAAAGCCGACCACCTGGATGACCCAGCTTTTACTTGGGGACATTACACTGCATTACTTAGGGGCAAATACTACCCGGCCCACACCAGGATGGTGAAGACTCGGGAGTTTGACGCCTTGGAGCAGACGGGGAAGATGTCAGTGGATGAGTACTATGCGAAGTTCACTTCGCTACTCACTATTACCCGGCATAGGATACTCGGACCAGGTGTTGGTCGACCGATTCTACGGGGGACTGAGCCCTCGACTTCAGTTTGGGATGGGACCAATCATCCCCACCAGTTTGCAGGTAAAACAGGAAGACATAAATCAGTTGGAAATCTTATTACATACTATACCCCATCATGGGAGATTTAGATTAATATCTTGAGATTTCAGGAATGCTATCATGCTGCTCCGTAGTGGAGATCACTTGTAAGAGAAGGGATGCTTTGAGCTCCCAAAAGAGGAAGGACGGACCTGGTGGCGAAGATGCCAAGCAGGGGAACTCCAACAAAAGAAACAAACCCTATCAGAAAGGACAGGGGTCCTATCAAGGGAAGGGAACCAAACTACTGGGAACCCCCAGTCAGGAACCTACGGAGCAACTTCACAGAAAACCTACCCACCTAAGGGTAGGCACTCTAATCAACAGTTAAATTTGAACTTTTGTGATTACTTCAGCCTTGAATGATAATTGACCTTGATTGTATTAGGTTCTGGATCTGGCTCAAACACGGGCCAGAAGTAATCCGCCGTTTCAACTGTAAACAGTGCGGAAAGGATCACCCCGGCGTGGACTGCCAGGGGAGAAAGTCATGTGCCGCTACTGTCAGATACTCGGGCATCGTGCCTTCGAGTGTATCCGAAACCCGGAGAGCAGGAACTACCGCCCGGGAGCAAAGCCAAACCCAGGCCAAAAGAATGGAGCTAGCGATACTCGCCCTCCCCACCAACCAACCAACTCAGGGGTATAAGGGCAAAGGCCCAGCATCGGGACCCGCCCTGCATGTCATGGACCGCTCAGATGAGGCTGGTCCTTCTACCAACCCAGGTATTTCTAAACCATGTGAACCTGTTATGAGCAATGGATGATGTGAATGAGTGCTTGCATGCCTTGATTGCCTAATTGAGTAGGAAAATTAGTAAGACTCACTAGTAAAATTTAAACCACGTAGGAAGCTATAAGATATGCTTTCCTATCCCCTCACCGCCCTCCCTGGAGGAAAACATTATCAAGTACAAGAACCAGGGAACGAACAATGTAAGGTTATCCAACCAGGTTGATATTACTCAAAGGATACCTAACACCGGAGACACAAATTGCAATCATCAGAAATGTCAAGAATTGGGAGCAGGACCAGGAGGGTTCTACACTCCAGAATTTCCAGGAGGATCAAAAATGAAGCTGAAAATGATGTGCTTAGGAAAGGATTGGAATCCTTACACAAAAACCTACCAAGATACAAGAAATGGAGATGGAGCACAAGTACCAAAAATCCCAGAAGAATTTTTACCAATTGTGGAACAAGCAGTTAATACAGCTCAACACTAGAAGAGATCCAGTTCCCAATCTAAGGGCTGATCTATGTATCATCAACTTCTATGAAGAAGGAGGCCGTTTAGGACTACACCAGGACAATGATGAAACAAAAGGGTCCCTTGAACAGGGAATACCAGTATTATCTTTGTCAATTGGAGATGACGCAGAGTTCCTTTATGGCGAGCAGAAGCGTGTGGACCTTGCAAAGAAAATAATATTGAGTTCAGGAGATGTTTTGATAATGGGTGGAAAGTCAAGGTTGCTATACCATGGAATTAAAAGGATTAAGCTAAACACAGCACCTTCGACAGTGATAAACCCCACTCACATGAGACCAGGAAGATTAAGTTTAACCTTTAGAAAGTACTAGTGTTGTAATTGTTTTTGGACTTCAGAAAGGAGATCATCTCATCAATGAAGCATTATTGTTTGTGAAAGTGAATGTCTTTAGACCCCATCATGTATCAAAGTACTTACTCAGATTCTGTTATTAGGTTGTGCTAAGGAGACGGAAGGTGCCTTAAGTATACTTACTGAGGAGGAGGCCCGCAAGGGCGGCTCGATTCTCACTGGTACCTTTCCGGTTAATGGAGTGGATGCATTAGTACTGTTCGACTCCGGAGCCTCACATACTTTCGTTTCGCCTACGCTTGCGGGGAAGTTGGGGCTAGACGCAGTAGAGTTACCTGATTTTAAGGTGGCACTCCCGTCTAAGGAGAAGATCAGTTGCACTCGTCTTTATAGAGGAGCCACTATCAGTATTAAGGAGGAGGAATTTCCTATTGACCTTATTGAGTTCAGAGGTCTAGGATTCGACGTTATAGCCGGGATGGACTGGCTGGGGCGGCACAGAGGCCGCATTCTTTGTGCAGAGCGCAGACTGTTGCTTAAGAGCCCATCAGGAGTGACAGTATCTTACCGTCAGAGCCCTAGGGCACCATCGATAAAAGTTATATCTGCTATGTCCATGTACAAGCACGTCAGGAAGCAGAAGGAGGTATATCTATGTTATGTTCAGATGTAGAGCATGACCCTGATTTTGATCCAGCTATGCCAGTGGTGTCGGATTTCCAGATATTTTTCCAAAGGAACTTCCAGGCTTACCGCCATCCAGAGAGGTAGAGTTCTCCATCGAATTACTACCAGGTACCGGTCCCATAGCTAAGGCACCGTACCGTATGGCACCAGCAGAGATGGCTGAGCTGAAGGAGCAGCTGAAAGATTTATTGGACAAGGGATACATACGACCTAGCGTATCTCCTTGGGGAGCACCAGTCCTATTTGTGAAGAAGAAGGATGGAAGCCTTCGTTTATGTATTGATTACAGAGAGCTTAATGCAGTATCGGTGAAAACAAATATCCACTACCACGGATTGATGATTTGTTTGATCAGTTGAGAGGAGCAAAAGTGTTTTCGAAGATCGATTTGAGATCAGGCTACCATCAGATACCCATCAGGGAGCAAGACATAGAAAAGACAGCCTTCAGAACACGGTATGGCCACTATGAGTTTACGGTTATGCCTTTTGGCTTGTCAAATGCACCTGCAGTCTTCATGGATTTGATGAACAGATTATTCAGAGAGCAGTTGGATAAGACCGTGGTTGTATTCATCGATGACATCCTCA
Source organism: Limonium bicolor (assembly GCA_023374045.1). Taxonomy (NCBI): domain Eukaryota; kingdom Viridiplantae; phylum Streptophyta; class Magnoliopsida; order Caryophyllales; family Plumbaginaceae; genus Limonium; species Limonium bicolor. The sequence continues at coordinate 317,984,477 of CM041777.1, read as the reverse complement.
TCTATTCAAAGTCTAAGGAAGAGCACGAGAGTCACCTCCGACATGTACTTGAGATCCTAAGGGAGAACCAGCTTTATGCTAAGTTCTCCAAATGTGAGTTTTGGTTAGACAGAGTTTCCTTTCTAGGACATGTCATCTCAGATGCTGGGATCGCGTGGATCCAGCAAAGATAGAAGCAGTTCGCACTTGGCCTAGGCCAAAACCGTTACGGACATCAGGAGTTTCCTTGGTTTAGCAGGATACTACAGAAGGTTTGTCAGAGACTTCTCCAAAATAGCCAAACCTATGACCAGCTTAATGAAGAAGGACGCACCTTCACATGGACTACTGAATGTGAGACCTCATTCGAGCTTTTGAAGAATGCTTTGACATCAGCACCAGTTTTGACTATACCTGAAGGCACAGAGGGTTATGAAGTTTACTGTGATGCATCAGGCAGAGGATTAGGGTGTGTACTCATGCAGAATGGGAAGGTAGTCGCCTACGCTTCCCGACAGTTGAAGAAACATGAGGAAAATTATCCCACACATGACTTGGAGCTTGGAGCTATTGTTTTTGCATTGAAGATCTGGCGCCACTACCTGTATGGTGTCCAGATGACCGTATATTCGGATCACAAGAGTTTGAAGTATGTATTCACCCAGAAGGAGTTAAACATGAGACAAAGAAGATGGGTTGAATTTCTTAAGGACTATGACATTGATTTGCAGTACAAGGAAGGAAAGCTAATGTAGTAGCAGACGCATTGAGTCGACGAGCACATTCCTTAAATGCCATTGTGGCTAGCTCGAGTCTTATAGACGACATACGTACCGCACAGCAGAGGATCAGCGAATGATGGAGATCAGTCAGAAGTTGACTGACGGTACATTTGAGGGTGGTAAGTATGAGTTTCAGCTACATGATGATGGACTCATCAGATTGAAGGGCAGATTGTGTATTCCCAGAGACAGCACAGATATAAAGGAGCATATTCTTCGAGAGTCCCACACTTCTACCACATCTGTCCATCCAGGAGCTTCTAAGATGTACAAGATCTAAAGAGGTATTTCTGGTGGAGTGGTATGAAGGGCGACGTGACAGAGTATGTGATTCGATGTCTCACTTGTCAGAAAGTGAAATTCGAACATAGACGACCAGGAGGTATGGTACAGTCTATGCCAGTTCCAGAATGGAAGTTTTATGATATTTCTATGGACTTCGTGGTGGGACTACCACCTACGAGAGGAGGCCTTAATATGATTTGGGTTGTTGTTGATCGACTGACTAAGGTTGCTAGGTTTATTCCGATGAAAGACACTTGGAAAGTGCCAAAGTTGGCAGAACTATTTGAGCAGGAGATTATCAGACATCATGGAGTACCTAAGACTATTGTTTCAGATCGAGACACTAGATTTCTCTCACGATACTGGCGAGCTACTCGCGAGGCACTTGGCACTGAGTTGAAGCTTAGCACAGCATTTCATCCTCAGACAGATGGTCAGTCAGAGAGGACTATTCAGACCTTAGAGGACATGCTACGAGCATGTGCCTTGGATTTCCAGGGCAGCTGGATAGATAGATACATCTCATCGAGTTTGCATACAATAACAGCTATCACGCCTCTATACAGATGTCACCTTTCCAGCTTATATGGCAGACCATGTCGCACACCATTGTGCTGGGACGAGTCTAGTGAGACCGTCATCATTGGGCCTGAGTACTTAGAGCAAGTCCAGGCAGAAGTACAACAATCAGAAGTAACATGAAAGCAGCACAAGACAGACAGAAATCATATGCTGATGAGAGGCGACGAGACCTTGAGTTCGCAGTTGGCGACCAGGTATTTCTACGAGTCACCCATGAAGGGTGTATTCAGATTTGGAGAAGGGCAAGCTAAGCCCGAAATTTGTAGGACCCTACGCTATCATAGAGCGGGTGGGCCTTGTGGCATATCGACTTGATTTGCCAGCCGAGTTGGGCAAAGTACACAATGTTTTTCATGTGTCTCAGCTTAAGAAATACATGCCTCATCCTTCTCATGTTCTACAACCTGAGACACTCTCTTAGAACCAACAATGCGGTATGTGGAAACACCGCAACGAATCTTAGACAGAAAGACACGAGATACTCGAAACAAATCTGTGAGTCGTAAGGTTCTTTGGTCAACCACGATGTGGAAGAGGCCACATGGGAACTAGAAGCTGATATGCGAGCGAAGTTTCCCTCATTATTTACCGACTAGACACTTTAGTCTAGGGTACGGGGGCGTACCCCTCTTTTTTGGGGGGTAGAGCCTTTTTCATTTGTGAATTTAGTATGCATTTTGTTGCACTTTTGTGCATTTCAGTTGTTGCACTTTTGTGCATTTCAGTGACACTTTGTCTTATGTGTTCTTGTGTAACACTGTTCAGTATATTCAGTGACACCTTTGTCTTGTATGTGTTCTTGTGTAACACTGATTTGAATGTACCTTGTACTTCTACTTGATTGTGTGTACTTTTACACTACAATGGAAAGTTTATGTGCACTACGCTGCACTATTTGAATGAAAAGTGACTTGTTATTACATACACTATATTGTTCCAAGTATTCCTGTTGTGTTTGATGTACACTATGAACTTAGGATATAGAGACTTGGGACTTGATCCCTAAAAACTAGATTGAGTTGTGGATACTTAGTGGAACTTGATTCCCCACAACCTTATAATTTAGATATGAGACTTCGGGGCGAAGTCCTTTTTAAGGGGGGTAGATTGAAATACCCCAAATCTAAATAATATTATTAAATCATTATTTATTGGAATATAATCCAAATATAAATCATTTCACGTACGCATGCAAACCCATGCATGAAAACGTTACGTAAAAACAGTCGTTTCACCATAAACGCTAAAACGCCTTAGAAGCATATGGTCAAACATGACCTTGTATGACCCTCTAATATTCAAACCAAATGGTCATACAATTATTATATGAATATACAAATATATTCCCTAAGCTAATTCAGTCAAAACGCAAAACGCTCGGGAGTGCTCACGCCCGCTCCTTAAAGCACGAAAAGTCCGGAGGAGTGCCGAGGTGGCACGAACTCCTATAAAATTAATTCCTTGAGTTCCTAACATCATTATTAACCATTATAAAGAGAACCCACGAAGTGGTTTCTCAAAATTCAGCAAAAACCAAAGGAGGATTTCTTAGCGCTCCTTTTTGGCCCGGGAGTGTCCCGATGGCCCGTAAATTATGTCACGGGTTGATATAACCCCATATAACTCAATGTAACATCTTAGTATATGTTTATTACTATAATAAGTGTTTACAAACACTTGGAACTCATAAAACAATTGGTTTCCCAAAATTTCCTTAGAGCACAAAAACACACCTTCGGGTGTCACGAAAATGCGTTTTACGCAATTACCTTGTAGTTTTTGACATGCCACGAATTGGTAATCTTAAAAAGGGTTAAAATGACCTTCTAAATCAGTTGGTGTGACTAGTCAACAAGGTGCTCTATAGGGGCCGATTTTAAGGGCAAAAACTAGTATAAAATTTGCCTTTAAAAGTTTTAAAAGGCTTAAAACATAATGACTCATCATCCCATGTGCTATAATACTTAATGGCAAAGAAATGTGTGACTCATTTGACCAGAGAGCTGTCGAAATTATGCTAGAGAACATGGCCATGTGGCTAGACAAAACAAATGCTAAAAGCAAAAAGTAGATTCCTTTTCTTTTTGCCTTTTGATTTCTTAAGCAAGTAACCTTCCTTGCTTGTTCTTAGCTCTTCTCCGGTTTTTGAGCTCCATTCAGCCTCCAATTCGTGACCTACATGAAGAAGAAGACAAGCAATTGACATTGAAAAATCAAAGGAATACTCACCTTTTCTCACCTTGTCTTCTAGCCAAAATAATTGCCTTGCCAACTCTTGCTTAGTCACTCCACATGGCCGGTTTTTAGCTGGAAAAGATCATTTATTGAGCCAATCAACCATGAATTAAACTAAGGAAAAGAATTGTCAAATGACATTAAAAATTTGACAAAACAAAATCAATTTCCAAATGCCTTCTTTCATTTACGTGAGTGAGCTTCACTTTCTCCTTGCCCTCTTCTTGCACGGTTTGGTAAGCTCCCTCCTCTCTCTTCTAGCTTCATCTTCTTCCTTTGAAGCTCTTAAGTCCATTAATGGAGTTTTAACTTCTATCTTCATCTTAAGGTAATTTCCTAGCATTTCTTGGCAAGTCTTGAAGCAAAACTCTTCCTAGCATATCAAGGTGTTCGGCCACATTTAGTTCTCCAAGGGATTGTCCAAACCAACATTAAACCAAGGAGCATCTCAAGGTTATCTTAAGGTAGGTTTTAAAGCTTGAAAATCCTTAAAACATATTTTTGTGTGTAACCAAGTTCTACTTCTTCTAAGTCTCTTTTCTTCTTCATTTTGATGAAGGAAAACTTGCTCTTCATCTACCTTTGGTGAGCCGAAATTATAAGAGAAAACTAAGGTAAAGTATTGTAAAACTACTTACAAATCTACTTAAGATCTTTGTTGAAGATCTAACTCCTAAACACCTTCACCTCTTGCATAAAACCGAAGAGGAGCATCAAGTTTACCTAGGAGAAAGCTTGGAGATTCAAGAAGAAGTTCAAGCACTTAACCACCTTTGTTAAGAAGTAAGTTTACTAAGTAAATCTTTATGTTATAAGCTTTGTTAAGCTTCTAAAAATTGTACAAAAATTATGTACATCTCCTAGGCTAAATAATACCGAAACTATATGGTTTTATATGCCAAAAATATAATCTATAACATATATAGAAAATATTTACCTTAAGACACATTTTTGTGTCACAAATTTGTTTATGTTACAAATTAATTAAGGCCGAAAGTCTAGGGCAAAAATGCTTTATTTTAGCTAAGAATCAATATAAGACATTACAATAATTTTACATGAGTTATATGACTCCTATGAATTTATGTATTTATTATGACATATAAATCCACTTTTATATACTATATGGTCACTAAATAAATATGGCCGAATTACTAAGTGTTAAATAGGTATTAATGACCTACTTAGGTATATAAACTTATATCATAAAGTTTGGTGAGTTAAAAATATTTTATTAGCTTAAATGACTAATTAATTAAGTTATGTGGCTTAAATGTAATTTTTACAAAGTTTGGTACATTATTGTGAAAACCGAGAGCTAAAGGGGTATTTGGTGTAATTATAATATAATATAAGGTTAGGAATTAAGTTTAAGAATTTTAGATAATTTAAACAAGCTTTGAAATAACTTTTTAAAGTTTTGGGCTATTATGTAATTTATAAAAGTTGTTATGAAAGTTTAGAATTATTAGTGGGCGAATTCATAATTAAGAGAATTTTAGGTTCACTTTCGAAATTTTAAGGAATTAAATATTTAGACTATAGTTTATAAGTTATTAAGTAACTATTAGAAAGTTTTGGGGTGAAAATGTAATTAATGGAAAGTTCAAGACCAAAGCCGAATTCTTTGGGGTTAGTTTGGTAATTTAAGAATTTATATATATATTCGGCATTTATGGAGAATTAAAATTAAAACTATAGTTTATGACATTATGTAAAAGTTATAAGATTTTGTGGTTAGATTGTAATTATAAGAAATAAATTATTAAAGCCGAGATTTAAGGGGCTAAGTTGTAATTTTGAGAGTTATAATATTTAAAAGCTATACCAAAATATTAGGGATGGCTTTGTAATTTAGCTAAATAAGAATTAAAACTCTATAATATAAAGAGATTAGAATTTAATATAAAGTTTATGAATTATGTGGTTGTTTTGTAAATAACCGAAATATAAGAGTAAGAATTTAGATTAAATAAATATAGGTCCTACATGGATATTTGGAGGAATTTAGAAGAAAGAATTTTGATTAAAGGAATTATGGAATTAAAACTATGGCTTACATGGTTATAAGGAATTAAAAGATAAACAATAATATTATTTATGGTTAAAAGGAGAATAATAAAACTATAAGAATTTTATGTCTATGTATGACATATAAATATAGTTAAGAATTATAAGTTGTTATGTCACCTAGACAAATAAAATAAACAACAAATGCAATAACACATATATGTGCATTAAAGGATTATAAATAAATCAAAAGGAATAACAAATAAGTTATACATTAAATCATGAGGTAATTAAAAGAAATAAACCTCACATGAAATAACAAATACGAGATTTGTTAAATGATCCAATAGAATTATTATATAAGGGTAACATAAATTAACCCTCTCAGTTAATCCTATTCTAGGACTTGTTTGACCAGACGTTGACCGGGAATTAAACAAGTACAGTCTACGGTGAACGGTATGGGATTCTTGCAACCTGTTTTCTAACGGATTACACCGGCTTGTGTGCTATCTGTTGTTTGAAATAACGACCAAGATAATTAATGTAAAATGTTGTTTTACTCTTGCACTGTGTATTATTTTATGTGCGTGAATGTTGCTGACTACAACGTGTATGTCCCACGCATACAAACACTACTATACCAGTGGATTAAATACCTGCGTTTCAGTATACCGAGGACTTGTACTCAAGTCTCTCACTAACTTCACTTTATAACAAACGTCATTATCCTAAACGTGATAATTGACAATACACATTGTGTTCTTGTTTAACGTCTTTATATGACACTTAACAATCTATACTACGAGAATGAGGAGCCCAGTTGGATCTGGCCATGCATGCTACAGGAGTTGTACCTGTCTCAGGTCGTCTCCTACTACGTCGCGACGGAACTTTCAGTTGGGAGGAAGACTCTATTCCTTCCGGGATTCAAATGCCCTTCAGTTCGAGGAAGACTTTATTCCTCTAGTGGGATTCTATTTCCCACGCCTCTCAGTTCAGGGTTTAACTACGTTATCTCCTGGGGTTTTTATACCCAACCTTTCTCTATAACGAGGTCACTATACCTCCACTATTGATATTTTATACACTGTCAGTCCCATGTGTGGACCGACTATCAGAAAGATTTCAGTTCAGCTAACTTGACCTTCTGTGTCTTGTTCTATGTGACATTATTGTCCTTGTTGGATACTTGTTATCATCAGACTATGCTTGTTTACAGCTTTATAAAAATGAACTGCATGTGTTCGACAAAGTAGTTGGTGTGGCCCGGTAGACGATGGGCTGCACGTTTTCCATACCAGCATTGTTTGCTGAGCCCCTTTGGGGGCACCCCCATTTTTCAGGTACCTGAAGTTTAAGAAGATCACCACACTGAGTGTAGGTGGGGTAGACCAAGCTTGGGAGTCTACTATTAGATTTTATTTTACTTAGTATTTTACTTTGAGTTTGATTCCTAGTATCTCGGGTTGTATCTGTATTCCAGACCGTGACATTTGAGGATTGTATTTGGACTTAGCCTTGTTGGTCACAAGGGTGGCCAACGGCATTGTAATACCGCCCGGTTGTTGTATTTATTTCCGCTGCAGTTGTATTTTATTTGGGAGTGATCGCCGTTCAGTTATTGGATTTCGGGTTTGGGTGTGTTACAGCGGTATGATGATGTATATGTTGTTAAAATGTGGAGTATGTGGATCATGGATATGAATCCCAGTTTATAATAAGAGGCGTTTAAGGGTAACCCAATTAATGGGTAAGTGTCGTATATTAAGGAAGTAGCTCCGTTTAGAGGAGAGCCACTAGGGTTAAAGGAAAAAATGAGTGATTTGTTAAGTGTGGATGCGTTGGATGATTGTTGAGCCCTATTGTTGGGTGTATGCAATGTATTGTGTGTTTATGGTTTACATGCATGATTTAAATATAATCAACCGCATGCTAAGACGACAATAGTTGTGCGTGGCCCGTAGCATGCGGGCTGCGGGATTACCATACCAGCAAAGGTGCTGAGCCCCTTGGGGCCACCCTTTTCTTCCTTTTCTATTTCAGGTACAAGGAGCTGAAGCGTTCGAGAGTAGGAGTTAGTTCGTAGGTTACTGGGTAGGTAGTTATTTGTACATGGGTAGCCGTATAAATGGTGTATGTATTGTAGGTGTTGTAAGACCGAAATTGTATCGGCATTGGTTTGTAAATCATCGGTACAGTTGGAATGCTTATGTATATTGGCTGTGTTAATGGAAACGGATAATGATGTGTAGTTGCTCGGGAATCTAGTCCATCAGACCGATACAATGTATATGTATTAGCCTTGTTAGCCACGTGGGTGGTTAACGGCGTGTAACACTAACGAGTTAAGTAATGTGATGAAGTATGTTTTCCGCTGCAGTTTGTGGTAAGTGTGTTGTTGTTAGTTGGGGTGTTACAGCTGTTGATCCGGCCAAGATTGATGCTGTGCGCACCTGGCCTAGACCAAAGACGGTTACCGACATTCGGAGCTTCCTTGGTCTGGCAGGGTATTATAGGAGGTTTGTAAAGAATTTTTCTAGTGTTTCGAAACCGATGACATCCTTAATGAAGAAGGATGCACCATTTGAGTGGGCAGTTGACTGTGAGAGCTCATTCAGAGTTTCAAGGATGTTTTGACTTCTGCACCAGTTCTGACTATACCAGATGGTACCGATGGTTTTGAGGTGTATTGCGACGCGTCAGGGAAAGGTATGGGCTGTGTTTTGATGCAACACGGGAAGGTCGTGGCTTACGCCTCCCGATAGTTGAAACGACATGAAGAAAACTATCCTACACATGATCTAGAATTGGGTGCCATTGTCTTCGCCTTGAAGATATGGCGACACCATTTGTATGGAGTGAATGTGACAATTTATTCAGATCACAAGAGTTTGAAATACCTGTTCACTCAGAAGGAGTTGAACATGAGGCAAAGAAGATGGGTTGAATTCCTTAATGACTATGATATTATCCTTCAGTACAAAGAAGGTAAAGCAAATGTTGTAGTTGATGCATTGAGTCGCCGAGCACACTCTCTCCATTCGCTAATCTCTCACTCTAGCTTGGTTGATGAGGTGCGGAGTGCTCAGATGTCCGATCAGTACATGCAAGAGATTCGGCAGAAACTTATGGACGACACATTCGAGAGCCAGAAGTATGATTTCCGACTTCATGATGATGACTTGATCAGGCTGAATGGCCGACTTTGTATTCCACGAAGTAGCGCTGAGCTGAAGGAGCGCATACTAAGTGAATCACACTGTTCCTCTACTTCTATTCACCCTGGAGCTTCAAAGATGTACAAGAGTATGAAGAGATATTTCTGGTGGACCGGTATAAAGAAAGATGTGATAGACTATGTTGTTAGGTGTCTCACTTGTCAGAAGGTCAAGTTTGAGCACCGACGTCCTGGTGGTATGGTACAGCCAATGGCCGTTCCTGAGTGGAAGTTCCATGATATTTCCATGGACTTCGTTGTTGGGCTTCCGCCTACTCGGGGAGGCTTGAATATGATATGGGTCGTTGTTGACCGACTGACCACGGTGGCCCGATTCATTCCGATGAAGGACACTTGGAAAGTGGTAAAGCTAGCAGAGCTCTTCGACCGAGAGAGATAGTACGACATCATGGAGTACCGAAGACTATCGTGTCTGATAGGGATACCAGATTCCTCTCGAGGTATTGGAGATCTACACGGGAAGCGCTTGGTACCGAGCTGAAGCTGAGTACAGTGTTCCATCCTCAAACAAATTGTCAGAGTGAGCGCACTATACAGACACTTGAGGATATGTTACGTGCATGTGCACTTGACTTTCAGACTAGCTGGATTGATAAGTTACATCTGATCGAGTTTAGCTACAACAACAGTTACCATGCTTCGATCAAGATGTCTCCCTTCCAGGCTTTGTACGGTAGACCATGCCGCACGCCATTATGCTGGGATGAGTCGAGTGAGACGGTCATTATAGGACCTGAGTATTTAGAGCAAGTACAAGCAGAAGTACGTCAAATCTGGGCTAACATGAAGGCAGCTCAGGATAGGCAGAAAGCATACGCCGATGTGCGCAGACGTGACCTGGAGTTCGCGGTGGGCGATCAGGTATTTCTTAGAGTATCCCCCATGAAGGGTGTGTTTCGTTTTGGCCAGAAAGGCAAGTTGAGCCCGAAATATGTGGGGCCTTATGTTGTGACGGAGCGGATAGGCCCGGTAGCTTACAGGCTTGATTTACCTGCTGAGCTGGGCAAGGTACATGATGTATTTCATGTGTCCCAGTTGAAGAAATACATGCCACATCCGTCTCATGTACTTCAGCCCGAGAGGCTAACACTAGAGCCGACCATGCGATCAGTGGAGGCTCCCGTACGGATTCCGGATACTAAGACTCGAGACACTCGCCACAAGTCTGTTCGACTGGTGAAGGTTCTCTGGTCTAACCAGGAGGTCGAGGAGGCCACCTGGGAGTTGGAAGATGATATGAGGGTGAAGTACCCGTCGGTTGTTTCTTAGTATTTGTATGTATAGGGTACGGGGCGTACCCCTATTTTAAGGGGGGTAGAGCCGTTTCGGTTATGTATGTACGGCATGTATTGAAATACATGTCTATGTTGTTATGTTATAGACCTTTGAGTCTAAGTGGTGTTGTGTTACCGGGACCTAGAGTCCGATGTTATGTAAAGTATGTTTGTTATGAAAGTGTTGTTTTAAAAGTAATCTCCGTGTTCTAGTATTCAAGACGCGTGGGAAGTGTGAACTTTGGGGACAAAGTTCTTTTAAGGGGGGTAGATTGAAATACCCCAAACCTTAATATGTTAATTAATTATGTAATTATGATATTCTAAGGCTAATTAAGTCCTTAAGATCATTGGTGAAGAAATAAAAACAAAACGAAAAGAAAGAAAAACGTAAAAGTCACAAAAACGCAAAAACGCGTGTTAAGTAATTATAGTAAGTATATAACCTTAACTAGGGTCCTAAATGGATTCCTAGGACTTATTTAGTCATTATGAACATGTGGGAAAAATTCTCGAAGGGACGGATCCAAATAGAGGATTAAAAACGCAAAACGAGCTTTAAGGCACGTTTTTCGAGAAACCCGGAAAATGTGATTTTAAACGGGTTAAATGGACTAATAAAAATTTATAGTCAATCATAATACTATAATTCAACATTAGTCAATATCTAGGACCATTAGAATTATTAAAAACGAGAAAAATCCAAAACCGGACCCGGACTGCTAAATACTGACAGTTCGGGACTTACGGGTGTTATCTGCTAAATGACCATGTGCCACCTCCTCTCTACTTTATCAAAAATCATATTTTTGCCCCTTGTGTGAGGTAGCCCACGTTTTGCCCCCTCCCCCTCTCATTTTAATTAAATCCCCACTATTTGCTAAAGGACAAAAGCATAAAAAGTAAAAGTACTTTTCTTTCCTCTCACACAATTTCTCTTTCCTCTATTCTCCTTCCCCCTTTACGATTTTTCCCCCCTTCGAGCTCTCTCTCTGTTCCTTGTTCCTCTAATGGCGATTTCATGAGCCTTCCCAACTCCACTCTTCTCCTTCCTTGTTCCACCACTAAATCAAGTCCAAATCAAAAATAAAATACACCAAAATACTCACCTTGCTTTGGAGATCATTTTCCACCTTTCAAAATCTTCAAACTCCACATTTGACTTCCATGGGTGTAGCTCATTTTGAAGAGGAAACCACCCATTCTTGAAGCTAATCAACCCTTTGATGGTTTAAGGTAAGAAATAACTCAAAAACTCATTATTTCTCCATCTCTTCTTGGCCGATTTTGCCTCTGTTTTGAACTTCGTTTTTGGCTTTTCATTTAGCTGTTTTTAAATATTCATTATGTGCTGGATCTTTCCACCCTTAATTCCAAACACTCCATTGTGAATTAGAAGGTAAAATCTCTTCATTTTCATGCTTAAACACCCTCTTGTTTTAGGGTTGTTGCAAGAGCTTTATTTAATTCCTTGGTGCTCATTACCATTCATGGTATTTGGTCATTAGTGTAACAAAAACCCACTGGAAATCGGTTGTGGAACAAGAAGTAAGGAGGAGGGGAAGTTTGAAAGAAATTTGAAAGAAATCCAAGGTAAATAACTTACCTTAAGCTTATGTGGTGTTTTAAGGACTTTGTGTTTTATTTTGGTGCAAATATAAATGTTGAGTGAAATGCAGGTGTTGCGAACAATATGAAGAAATTCAGTGTTTAATTTGATGTTGATTAAGGGCCTAAGTGCCAAGCTTTTAAGGTTTATGTACATTGGGTGCTATTGTTGTGAAATGGTGAATGTGAAATTAAGTGTGGTTTAGTGTTTTTGGATGAGGTTGTGGGTTGGAGTGTTTTTGAGGGCTAAATAATGTGTGGGAACATGTTAAAATTATGGGGAGATCATGTCAAAATTTGTGTAGAAATTTAAATAGTTTAAATGCATTTCTAGGTGGGAGCAAACTAGAGAACTACAAGTATTTTGAGAGGAAAAATTTAGTATGAAAATCGGTTGGTAACTAGGTAGATGGAGATGGGTAGATGAGTGAACTCTAAGGTTGGAATGTTGCATTATTATTGGACTAGTAAGTGGGTGAGAGTGGTGAGAAAAATCTGTAGCATAACACTTAACAAAACTAAGTTTTAGTTCTTGTAAGAGGAGAGTGGGAAACTTGGGTGAAATTGATTAAGAATTGGGTAACAAGATTAGATAATGATTTAAGCAAGTGTAAAAGGTTATATTGGTGTTATAAAATACCTTCATACATGTAAGAAGCTTGGGGCAACAATGGGTGAAGAGATCAAGTAGTAGAACAAGAAAGGAAAATGCTCTAAGTGTTAAAGATTTAGTAAAGGTTTGGGTAAATGTTTAAGGAGTGTGTGGGATGTTTAGAGAGGGTTTAAGGGTGCCAAGAAGGTGTTAAAACATGTGAAATGATTAGAAAAAAATTGGGTTCAATTTGGAGTTCAAAATGAGAAGAAAAACACTTTGAAAATTGCCCTCTGTTGTGGACCGCCCCTAGGGACCGCCCCTGTGGGGAGGTCCGGACCAGAACAAAAAAAAAAAAATTCATTGGAGCCTCTGTTGTGGACCGCCCCTAGGGACCGCCCCTGTGGGGAGGTCCGGACCCAGAAACGAAAATAAATAAATAAATAAATTTAAGGAAGGTAATGAGGCTTATGTAGTAAACCCTAGTGTGTATTATGAGGATAATTAAGTGTAAGTTTTAGTGTGAAAACTCGTTGTGTAAACATGTAAACCACTTAGTAAACCGAGAGTTCATGAAAGGTAATTAACCGACGTTATTAATTATGTATAGGAACTACCTTCGGTGGAACACGAACTCAACAAGGACCGAGGTATGGTTTTCTTGCAGTCTGTTGCCTACCGGTTTACACCGGCTTGTGTGTGGTTTGTTTTTCTGTGTGTTTATGACCTTGTAAGATTAAATCATGAAATGAGTTTACGGTCATTGTTATTATGGTGGCGTATGTGTACCAGAACTGTTAACCTCGAATACGTACTAACCGTAGTTGACCAAGCTAGGATACGTAAGAGAGCGGTACCCGGTTTAACGTTTCAACTTAAGGAACGTTCTAACCTCGGCTATGTATGAGCTAGTTGTGGTGTGAGTTGTTAATGTGTATCACATTTCCCTTGGGTCTCTAACTGGACTTAAATACTTATGTGTGATTGATTGTGTTAAGTTCCAACAATGGGACTTCTAACAAGTGCTAACCGGGGAGTGAGGAATCCGGTCGTTCCGGTCACGCGTGTATGTATGGGGGTCGACATCTGCATCAGATTCGGATCTCTCCTTATGTTAAGGTTGTTTCCCTTTTCGTATTCCGATCGCCCACTAGCTTAGCCAAAGCTTACCTACCTGACTTCCAATCGGGCTAGGGGGAAATTATGTGTTCGGTGTGCTCGGATCACTATATCCGACTCATCTTTTAAGTTTAAGTTACTCGTTCGACTAACAGAGCAGTAATGAGTTATGTAACAAGCTTAACATGAGGATGGAAACATTCTCTAGGCTTACTATGTTGACTAACTATGTTGGTTGTTTACTAAAGTAAAGTGTTCTCACTATGTATGTGTTGTTATGCAATATTTCTTGCTATGTAAAATATATGTTGTATGTTAAAATCAATGCCATGTTATCATGACAAATAGTTGCGTGTATCCCGGTAGTCAGCGGGCTGCACGTTAACCATGCCAGCCAAGGGTTGCTGACCCCCTATGGGGGCACATATTATTTTCAGAGGAGAGTGACGAGGAAGCGGAGTGGTTATAGCATGGAGGTCAAAGGAATACTTTTGTTATGTTTGGATATTGAACCCGAGTAGTGCTTGTACACTCGAGGTCGTATATTTTGGTGATTTTTGTACATTAACACTCGGTATATTGTGATTCTTTTTGGATAGTAGTTTTGGAAGGTTGTAATTATGCTCCGGATTCTTGTAATCAGACCGATACATTTGTACGTAACAGCCTTGTTAGCCACGTGGGTGGCTAGCGGCGTGTAACACCGCCCTTTTTGGTTAATGTTTAAGTTGTGTTTCTGCTGCGATTATTGGTTAAGTGTGAAGATTATGGTTGGGGTGTTACGCTAATGACAAGCAGATGTCATGAAAAGGAATACATTAACTAATATAAAATACTTAAGACTACATGAATTGTCAAAAGGGTTTGATGAAGATCTACACGTAAAGAAAAAACACTGAAATTTTATGGGATACCCAGGCACCGAGCTTACCGCTCAATGTGGGACTAGAAAATCTTACAATCCCTTATTAACTCCGAGAGAAGATAGTGCGAAACCTTGAAATATGACAGTAGAATCTCAAAATATATAACTAAACATCCATCACGGATAAACACGGGTTTTAAATACGTGAACAAATACCAATGGTCTCAGCTAGTATCAATATAGTGAAAGTGCTGGACTCCTAATTAAAAGGGAAGAAAACAAACTTTGAATCTATATTTTCTGAAATCGGGAGAACTACCTAATTAGCAATACCAAAAGCTGTATATACATATAATTTGGAGGTGGTAAACCTAAATTTTTGAGGAGTATTGATATATTTCAGAGGGCTAAGTATCATTAAATATACCTACCCTATTTTGAGGCTCACGTCCTACACTATCCTTATGATTCTATACGAGCATATGTCTCCTATGACAGCTCAATTTATGAATGCGAATAAAGAGCGCAAGAAATTAAATAAGGTTAACCCCCTACGTAATAAAAATTTTAATATAAACATGATAACGAATAACTCCTCTTGACACTTAAAATGAAGGTAGTATAAGTTAAATTAAGAGTTTGAATTAATACATTAAAAGTGAGTGGAAGTTAAATTTGCAGTAGGAGGAAAACATACCCCTTGGCTTGTAACAATTGTTTTACATGTAAACCTTCCTAACGATATATAACTGATCCCTGTGATTCTAAATTCTTTATTTGATACACCTAATCGACCTTTAGAAGCCATGGAGTTTGTGGATTAACCACGTTTCTAAGAGATAGAAACAAACAATAAGCTTTGATTGTCCGTTACCAAACCGTAGGATTCAAACTGGAAACCCTTAGTTTGAGATGGTACTAATATTAAGAGATACTTAACCTAGGCTGAACATATGGTTCACCTGATTCATGGAGTTTAGGAGGAATAAGGAAAAGCCAAGCTTTAAGGTGGAGGAAATAATACTTTATGGAACTGTAATTGTGGATCTGAGTATGGAAACTTTTCCTTGAAGTCTAACTGCGATTGTCTTTGTTCCATGTAATGATAAGCAAAATGTAGGCAATTATCAAGCCCTGGTAAGTTAAATACTAGTTGAACCTTTTAAGAGAAGAGGGTTTTCAAAGATATCCAAGTCCATAACTGAATGTATTACTTGGATGATGGATTTAAGAGTTAAAAAGACTGATGGATATATAATTATTAGACAGTATGAGCCTAGATGTTTTAATAAGAATTTACCTTTTAAGCCAAGAGGAAAAACTGGCTTCCCCGCTTGATGATTTGATCCAAGGAATATGGTTCCGGGGATTAAGGTGATACACTAGATTCCAGTATAGGTTATAACAAATATTAGACTAGTTGTATAGTGATCAAGAGAAAATGTCGTAGTCACCACGTCACAAAGTTTAATAAGATAAAATCTGGAAAATGACATTTATAGATTGTTTGATAATTGACGTGGGAGGTCGAACTTGATCCTGGTCAGATCAAGGGAAAACCAAACACAAAATGGTGTGGAAGGATAGTTCAACACTGATGCTGACCCCGTCAGGGTTAGATGATTCCTGAGACTCCTTACAAGTGGTCAGAAATATTTCTGTGATACGTAGGTATTTATTCTTAAATCTAATATAAAATTTGACTAATAAGTATATGAGATGTAGAAGGTGTAAATTAAGAGTTAAGTTGTCCATGTTACCCTGAGTAGATTAAATAGCTAAGACAACTCCGTGTATGTCGGAAAAATAGTCAATTGTGAGGGAAATACTAACTATCATTATCCCATGAACCATGTTAATAAATTAAAGATGAGATCAAGAGACAATTACCTATAATAAAAGTATTCTCAAGCTACCTTCTAAGTTATGGCCAAATTGCCATCTGGAGGAAGAAAAATCGACTTCCATGTCTTTCTTTATGAATTCAAACCCAATATATTAAATGGGAACCTACCTATAAACATGGTAGAACATAAAGTGTAGGAACATTATACTAATACTCACATGAGTTGATTCACAACCGCAAGAACACGTACAATTAGGAGGAAACTATACCTTGTTAGAAACCTTAGCGGGAACCCTACTGTGGTATACCGGATGAACATACGATAATAATCGTGTATATACTACCGATAATTGGTGAATCAATAATATCAAGGAATCTTTCTATAATATACATAAGATGCACGGCTCAACCGTAGCCCATACTTTACATTGAAAATGAAAGCCGTATATGGCGACAGTAAACTCAAATACCAGAATCATAAGATGATGACCTAAGGATAGGAATTTTAAGTATGCCCCAGTATTAATACAATCCCGAGCGCCGACGATTACAACTACAAAAGACAACTAATGGAAGTGTGTTACACACGATAGTTTAAACAAGCAATGAGATGATATTGACAACGTACAAAATAGTAGATCACCTTCACCCATACACACGAGATTCAAATATAAAAGCATACTAATGCACTATGGAGCATATCAGAGAATGCATAGATTCTTGGGGGATATACCCCGTAAACAGATAGAAGTCATGCACTGATATCCGTAGGAGAGACCTCGAGTTCGCAGTAGGCGATCGAGCCTTCCTTAGAGTTTCACCTATGAAGGGAATTTATAGATTTGGGCAGAAGGGCAAGCTTAGCCGAAGTATGTAGGACCGTACCTATTACGGAGCGAGTGGGCCCATTATCCTACAGAGTAGACTTATATGTTGAGCTTGGGAGAGCGCACAATGTGTTTCACATATCTTAGAGCCTGAGACACTCGAGCTAGATCCTACACTTAGATAAGAGGAGACCCCAATTCGCATTTTAGACTCCAAAACTAGGGAGACCAGGAACAAGACCATTAGAATGGTCAAGGCTCTATGGTAAAACCACGACACTGAGAAGGTGACATAGGAGTTAGAAGACTCCATGCGAGACAAGTATCCAACAATTTACTTGTAACACCCCATCCAAAGCCTATCGTGGTTATCGCAATCTGAACACTTAATCGAATACGTCGCAGCGGAAATATACAACACTTGGACCTTGCCACGGTCTGATCGTTAGAATATACCGGCTTAAATACTTACAATACTTATCCAAAAACACTTATCCTACTTAAACATCAACATTTATAATACCACAAACCAACCGAGTACTAATATCTTAAACATAATCTCAAACTTACATCAGTTCAATCTAAACAGTCGGGTGCACAGGCGCAACCCGAACTCAAAATAAACAACCCACCCTAAGTCTAACCGCTCCTACTCCCGTAGTGCGTCCTCATGGGTCTCTTACCTGCAAGTGTAAAAATAGCCACCGAGGGGGTCAGCACGAATGCTGGTACACCCTCTCATGGCCCCCATGCTAACGGGGCTACGACGACTAATTGTCGATAGCATGGAAATTGATTACATACACAAGCATAATATGAAGTGCAATAACAATAACCACAGATGAACATGTATAGTTTACAAACAATGAACGACTCAAGCGTTCTCTTATCAAGTGGGTTAGTAACCCCCTCCTTAATCCTCTTTCTTAATCTCAGTTCCTTACCTTACCTTAATCTTAATCTCAGTCTCAATCTTAATCTCTCAGTATACAAACCTTTCCTGGAAGGGATTGGTTGTAGCTTAATTCGAACCTGGGATTTAGGTGATCCCACCGCACCATCTTAATGCTACCTACTCTGGACGGGAGTCCAGCGTAGCTGAGCCGGCAACCGGCCCTAGGCTACAAGTCCGAAGACAAGTCCTTAAGCGGAGGGCAGATCTGATTCAGATACCGTCCCCCTTTTTCCTTAGCATGCATGACGGAGATCGGTCCCGGGTTTCCTCACTCAAGTTCCAGTTAGTAAACATCTTAAACACCATGTGCTAGCTAAGCCTTAACGGGCATTAACCAACAACCATCAAACTTAACTCTTATTCTTAACTCAGTAAGTACTAAACTTGGTTAGTAACAATCTCAAGTCTCGCGGGTTAGTGTAAATATAACACAATCACAACGAGAACAATATAACCGGTTGCATGCTTTATCTTGCTTTAGTCATAGCAAATAAACAGATAGCACAAGCCGAGGGACACCTCGTTAGCAAGCAGGTCACAAGAAGGATTGTACCGTTCACCGTCGATCGTTGTTTGACTAATCTTCTTCGGGTCCCAACTCACAAACCTAAAACATTCATTCATTTTTAGGTTATTAGTTATTTGCACCTTACTTAACTCACTTAGTCCCTAAGGACTTCCACTCAATAACCTCTCAAGTCTTTATCACTTAGTCTTACAAACTAACTTTAAACATTAAAACTTATACTTAATCTTAACTTAATTCCTTAAGTTCTTAGGGTCCCAATCATTACTACCCTACCAAGGGCATACCTCATTACCCATTACCATTCTTAGAAATTGAAATTTCTTTTTTTTTATTTTAGGCTCGACCGGACTTACCGACGGACTTGCCAAGTCCAGTCCATTCTAGTACCTTTTTACCGTTGGAAAATTCACTCCGACCGGACTTACAAGTCCGGTCCTATGTCCGGTCGATTCCAGAGACTTATAACCGTACAAATTCATGCCGACCGGACTTGACAAGTCCGGTCCCATGTCCGGTCCATTCCAGAAACATTTTCCCTCACAAAACACAAGCCCGACCGGACTTGTAAGTCCGGTCCC
Source organism: Limonium bicolor (assembly GCA_023374045.1). Classification (NCBI taxonomy): domain Eukaryota; kingdom Viridiplantae; phylum Streptophyta; class Magnoliopsida; order Caryophyllales; family Plumbaginaceae; genus Limonium; species Limonium bicolor. The sequence goes on along the minus strand of CM041777.1, from coordinate 317,965,170 downwards.
CAAGTCCGGTCGATTCCAGAAACATTTTCCGGTAGTGTACAAGAGCCCGACCGACCTTGCAAGTCCGGTCCTAAGGCGGTCGGCTCCAAAAACTTGTTTCTAAATTCTTTTTCAACTCCAAACTCTCCTCATATATTCTAATATGTTATAACCTCATTTGGGCACCTCAAATACACCTTAAGCCCTCCTTAAAATACCTTAAATCATCCACCACAGATCCACCTTAGCCATTATGTTTTCCTTGTAATAATGCTAACACTTGTAATGTTTTCCTCTAGGTTTCTAGGTGGTGGTTCATACCTAGTGTAACCACTATGCCAAATATTTTCTTCACCACTATAACATCATCTCCCAAGCATCTCTCTCTATCTAAAACTTTTTAAGCATTCACTTAAAGTTCCTTAACAAGTCTAAACTTCCATCATCATCACATTATTTCCTTCCTAGTTGTGCATCAACATTTGCCTAAGTCCTAAACACTCGAATACATTCTCTTGATTCCTAAATCTTCCACGGTGATACTTAAGTCATCATAAGTCATTAAAACACCTTAACTTCACCCTTTTTCATCAAGACAACCATAGAACACTCCTAGTACTTCCTTAGTCATTAAATTCCTTAGGATATCTTAAACACTTAAACTCTCCTTAAATTTTGCCATGGGTTCTCTAGTATATAGTACCTCCTAACACATGGTTTTTCTCCATCAAACACCCAATACACACACAAATTCTCATCACAATAGCTTAACAACACAATCTACACCAAACCACACCACATCAAAATAGTGCTTTTAAACTTAAAATGCCTTGGCACTTAGGCCATTAAATGACTATAATCTTATCACTGAATTTCCACATATATATGCCTTCAACCTGCGAATACACTCAACAAGGCTCCCATTGTGAATAAAATGCTTCTTGTACTTCACCTTTATATTCTTAAACTATCTCTTTTCTCATTTGCTCCTTAGTCACAAGTTCACAAGAATAGTCATTGTTTCTCCTAGGTTTTATAGCACCTTCCCCATATAATCTCTACACTAAACTCATCATATAGCCACATCTCATTCCCTTAAACAACAAAACACCTTAAGGTAAGTAATTTACCTTGTGTTCTCACAAGCTTAAAAGCTTTTCTCCTTAGGTTTTCTTTGTCCAATCTCGGTCACCAATGTGATTCTCCTTGCCAATGTTCTAACCAATATCCAATGACTCCAATGAGTACTAGATAACACATTAACCCTAAGGGAAAAACCCTAGGTTTAAAAATATGTTTTAAGGTATTAATGTGATTGTTTTACCTTGGTTTCTCAAGACAAACTTGGATGTGAAGCAAGAAGGACCTCCTCTCTCCTTTGAAGAGTAGAAACAAGCTAGAACAAGGCATAAACATGGAGTCCCATGAGTATATATTTTCGGTTATGTGAAGAAAATGGTGGAAACCTAGATTTTCTTACACTTTCTTTACCTTAAGAGAATGGAGATGCCAATGGAGTCTCCAAACTTGAATTTCCTCCTCTAATGGTGGTTTGACTTGGCACCAAAATGAAGCTCTTGAAGTTTTGAAAAGATAGAAAGGAGGAGCTTGAGCTAACTAAGAAGAATATGTATTTTGTTTTGGATTTGGAGCTACAATGAGCAAGATGTGGCCAAGGGAAGATGGAGCTTTCATGGAGGTGAGCTCTACGTGAATGGAGAAGAGAAAGAGAGCAAGGAAACCGTGTGAACAAGGGAGAATGAAGAGGTGAGGAGAGAGGTAAGTAAATGTGTGATATTTATCTTAAAGGTGAATAGTACTTTTACTTTATAACTTACTTATTTTGCTTTCTCTTTACTTAGCTAGATAAGTGTGGTGAGTCACACTAAAAAAAAAGGCCCCCTTTAGTGAATGAGGGTAGTTTAGTCTTTGTTGACCAAATGTCTCACTTATATAGACTTATGTTATAAACTAGCTTAATAAATTCACTATTCATCAAAAACAAGGCACATTGTTGTGAAATTTTTGATTTCCCATTGATATAGACCTCCAAATGTGATACTATATAGTACACATATTAATTAAAGAGTAATGATGGACATTTAGCCATTCAAAACTCATTTACAAGACAATTTTTCAAAAACGTGCTTTAAGACTCCTTAAAGCATTTTGTGTTTTAACTTGTTTTCAAGCTTGGTTTTCTTTGGTAATTGACTTAAAATGACCATTAGGATATTACTAAGGTCTTAGAACAATACTTGGGTACTCTCCCATGTCTCTCCAAGCTTAGAGCACGTTTTTGCTTAAACTGCTCTTTTTGGTGTTTCCTTATATTTTCTTTGATTAGAAATGTTTCTTAATGTTTCTAAGGCATTATTTAGCCTCCTTATATCTTAGTTTATCATTTAAACACCATATCTAAGTTTGGGGTATTTCAATCTACCCCCCTTAAAAGAACTTTGTCCTCAAAGTTCACACATGTGCTTAACCATTCACGGTACACATTTCTCTTAATCTTAATACCACATCTTATATTCACATTCATACATCTCAAGACTCAAAGGTCAATCTCAAATACAATACATGAGTATCATACATAACTCAAACTTACACCGAAGTGTAGCAACTTACACAAATCCACATCTTAAACAACCAAACAAACGACAAACATGATCGTTTCCTAACTCAAAAACGAGGAAGCTCTACCCCCCTTAAAAAGGGGTACGCCCCGTACCCTATACAGACGATCTAGTCAGTAAATAAAGAAGGGTACTTCGCCCTCATCTTATCCTCTAATTCCCACGTGGCCTCTTCGACATCCTGGTTAGACCAGAGAACCTTCACCAGTCGCACTGACTTGTGGCGAGTGTCCCTAGTCTTTCTGTCCAAGATTCTCTGAGGAGTCTCCACGGATCTCATATTTGGTTCTAAAGTCAACCTCTCAGGTTCTAACACATGGGAGGGGTGGTGCATGTATTTCTTCAGCTGTGAAACATGAAAAACATCATGCACTTTACCCAGATCAGCAGGTAAATTCAACCTGTAAGCAACCGGGCCCACCCGCTCCGTAATCTCATAAGGACCAACAAATTTCGGGCTTAACTTGCCCTTCTGCCCAAACCTGAATACACCCTTCATCGGTCATACTCGCAGAAATACCTGGTCGCCCACTGCGAACTCCAGGTCCCGTCGTCGAACATCAGCATACGACTTCTGCCTATCTTGAGCAGCTTTCATGTTCTCCCTGATTTGCTGAACTTCAGCCTTAACTTGTTCTAAGTACTCTGGTCCTATAATGACCGTCTCACTCGACTCATCCCAGCAGAGCGGTGTACGACATGGTCTACCGTACAACGCTTGAAAAGGTGCCATCTTGATCGAAGCGTGATAGCTGTTGTTGTATGAAAACTCGATCAGATGCAATCTGTCAATCCAACTGCCCTGGAAGTCTAAGGCACATGCTCTCAGCATGTCCTCGAGTGTCTGAATAGTACGCTCAGTCTGACCATCTGTCTGAGGATGGAACGCGGTACTCAGTTTGAGTTCTGTACCCAACGCTTCTCTGGTAGCTCTCCAGTACCTCGAAAGGAATCTGGTATCTCTATCTGACACTATGGTCTTTGGTGTGCCATGATGCCTCATGATTTCTTTCTCAAATAACTCAGCTAATTTGGTCACCTTCCAAGTATCCTTCATCGGTATGAATCGGGCTACTTTGGTAAGGCGATCCACCACCACCCATATCATGTTGAGACCTCCCCTAGCAGGTGGAAGCCCAACTACGAAGTCCATGGAGATATCATGGAACTTCCACTCCGGAATTGGCATCGACTGTACCATTCCGCCCGGTCGTCTGTGCTCGAATTTCACCTTCTGGCATGTGAGACACCTCAAGACGAACTCGGTAACATCTGTCTTCATCCCCGACCACCAGAAGTATCTCTTCATGTCTTTATACATTTTAGAGGCTCCCGATGGATGGAATGAAAATGAAGAACAGTGTGATTCTCTAAGTATACGGTCTTTCAGATCCGTGTTACCTCGTGGTATGCATAATCGGCCCTTAAGTCTGATCAGATCATCATCATGAAGTCTGAAGTCGTATTTCTGACTCTCAAAGGTACCATCTGTCAGCTTCTGTCTGACCTCTCTCATATACTCATCAGTCCTCTGAGCCTCTCGCACCTCATCAACCAAGCTGGAGAAAGAAACTAGCGAATGGAGTGAGTGTGCTCGACGGCTCAGGGCATCTGCTACAACATTGGCCTTCCCTTCTTTGTATTGGAGGTCAATGTCATAGTCTTTCAGAAATTCTAACCATCTCCTCTATCGAAGATTTAACTCCTTCTGAGTGAATATGTATTTCAAACTCTTGTGATCGGTGTAGATCGTGACACTAACCCCGTATAAGTAGTGGCGCCATATCTTCAAAGCGAAGACTACAGCTCCCAGCTCTAAATCATGTGTGGGGTAGTTCTCCTCATGTTTCTTCAACTGGCGTGAGGCATATGCCACCACCTTGCCATGTTGCATGAGCACGCAACCCAGCCCTCTGCCGGATGCATCACAATAAACCTCAAAGCCCTCTGTACCATCTGGAATGGTCAGTACCGGTGCAGTGGTCAGTGAGTCCTTCAATCGCTGAAATGATCTCTAACAGTCAACTGTCCACAGGAATGGTGCATCTTTCTTCATCAGACTGGTCATCGGCTTCGCGACCTTGCTGAAATCTCTAACAAATCTCCTGTAGTAACCTGCCAGACCGAGAAAGCTCCGGATATCGGTAACAGTCTTCGGCCTTGGCCAGGTACGTACGGCATCAATCTTTGCTGGATCCACTACGATCCCAGCATCTGAGATGACATGACCTAGGAAAGAGACCTGGTCAAGCCAAAACTCACACTTGGAGAACTTAGCATATAGCTGGTTCTCCCTTAATATTTCCAACACCCTCCTCAAATGTTCCTCATGCTCAACCTTAGACTTTGAATATATCAGAATATCATCAATAAAAACCACAACCGACTTGTCCAGCTGCTCCCGGAACAAGCGGTTCATCAGATCCATAAACTTCGCTGGCGCGTTCGACAAACCGAACGGCATCACTGTAAACTCATAGTGGCCGTATCGTGTCCGGAATGCCGTCTTCTCAATGTCTCCCTCCTTAATGTCTATCTGATGATACCCCGATCTAGATCAATCTTGGAAAACACAGATGCTCCCTTCAACTGATCGAACAGATCGTCAATGCGGGGGTAGTGGGTACTTATTCTTCACTGTTACTGCATTCAGCTCTCTGTAGTCGATGCAGAGGCGGAGACTACCATCTTCTTCTTCACGAAGAGGATTGGCGCTCCCATGGTGGACACACTTGGTCTAATGAATCCTTTATCCACAAATCTTTCAGTTGTTCCTTAACTCAGTCATTTCTGCCGGAGCCATACGGTATGGTGCCTTGGCTATCGGTCCGGTACCAGGTAGCAGCTCAATGGCGAACTCTACCTCCCGAGTGGGTGGCATGCCGGGCAGTTCCCGTGGAAATAAGTTGGGGAACTCCGACATACCGGTAAGTCGGGGTCGAACTCAGGGTCTCTCTCTATGTCCTGTACATAGCAGAGGTATACTTCTTCCTTTCTCCTAATTCTCTATACATTGCCATTGCAGTGATGATCTTAGTCGAAGGCTCCCTGGGCCTCTGGCGGTATGATATTGTTACCCAGAAGGACTCTGAGCAGCAATCTATGCTCGGCGCAGAGGACGTCCCTTGTGCCGCTCCAACCAGTTCATCCCGAAGATAACATCAAATCCTAGCTTACTGAACTCAATGAAACTGACTGGGAAGTCTTCCTCCTTAATTCTGATGGTGGCTCCTCGGTAGTAACGAGTGCAACGAACCTTCTCCTTAGACGGGAGCGTAACCGTGAAGTCGGGTAGCTCATCAGCGTCTAGCCCCAACCTGCTCGTAAATGATGCAGAGACAAAGGTATGCGAGGCCCCTGAGTCGAAGAGAACTGATGCCTCAATCCCATTGATCGGAAAGGTGCCGGTGAGGATAGTACCGCTAGCGTCGGCCTGTGCCTCTGTAAGTATGCTTAGTGCACCTTCCGTACCGAGTCCATAACCTAATTGTGTTCACAAGCTTCATGAGTATTGATGGTATAACAAGAGTCGTAACAATTTATATGAACAACACTATTATTTTATTCATAACCATCCTGTTTACAACATGTGCTTCAATCTTACATCTCATTTCTCGTCTCATTCTAACATTACATGGCTAATATTGTCTAAAGGTTAGGTTTAATCTTCCTGGTCTCATTCCTAGTTGATTGCATCTCCTGGTGATGGCTATTTGTGCGTCAGGTGTCAGGTATCCCCTTAATAAAATCATACCTAGGCGGATAACCTGACATTGTTCGGTTGGAAAATGTAGAGTTTCGATGTCGGTGTGCTCCGGGTTAGATGTAGATGGTACAGGGTAGCAGATGTTGAATCTTCCTAAAGTGGTAGTAGGTTATGTCTTACTTAGGTTCTAATCTCATCTTATTTTTACTTAACTCATTTACTCACCAAACATGCATGATAATGCGGTAAGCAGGTAGTTTTATTACTAAATGGTTATAGTGGTACCTGGCCTCGATGAGGGCTCAGGCTCATCGTCCCGGTCCACCATGTGTAGAGTGGGCCCCGTCTTCTGGGTCGCCCGTGGGTTCTTGTCCGCCGGCTGCTGCACTTCCTCTGACCGTCAGATCCAGCTCCCTGATCGGTCTTGCCCTTGCCCTGGTGTCGGGCCTATAGGCTGCTAGCAGGGTTCCGGTAACACTCATAAGCTCGATGCCCGTAGACCACCAAGAAGTTGCACTCCACCTTATTCCCTTACAGTCGAGCCCAGGGGGTCCTTGTGACACCATCTACAGATGAAGCGTCGTTGGTACCACACCGGCTCCCCTCTCAGTCTCAGATCCTGATGATTATATTGTCAATTCTCATATCTCAAAACGGTTACAATTTATTTCTTAACTCATTCAATATCAATTTCCTTACCCTTTGGCGCCTTAGAGCGCAGGGGTGTAGCTGCAATAGCATATGTCAGCTTCAATGGCTCTTCCGAAGCCTTCTCCTTTTCCTCCTTCCCTTTCGGGTTCTGGTTTTTCTGGGCCTGAGGCTGGTACTTTTGTTTCTTGTACCCTCCTTGCCCTTGACTTTCTAAGCTCTTCCCAGCACTCTCCCTCTTTGCATTCTCCTCGTCCCTCAGCTGGACGGTAATCTCAACCTTAGCAGCGGCATGATAGCACTCCTGCTTTTCCATAGTATTAGTCTCACTTATTTCTCATAATCTAAATCTTATTCACCACTTACTCAAATTTCAATCATTCTTATTACCTGCAAGGTAGTGTAACTCGTCGGCCCCATGCCGTAGCGGAGTCGATGGCTAAGCCCGCCATAGAAGCGGTCCACCAAGATCTGGTCAGAATACCCTAGACCTGGCAGAAGACGGAGCAAGGCAGTGAACTCTGAGTAATACTCGTCCACTGTCATCTTGTCCGACTACTTAAGCGCATCTAACTGCAAGCGCTTCTTCGTCTGGACATGGGCGGGGTAGTACTTTGCACGTAGCAAGGCGGTGTACTGCTCCCAGCCGAACTCTGGGTTGGCCACATGCTCGGCCCTCACCAGCTTCCACCAATCGCCCGCCGCCCCCTTCAGGTAGAAAGCAGCTAAGCGCACCTTGATCCCAGCAGGGACATCAAGGGTCTCGAAGGCGGTCTCCAGCTCGGAGATATACGCCTCAAGCTTGGCGGGATCGGTCTCCCCCTTAAAATGGGCGGGTCGAAGATCTGATAGACTCTTCACCCAGTTTGGTTCCTAGGTTGGTGGTGGAGGTGGTGCACCCACACAGGCTGATAGCCCATGTGCCCTAAAGCGGCAGCTACGATCTCTGCGATCGTCTGCCCTCCAGGTATCCCTGGAATATCCTCACCCCGGCCGCGACCTCGGCCTCCTCTAGGGCGTCCTGCCATCTGAACAAGCATAACTTACATTAGATTCGTACTCACCATTGTTCTGGTTAGTAAATTTATAACGTCCGTAGACGGTAAAGACAATCCACACTTATTAGTGGTCATCTGACTCTACTCACTCTAACTTCACACCTGTGAGCCTCGATTTTAAACCTATCCTATGTGGATTAAGTTGATTAGGATCTAGTCGGGTTTTAGGTCCACTTATAACCTAAGATTAACAACTATGTCATAAAACAATAATTATTAAAACCTAAGTTAGCTCACTGGAACCTATTATGAGTCGCCACCTAATTTTACCTAGATCAAATTAGGAAAGGAGGAGAGTTCGGGTTCGGGGGCTTGATATTCGGCTTAATTAGGGTTCAATTACTTCATTACCCGTCCTAGGTCGTTTTTCCTCTACTTAGTTTAATTACGGCTTATTACAAGTCGTTTTAACCTAAGTGCCGTTTCTTTTTATTTTTTAATTTTTTAACAATTTTTGACAGAAAATTAAAGTGGAAATTAAAAGCTATCTAAGCTAGGGTTTTGGAGGCAGAATTAGGTCAAATTTTGATTACGTCCGTAGCCACGGACCAAACGTCCGAGACCACGACCCCAGTTAACCTACATATACAGAGAAAGTCGAAATTAAAGGAAAAAACAAAAATTTGCAAGTCCGGGGCCACGGACAGCTGTTCGTGGGCCCGGAATCATTAGAAAAACCTAAATTTTGAATTTTTAAAATCCCGCCGCCGTCCGTGGGTGTCCGTGGTCTCGGACAACGCGTCCGAGGTCCCGGACCATAGGTCCGAGGTCACGGACCACCCACGGACAGGGGTTTTCAGAAGGTTCCCGAGGGTGTTTTGAGCTCAAATTTTATGGGTGTGTAGCCTGAAAGATGTACAAGACGTTAGTGATTGAGAGTTTTCAATTTGAATTCGAATTAAGCACGAAACTTAGCAAACAAGTTATCTGACAGAGGCTTAAATAAACAGCAATGCAGAAGCCTACGAAGGTTAGTTTGAGCCCAAATTTTGAGGCAAGACAGATAATACCGTGGTGAATCAGGGAAGTGGAGTTTCTACCTGTTTTACCTTCGGATTCACAACGTTCTTCACACCGGATTCGTCGAGTGCTCCGTTGATGGCAGACCCGAGAGGATTTCGACCCAAGCTTCTGGTTGTTGGTTGTTCTTGCTGTTCTTCACGTTTTAGAGGTGTTTTTTGAGGTTTTGATGATTATTGGTGCTTTGGGGATTGGAAAACGTGTTTAGACGGTGATTTCGGAGGATTTTTGGTATGATTTGGGTGGCCGGGTGTTGGAAAACGTGAGAGAGAGAGGAGGCTGCTTTTTCTGACTCTCTAGGGTTCTTGAGTGTGTGAGGTTCTGCCTTTATCCAAAACCTATCCCCTTATATAGACTTCCTTAAAGATAATAAAATCTAGTAAAAGTAAGATTTTTCGATATTTTAACTAAGCAACTTCCCAAAGGAATTTTGCCATGAGATTTTAACCACATGTCAAGGATGGATATTATGAATTTTCTGAGGTGGAAACGAATTTTTTAAATGCTGGAGCATTTTTAAATTGAATTTCTCGTCAGGTTCAGTCAGAAATTGCTAGAAAATTATTGGAAATTCGAAAAATCAAAATTCCAACGCCATTATGCTTAAAATGTCATCCTCTATCATGGGTTAAAATATCAAAGCATTTCGAGCTGATTTGGGCACCCTTTGGAGGAGAGAGAAAGCCTATAGGGGTCTTAGGAGCCCTTAAAGATTACCAAAACGCCCCTGACAATGACGAAACTGCTCCTCAGGCCCTGGAACACGCCGATCGAGCCGGAATCCCTCATTACCCGATTAAATCCCTCACGACACCAAACCTTGCAGACCCTAACCAGGGGGGTCAAAATTTTGGGTATAACACACCCTTAACCCAACACTATTCCTTAACTTATATCCTAACTCAGTGGTTACTTATATCCGGTATTTCTTGATCAGAGCGTAACTACGCTCTGATACCACTTTTGGTAACACCCCATCCAAAGCCTATCGTGGTTATCGCAATCTGAACACTTAATCGAATACGTCGCAGCGGAAATATACAACACTTGGACCTTGCCACGGTCTGATCGTTAGAATATACCGGCTTAAATACTTACAATACTTATCCAAAAACACTTATCCTACTTAAACATCAACATTTATAATACCACAACCAACCGAGTACTAATATCTTAAACATAATCTCAAACTTACATCAGTTCAATCTAAACAGTCGGGTGCACAGGCGCAACCCGAACTCAAAATAAACAACCCCCCTAAGTCTAACCGCTCCTACTCTCGTAGTGCGTCCTCATGGGTCTCTTACCTGCAAGTGTAAAAATAGCCCCCGAGGGGGTCAGCACGAATGCTGGTACACCCTCTCATGGCCCCCAAGCTAACGGGGCTACGACGACTAATTGTCGATAGCATGGAAATTGATTACATACACAAGCATAATATGAAGTGCAATAACAATAACCACAGATGAACATGTATAGTTCACAAACAATGAACGACTCAAGCGTTCTCTTATCAAGTGGGTTAGTAACCCCCTCCTTAATCCTCATTTCCTTAATCTCAATTCCTTACCTTACCTTAATCTTAATCTCAGTCTCAATCTTAATCTCAGTATACAAACCTTTCCTGGAAGGGATTGGTTGTAGCTTAATTCGAACCTGGGATTTAGGTGATCCCACCGCACCATCTTAATGCCACCTACTCTAGACGGGAGTCCAGCGTAGCTGAGCCGGCAACCGGCCCTAGGCTACAAGTCCGAAGACAAGTCCTTAAGCGGAGGGCGGATCTGATTCAGATACCGTCCCCCTTTTTCCTTAGCATGCATGACCGGAGATCGGTCCCGGGTTTCCTCACTCAAGTTCCAATTAGTAAACATCTTGAACACCATGTGCTAGCTAAGCCTTAACGGGCATTAACCAACAACCATCAAACTTAACTCTTATTCTTAACTCAGTAAGTACTAAACTTGGTTAGTAACAATCTCAAGTCTCGCGGGTTAGTGTAAATATAACACAATCACAACAGAACATATAACCGGTTGCATGCTTTATCTTGCTTTAGTCATAGCAAATAAACAGATAGCACACAAGCCGAGGGACACCTCGTTAGCAAGCAGGTCACAAGAAGGATTGTACCGTTCACCGTCGATCGTTGTTTGACTAATCTTCTTCGGGGTCCCAACTCACAAACCTAAAACATTCATTCATTTTTAGGTTATTAGTTATTTGCACCTTACTTAACTCACTTAGTCCCTAAGGACTTCCACTCAATAACCTCTCAAGTCTTATCACTTAGTCTTACAAACTTAACTTTAAACATTAAAACTTATACTTAATCTTACTTAATTCCTTAAGTTCTTAGGGTCCCAATCATTACTACCCTACCAAGGGCATACCTCATTACCCATTACCATTCTTAGAAATTTGAAATTTCTTTATTTTTTTATTTTTAGGCTCGACCGGACTTACCGACCGGACTTGCCAAGTCCGGTCCATTCCAGTACCTTTTTACCGTTGGAAAATTCACTCCGACCGGACTTACAAGTCCGGTCCTATGTCCGTCGATTCCAGAGACTTATAACCGTACAAATTATGCCGACCGGACTTGACAAGTCCGGTCCATGTCCGGTCCATTCCAGAAACATTTTCCCTCACAAAACAAGCCCAACCCGACCGACTTGTAAGTCCGGTCCCCAAGTCCGGTCGATTCCAGAAACATTTTCCGGTAGTGTAACAGAGCCCGACCGACCTTGCAAGTCCGGTCCTAAGGCCGGTCGGCTCCAAAAACTTGTTTCTAAATTCTTTTTCAACTCCAAACTTCTCCTCATATATTCTAATATGTTATAACCTCATTGGGCACCTCAAATACACCTTAAGCCCTCCTTAAAATACCTTAAATCATCCACCAAGATCCCCTTAGCCATTATGCATTTTCCTTGTAATAATGCTAACACTTGTAATGTTTTCCTCTAGGTTTCTAGGTGGTGGTTCATACCTAGTGTAACCACTATGCCAAATATTTTCTTCACCACTATAACATCATCTCCCAAGCATCTCTCTATCTAAAACTCTTTTAAGCATTCACTTAAAGTTCCTTAACAAGTCTAAACTTCCATCATCATCACATTATTTCCTTCCTAGTTGTGCATCAACATTTGCCTAAGTCCTAAACACTCGAATACATTCTCTTGATTCCTAAATCTTCCACGGTGATACTTAAGTCATCATAAGTCATTAAAACACCTTAACTTCACCCTTTTTCATCAAGACAACCCATAGAACACTCCTAGTACTTCCTTAGTCATTAAATTCCCTTAGGATATCTTAACAAACTCTCCTTTAAATTTTGCCATGGGTTCTCTAGTATATAGTACCTCCTAACACATGGTTTTTCTCCATCAAACAACCAATAACAACACAAATTCCATCACAAGCTTAACACCCAATCTACACCAAACCACACCACATCATCATATAGTGCTTAAACTTAAAATGCTTGGCACTTAGGCCCTTAAATGACAATAATCTTAATCACTGAATTTCCACATATATATGCCTTCAACCTGCGAATACACTCAACAAGGCTCCCATTGAAATAAAATGCTTCTTGTACTTCACCTTTATATTCTTAAACTATCTCTTTTCTCATTTGCTCCTTAGTCACAAGTTCACAAGAATAGTCATTGTTTCCCTAGGTTTTATAGCACCTTCCCCATATAATCTCTACACTAAACTCATCATATAGCCACATCTCATTCCCTTAAACAACAAAACCCTTAAGGTAAGTAATTTACCTTGTGTTCTCACAAGCTTAAAAGCTTTTCTCCTTAGGTTTTCTTTGTCCAATCTCGGTCACCAATGTGATTCTCCTTGCCAATGTTCTAACCAATATCCAATGACTCCAATGAGTACTAGATAACACATTAACCCTAAGGGAAAAACCCTAGGTTTAAAATATGTTTTAAGGTATTAATGTGATTTTTTACCTTGGTTTCTCAAGACAAACTTGGATGTGAAGCAAGAAGGACCTCCTCTCTCCTTGAAGAGTAGAAACAAGCTAGAACAAGGCATAAACATGGAGTCCATGAGTATATATTTTCGGTTATGTGAAGAAAATGGTGGAAACCTAGATTTTCTTACACTTTCTTTACCTTAAGAGAATGGAGATGCCAATGGAGTCTCCAAACTTGAATTTCCTCCTCTAATGGTAGTTTGACTTGGCACCAAATGAAGCTCTTGAAGTTTTGAAAAGATAGAAAGGAGGAGCTTGAGCTAACTAAAAGAATATGTATTTTTTTGGATTTGGAGCTAAAATGAGCAAGATGTGGCCAAGGGAAGATGGAGCTTTCATGGAGGTGAGCTCTACGTGAATGGAGAAGAGAAAGAGAGCAAGGAAACCGTGTGAACAAGGGAGAATGAAGAGGTGAGGAGAGAGGTAAGTAAATGTGTGATATTTATCTTAAAGGTGAATAGTACTTTTACTTTATAACTTACTTATTTTGCTTTCTCTTTACTTAGCTAGATAAGTGTGGTGAGTCACACTAAAAAAAAACGGCCCCCTTTAGTGAATGAGGGTAGTTTAGTCTTTGTTGACCAAATGTCTCACTTATATAGACTTATGTTATAAACTAGCTTAATAAATTCACTATTCATCAAAAACAAGGCACATTGTTGTGAAATTTTTTATTTCCCATTGATATAGACCTCCAAATGTGATACTATATAGTACACATATTAATTAAAGATTAATGATGGACATTTAGCCATTCAAAACTCATTTACAAGACAATTTTTCAAAAACGTGCTTTAAGACTCCTTAAAGCACATTTTGTGATTTAACTTGTTTTCAAGCTTGGTTTTCTTTGGTAATTGACTTAAAATGACCATTAGGATATTACTAAGGTCTTAGAACAATACTTGGGTACTCTCCCATGTCTCTCCAAGCTTAGAGCACGTTTTTGCTTAAACTGCTCTTTTTGGTGTTTCCTTATATTTTCTTTGATTAGAAATGTTTCTTAATGTTTCTAAGGCATTATTTAGCCTCCTTATATCTTAGTTTATCATTTAAACACCATATCTAAGTTTGGGGTATTTCATTACTCTTAGTTTTGTGTATACTTGTGGGGGTACGTGGGCGTAACCCTTTTTAAGGGGGTGTAGAGCACCACATGCGACTTGCATATCTACAGTCTATACTAGTTTTATATTTGGTTGTTTGTGTTTAATTGTTGTGCATGTGTGCAATTGGTTGGATGGTTGGTTATTGATATGTCCTATGTGACACTGGTTGGTTATTGATATGTCTTATGTGACACTTGTTTGGTTATTGATATGCCCTATGTGACACTGGATGGTTATTGCTGTGTCCTATGTGACACTTGAATGGTTATGGTTGTGTTCTATGTAACACTTGATATTTATGTGTTAATGTAACACTTGGATGATTTTTAAAAGTACAACATTTACTTGCAGTATGTTCATTCCTCAATCACACAAGAGATTCACTGCCAAGGGTTTACGCCTCTGCACTCTATAGGATTGAGTGTTTTCGTATTGCACTTGTGCAGTGATGACCGAGTGGGATAGCTAGGAAGTTGGGACACTTATTTGCTTTACAGTACTTATCAAGTTACTTATGCTATGATTACATTGTTTGCCATGAGCAAGGTTTATGGTATGTACGATAGCATACACTCAGATTATTGATGGAATGTAGAGGGGTCAATATAGTATTGACACCCAAATGATAAGTATACAGGAATAGATACGAGGAACTTGATTTCATAGGATATGTAAGTAGAAGTTATGACTTCGGGACGAAGTCCTTTTAAGGGGGGTAGACTGAAATACCCCTAACCTTTAATAATTAAATAATGATAATATATATTATTTGGGGGATTATTAAACCCCGAGGAAAGAATATAAACAGTTAGGCGTTAAAACGCACCTAAACTCCTTAAGGTCATAAACGAGCGTAAAGCCCGACCTTAAGCTAACCAAGTTATATAAGCTATAACACTCATATGAATTTATACAAGGATCATTTATGACCTTTAAAACACAAGTCCTCAGTTAAAACAGAGTGGAAATCAAAATGACCGGGAGTTCCTTTAAGGGCCCTTAAGGCCCGAAAGTCCCGGAAATACTTTATAAAATAGAGTAAAGCTTTACACTTCATTCCAAATACACTATAACACTTTAATAAACATAAGATGAAGTTTTCTATACTAATTCCCAGTTAAATACAAAGTACTCGGAAGTTCCCGATGTGGGCCCCATAAAGGCCGGGAATGCCCCGGAGGAGTGCCGAGGTGGCACGAACTCCTATATAAATTATTCTTAGAGTTCCTAAAATCATTATTCATCATTCTAAAGAGAAACCTCAAGCTACTTCTTCAAAAATAAACAAAGAGCTCGGGGGAATTTCTTAACGCTCCTATTTTACTCAGGAGTGTTCCGGTAGCCCGAAAATTGAGTTACGAGTTTATATAACCCCATATAACCCAATGTAACACCTTAACATATTATTATTGACTATAAACAATGTCAATAAACACTTGGAACTCATAGCGACTACTTATTTTCCAGAAAATCCTTAAAGCACAAAAACACACCTTCAGGTGTCACAAAAACGCATTCTACGCAATTACCTTGAAGTTTTTGAGGAGCCACGAGTTGATAATCTTAAAAGGGGATAAATTGAACATATAAATCAATTAATGGCAGTACTAAATTCATAGTACAAATGGGGGCGATTTTTTCATCAAAAAGGTACCTAAAATCAGCATTTTTACCTTAAAACTTTCATCTTTTACCATGGTATAAATTTACCAATTAAATGCTGGAACCTATTACACATATTAGTATGGTCTTAGTACAATATAATGTGACAGGAATTAAATGAAAAATTAACTCCATTTGATCCCTATGTCATGCGCCAATTTGGGTAATATTTGACTAGTTTTAACAAAAAATATGTCTTATGATAAGATGACTCATCCCTATCTATACTATATGATAATGCAACAATTAATTGTAGTCAAAGAAGCCTTCAGTACCGTGTACCTACAAGAAGACAGCAAGGAAAGATTAGTATATGAAAAAGAATGAAATTAAAATACTAACAGTAAAGCTAGAATCTACTTTTGATTATCTAATGAAAACAAGTTGTCCTATACTACATGTGCTGCCGATAATGTTCAGATTAGTGGAGGCCTGATTGCTATACATTAATCAAAGTATATACAAATACCTAACTAGCATGATTAACTTGTTTACAATTAACAAAATTAAATGACTATCTACTATATACATTACCGAATTCAACTAGAATAATGGGGTTTGATTGCCTCATTAATTAATCAACAAAACACAAACCTAACAAGCATGATCTCTTGTCTTCAATCATCAAAAAAATCAAATACCATGCTGAACTCCATTACCGTATACAATAAGGAGAAATGTGACAAGAGTAACATGCTAGTCATCTTAGAAAAATCAAAAGGGAAACACATACCTACCATGTCTTGTCTTCTAGTTTCCATTGTCAAACAAGACTCCATTATTCCTTAGCAAGCAGCCGAATTTATGCAATCAATTAAGGGACTTTCTTGAGCCAATCAATCAAATAATTACCAAAGAAAAAGACTAGTCAATAATTGACATTAATTTATCAAAAGAGAAACACTCTCATTCCTTACCTTATTACCATACGTGAGGCTTCATTCTCCTTTTGCCAACTCCTTGGCCGAATGGTAAGCCTCTCTTCTTCTCTCTTTTCTTTCTTCATTTGCTAAGTTAATTCCTTTGAGCTTCAAGCTCCATTAATGGTGTTTTAAGTTCTAACACCAATTCTATGTAAATTCCTAGTTAAATCTCCTAAGTCTTGAAGCAAGAATCGTCCTAACAATCATCCAAGATTTCTCCAAGCATTAGTACTCCAAGGAGGTTCCTAAATTCAACAACAACACGAGGAACAACAAGATTAAGTTAAGGTATATTTTTGTGTTGAAAAATCCTAGCAAAAATACCTTAAGCTATGTCCGAAAATTCAAGTTCCTAAATCTATATTCGCTTCATTATTTCATGAAGGAAACTTGGATCTACAATCATCCCAAGGTGTACCGAAAATACCTTGTTAAATTCCTAAGGTAAACTCTTGTAAAACTACTCCAAATCTTATTTATAAATCTTTGTTAGAAGTCTAACAAATGGATCTGCTAAATATATACAAGGAGGCCGAATTCTTTTCATCAAGATAGCATTTTGAGAGCTTGGAATTCAAGGAGAAATCAAGTACAAGAATTGTCTTGATTTAAGGAGTAAGTTTATAAAATTAAGGTTTATTAAGTTTAAGCTTGATTTAAGCTTGAAACTTTGGTGTAAAAATTATAGACAACCTCTAAATAAATTAAGGCCGAAAATATATGGGTTTTAATGTCAAGAAAATAATTTATAACATATAAGGTAAGATTATTACCTTAAGGTATAAATTGGTGTCATAAAAATTAATTAAGATGCACATATATATAAACCGAATTATCTAAGGACAATATGTTTTATTTCGAGTTTATAATTATTTCGCTCAACAACAGCAGCAACCAAAGAGCAAAACTGTTCAAGAGGTAGAACACCCCACTACAGACGAGCCATTCGTGGAGATCCCTCCCTCTGAAATCAAATACCGCTATTTTCCCTCCTTCTCTGTAATATACCCAGACTATGAGGATACTTACATCCTCGAAAATGAAGAGAAGGAATTGCCATCACCTCCTGCCAATATATCCAAACAAAACGCCACTATCACCTTCAAAGAATTAATTTTCTCTGAAGATGATATCAAACAGCGTTCTTTCTACGAGCCTCACCTACAAGAGGAGGATTTTTACATCCTCCAATTTGAGGAAGAAAAATCATCACCGCCGGGTCTTCTGTTAGAACTACGTTCCCGGCAGTACCTCCTCAAACACCAGATTTTGTGGAGTATTAATTTTCTTATTTTATATGCTGAGGTAACGTTTTGTTTTGATCCAGGATAACGAAGCAGGCGTCTAGCCAAAGACGTTAAAGAAGGGCAGCTTCTCGGGAGGTGACCCGGGTGTACTTTTATTTTATTTTGCTTTTATGCTCTTTCTAATTTTCAGGTTCTCTTTAAAATTTTATTTTTGCTAACTTTTAACCCCGTTTTTAGTATGGATGCTTCTAGTGTCTTATGCAGGTGCACCTTCATATCTACACCGCAACCAAGCTACGCTACTTGAGGCTGAAGCTCAAGTGTGGGGGAACTCCTTTAATGACTAGCAAAAATAATATCAGGGGAGTACCAGTTTCTTAATTTTGCTTTTAATTAAATAAAAACTACAGAGGAGCGTTTATGTGCTTAAATGTTTATTTGTGACCTTTGTTTTATCTCTATTTTATCTACTTACCAAAAAGGTCTTCTGAAACCTTCCCTTGTTTTTCTGGTAAACAATGAGGACATTGTTCAAATTAAGTGTAAGGGAGTGTACCCTTTCGGTGACAATTTTGTGCTTAAATGATTAATCTCCCTGCTTATCTTGCGTTTGTCCAATTCAATATCGTGGACCCTTTATATGTAGGTTGTTCTCTTTAAGAATAAATACTGTTATGAATTGTAGGATAAATGTACAAATTTTAAAATTTTGATTACTTTTGAGGAGCATTTTATATGCGGTGTGACCAAATAATCTGCAAATGGTTGGATTTTATTGCTCAGGGTTTCCTTCTGTCTTCTCTCTTAGGGATTGCTAAGGGGTACTTCTCTATTAAAAAAAAAAGAAGAATACAAAAAAATAAGGGACTTTCGAGACACCGTTGGTAACCAACAAAGAGAGTTGAGTGTTCTTAAAAACAAGGCGTGATGCCTACATTTTCTCTTCCCTTATGCAAAAGTGAAACAAATGCATGAATCTATTTTTCCTTTTGTGTTCTCCTCAAATGCCCATTCTTGAGAGAAGTTGGCCATGGTAAAAGTTCTCAGAGTCACCTAAATAAAAGAAGCATTGAAGTACCTTGGATCATACCCCGAAACTCTATATTTTATTTTTACCCTGAGCACACCTATGCCACCAGCAGTTAATTTTTCACACTCCTCAATAAGTTTAAAAGATCATGTTTATCCTACCATTCATAATAATATTTGTTAGTATTGAGCATTCCCTACTTATTTGGGTACGTGATTTTGCTTGAGGACAAGCAAAAAGATAAGTGTGGGGGTGTGATAAGTGTCCAAATGAGCATGATTTATAGGTGTATTTCATATATAATATTAGCACTTTTCTTGCTCATTTCTCCACTTCAGTTAGTTTTCCTCTAGTTTATGTTTTATTGTTTATCTCACAAATTTATTGGTTTAACATGAGGAAAACCAAGCTGGGAGTAAAGTAGACGAATAGACGAACGCATAGACGCAAGCGGCTCAGAAAACGGAGTCCAAACGAAGAATCTAGAGCCAGTAGAACAAGGTCACGTGAGAAGGCACGCAAGAGGCTTGCAACCGCCTCTACTACCGCCTGAATGGAGGCAGACGTGTGGCCATCAACCGCCTAGGCTACCGCCTTATAGTGGGCGGACGAGAGAAGATAGAGTTGCACAAGGCAACCGCCTATATGCTGGCGGACGTGAGGCGGACAAAGGCACAAGCAACCGCATAGATTTAAGCGGTTTCTTAGGCGGACAAACAATAAAACCGCATGGATTTAAGCGGTTGTTCAGGCGGACAAGACTAAAATCAGTCGCGAAACAGTTTTCTTCTTCGCGCGCCGACTGTCTGCAACTTGCTACCATATCCATTACCAGTCGGCGCTTAAATTCCTCACGCATGAACTCTGTCCCCTGCAATCAATGAAGCAATCAGTGAGCTGCAATCAAACGCAATAAATGTTCTTCCACCGCCTCAATCAATTCCTCAACTTGCTCACGCGTCTGTTAACTCCTCTGCTGCTTCTTCCTTTCACTATATAAACGCACGTAACTTCACCACAAAAATGAATCAATCATCCACGACCCAACACCACAAACCTCACGCCATCTCATTTCTCTTCTCCCGCATTCTCCATTTTATTTATTTCTACATTCCACCTCTAGCCCTTCGTATACAAAATAGCAGAGCGAGCCGGAGTGATTACGGATGATTTCTATTACTCTTGTCTCTGTTTATCTATTTAATATGTTAGGCTAGTTTACGTACACTCTGGGAATGGTTATTATGTGTTTGTATTAATTATGCAATATTTTTACTGGTTTTATTTAAATATAGTTTGTTACGATTAAAGCTTATCTCTCGCCTTTTTAATAAATGTCATGAGTTTATTAAATTGCCTGCTAAGTCTATTTTGATCAGACCGGTGATAAATAGATAGGTTAATTAAGCCGTAAATTTGGAGAAAGCTTATTATGATTTAATAAGTTAGTATTTTCAGATGCAAATATAATTCCTGATATCTAAACCGTCCGTTACATGTGATATGCTTGAACCTTGATTAGACCGAGCATTTTCTGGTAACGAGTTCTTATGAGTCTATGATTCAGTCCTTAAGATAATAAGAGGAATTTTGCCAAACAATTATAATTAAACCAGTAGAGATAGCATAATTAATCAGATCATATTAACCTAAACCAGAGTCCCGTTTAATTTATCTATTAACTTAGTTTATTTTATCTTTCCTTTTATTTATAATACAAGTCAATTAATCCCCCCTCTTGTGACATGCTTAGGTACTATTATATGTATATTAGTCCCACGGTTCGACATCCGGTCACTTACAATTCACTATACTACTGCGACCGGGATTTGTTTGCAGCCCGACGTATATTTTTGGGTTTTAATTTCTTTCTTTTATGTTAATTACACCTGTTCTACCACTCAAAAATACACGTCTGCAGTAATACGCTATGTCGTTTCGTTACTCGGTAGTTTCCCGTATAGTAATCAATAACACCGATATGCCATTAAGGCTAATATTGTCTCGCATTTAGTGTTACTAAGATACTGGTTCATTTAGGACCAGACGCCTCGTACCTCACAAACGTTTCCCGTATTCCCATTGTTCTAAGCTCACTGTCTTAATCCTAATATCTCGTCATCAGAGCGGTACTCCGCTCTGATACCACTTTTGTAACACCCATCACATTAAACGCGTAGTAATCACTCTCGTAGCATAATTAAAGACGTTTTACAGCGGAAGTTAAACACTAATAATTCTCACTCGGGTGTCACATGCCATTACTCGCCCATACGAGTAAAGAAGCAGAAAAGGAATATAATAACACATCGACAATAATTAACCGCAGTGATAGACGAGATATATACTACATCATCCTAAGTCTAAACTAATACATAAGGTAAGTGAGCATCTAAGGTAATCCCAATATTTACATCGTACTGTATATAAATTAATTATGAAGGTGCAATAAATAAATGACATCATTGACTACCCCAAAATCCCGCACTCCGGTTTCATAGCTCGATCAAGTCCTGTAATGTGATGCCATAAAGCTCAGCCAACTGCTGGTATGCTAAATGTGATCCTAGACCCTTTTAGGCCACTTAGGTCATTTTAGCCATCTTGATTAACATGGGGTTCGTTTCATGCTGTACCGTTTACATGCTTATAACATAACTGTAAATACGGAATTAAAACACACAACAGGTATTCCAAACATTCACACATAAAGACATGCTATTACGACATTTATAATTGAACAATAAATTCGAGTCAACGATAAGGTAAGAGTTAGCTGAAGTCCAGTTAGTCTCACTTGTTCATTTCCATCACATGAAGCCCTGCTTCCAACAATCTCACATACACATACGGGTGTCATGTTAAAGACAAATTCCCGTTTAACCTCACACATTTATATTTTGGACAATAGTCCGGTGCCATCTACAGTGAGTAGGTGGGCTAACTGATCTACAGTGGTAGATGTCCGTATGGCCGAAGCCATGGTATGGTGCCAAGAGTAGCACATTCCGACTAACGATCGTATCTGGCTCGTTAGGTAAACAAGAGTAGACCCTAAACGGGTGTTAAACTCTAGTGATCACTATGCGCAACCTGCTGGAACGAATGCAGAACAGGGTTTAGGAAACATTGTATCATTAATTAATTATCACACTCTCATAAGTTAGCGTATTTTAATTAGTCTCCTAGAGATTTAATCTCGTTAATGGAGAAATCACATTTTTATTGGATGCTTTGTCGGGTCTTAGACACAACCTAGAAATCTGCTATGTGATGTTCAAAGTTCAAGTCATCACTCTAGAGACGGTTAATACCGGTCTCTAACTAAGTTCCTCACTTAGTGCTGTTAGGAGTATTTCACTCTCACAAGATGATAATTGGAGTCTCTCTCCTAATAATTCATAACAGTTAGGTGATAATTGATGTCACAAATTCGAACGACGTACGCGCATAGTTAATAAACGCTTTGACGATTGGAAAACATAAACAAATACAACACATGCATAACATTTAGTTATCTAACATGCAAGCACACAGTTACGTCCAGAACCCAAGGAAAGCCTAGGAGTTTTCAGACCACACATTCACATACGGTTCACCGTTGAACAATGCTAGCGTGACGTATCACGCTTATCCTCTATCTCTTTCGAAGCCCGTATCTCTGGAATGTATAAATACGCTAAGTGTCAATGCACTATAATTCAAACCAAATCGGTATCCCGTATAGGCACAAATCTCTCAGTATTTAACCCCTTTATTAATCATTGTTTTTATTCGGGTTTTAACTCATGCTCAGGATTAGTTATTTGATCCTTTAATTGTAGTAGTAGTTAACATGTGGCTCTTATAACATCAGATTTAGTTCTCGCATATAATAACTCCTTTATCCATGGGTGAATATATTTATATATACGTGTATATATATGAAATACCCCAAACCTTAATGTGTTAATTAATTATGTAATTATAATTTTCTAAGGCTAATTAAGTCCTTAAGATTATTGGTGAAGAAATAAAAACCAAAAAGAAAAAGAAAATGCGTAAAAGTCACAAAACGTGAAAACACGTATTTAATTGTTTTAGGAGGTATAAAACTCTCACTGGGGTTATAAATATATTTTTATACCTTAATCACACATTAATAACATGTGGGAAAAATTCCGGAAGAAAACGGATTCAAACAATGCGTTAAAACACTAACGGAGTCTTAAAGCGCGTTTTTCGAGAAAAGCCCGAAAACGTGACTTTAAACAGTTAAACGACCCCGTAAAAATAATAGTTGATTATGTAACAATAATTAAACATTAATGGGAGATTAGTAACCATTAAAATTAAAGGAATGAGAAAGTTCCGGAAAACGGTCCCGGTTAGTGAACAGTACTAAACGGGCGAATAAACGAGCGTTTTCTGTTAAAGGACGAAAAACGCTCCAGCATGTATACGTTAGTGGGCCGGTTTTAATTATGTAAACAGCTCACTCACACATGACTAGTTAACTAGTTAATTAAGTCAAGAGAGAGCCAAAATAACAAAGGGCACAAATGCCCCTCACCCATCTCTCTCCTCCTTTATTTTCTTTTTCCCTCTCTCTTCCTCTCTTTCCTCTCTTCTCTCCCAGCCAGTCTCCCTCCTCTCTTCTGCCGATGGAACTTCCCAACCAAGCCAACAATGGCTTCCTCCATTTCTCTCCATGCCCAAGCTCCATCTGAGCTCCAAATCAAAAACAAATTACATATTCTTCTTCCTCTCATCTTCCTCTATCATCCTCTCTTTTTAAAATTCCAAAAGGATGAAGTTGACCTCCATGGGTTTTTCCCCATTTGAAGTGAAAATGGCACCAATGAGAAGCTTGTAGTCTCCTCTTCCTTTCAAGGTAAAAATTCCCAAGAAAAACTCATTCTTCCTTCATCTCTTGGTGTAATCAATTTTTCACCATTTTTGATATCTTGCTTTTCTTCTTGTTCTTGAGCTCCAAATTGACCCTTCAATGGTGGAGTGATTTCCTTCTTGATTCAAGGGTGAGAATCCCTCTTGAAAACTTCAAAAAGGTAAGCCCTAACTTGTGTTCTAGCCCTTTTAATGAATTGAGATATTCCTAGGGTTTAGATGATTAATTAAGTATGTTTTTGTGTTCTTGGATGTTGGGATGGAGTTTGGAAACTCCATGCCCTCTTGACCAATTTTGAGGAGATGAGGAGCAAGAGGTGAATTGTTTAAGTTGTTTGGGATGGGTAAACAAATAAATGAACCCAATTGTATGGATTGAAAACTATGTTGTAATGTGTTTAGTTGATGTTAGAAGAGATTTGTGAATTGATGTTGAGTTGAGGGCCTTAAGAGCCAAATGTTTTGAGTTTGAGATTTACATTGTGGTTGTGGAGAGTTATGGTGAGTATGTTGTTGATGATGGAATTTGAGGAATTGTAATGTGCTGTTAGGACCCTTGAAAGGGTGTGGCTAGATTAGGAATGAAGAGGTTGTGTTTGATGATAATTGATGAGGATGATATGTAAAGATTATGGGGAAGTTATGTCAAAATTTCATTGGGAAATGGGTGTTTGATGATGATTTTATGTATGAGAGGACTAAGGTGTTTAATTGGGTTGTTTAGTGTTGAAATGAGTGAAGTTTTGGTTTTGTAATGGTGGATAAATAATGGAGTTAGGAGAGTGCAAGAATGATAGCAAAATGGTGCTAGATGACTTGGGATTTTAATGAGTGAGTATGGATTTTTGGGAGTGTAAACATAGATAGAAATTGCCTCTGTTTACTGAAATTCTGGGCACGTCCGAACTTCCGTCCGGACTTGGAAGTTCGGACATGCCCCGTCGCGTTAAAATTTTTTTTCGGAGTTGGGTGATGTCCGGACTTCTGTCCGACCTTCGAAGTTCGGACGCGTCTAAAAATTTTCCCAGAATTGAGTCTCGACTTGTGTCCGACCTTAGATGTCCGGACACAAGTTCGGACGCGTGTATAAATTTTTCCAGATTTTTGTTCGACTTGTGTCCGACCTTAGATGTCCGGACACAAGTTCGGACATGTTGAAAATTTTTCAGATTTCTGTTTCGACTTGTGTCCGACCTTAGATGTCCGGACACAAGTTCGGACGCCTTGAAAATTTTCCCAGAATTTGTTTCGACTTGTGTCCGACCTTGGATGTCCGGACACAAGTTCGGACACAGGGTAATGTTGACCAAAAATTTTGTTTAAGGGTAGGAAATGATATCAAATGATGGGGATTAATGTGCGATGATGTTATAAGGTTGTTAAGGATAAATTAAGTGAGTTATAAAGGTAATTGAGTGGTGAAAAGTTGTAATAAAAATGTAAAGTTATAAACTACCGAGCGGGGTTAATCATGGGCGCATTAGACGTTAAATAATTATATTATACCCCGATGTTGATAAAGATAGTAATAATGTTATCAGTTATTCAAAGAGATTCAAGGAACATGTGATGGCACACTAGAGTGCACCTCCGGTGACAGGTATGGTTTTCTTGCAACCTGTGTCCTACCGGATTACACCGGCTTGTATGCCAATGTGTTTTTCTGTGTGTTTGCCACCTTGCAAGATAAAGCATGAAATGAGTTTACAGTAATTCATTATTGTGGCGTAATTAATTCCGATACCGCTTAACCTTAGTTATGTGTTAAATAATAGTTAACCGACTTTAGGTTCACATAAGAGATCGGTATTCGGAATAAACGTCCCAACCCATGGGAACGTTCTAACTACGACTATCAGTGCGTTAGTGTATGTTGTTATTATGAGTGATGTATGTGACTTGTTGGATATGTTGTTGTTGTTATTGGATACAGTTATCATGTTTGTTAAAAAGGGATATTACTCCCCATATGTGTCTAACCGAGTTAGTAACACTATGTGATGTATGTATGTGGTAAGTTCCATAAGGGAACCTCTAACTAATAAGTATAGTTATGTATGGAGAGGAATCCGGTGTTCCGGTCGCGCGTGTTGTTTGGGAGTTAATACATATATGAGAATTAACTCCCATCCTGTTATGTTAAGGTTGTTTTCCTTCATTGGATTTCGACCTCCCACTAGCTTAGCCAAAGCTTACCTACCCGACCTCCACATCGGGCTAGGAGGGAAATTATGTATAATGTTGGTAGGGTGTCGATGCCTAAGTTCGCTTCGACTCCCTCTTTGTTATGTTACGGTTGTTCTTCCTCCTGGAATTACAACCACCCACAAGCTTAACCAAGGCTTACCTACCTCATCACTATTGGAGTTAGGGGGAAATTATGTATGTTGTGATCGGTCCTATATGAGGCCGCCACTCAAGTAAAGGAAATGTATGTATGTTGTGCTCGGGCTTATATCACCCCGGCATTCCCTAAGTAAAGTTATATCCTCTCAGAGGAGAGAAATTAAGTTGAGTATGTTATAAAGTGAAGTGTGTTGTTATTGAGTGTGTGTTAATTTGTGTTTGTGCCCTATTAATGGATGTTTGCTTATAAGCATGATACGTGTGAGCTTGTGCATGTTTGAAATAAATCAACCGCATGCTAAGACGACAAATAGTTGTGCGTGGCCCGGTAGCATGCGGGCTGCGGGACTACCATACCAGCAAAGGTGCTGACCCCCTTTGGGGGCTCCCATACTTTTCAGGTACAAGGAACTGGAAGCCGTTCGAGAGTAGGACGGGTAGTTGTTTGTATGTGGTAGTCATGAGAATTGTGGATATATTATAGGCGTAGTAAGACCGAAAATGTATCGGCATTAGTTGGTAATTACTCGGTACAGCTGTAATGTAAGTGTATAATGATGTTGGACATGGAACGGGATTATTGTGTAGTCGCTTGGGATTTAGTCCATCAGACCGGTACAATGTATGCATGTTAGCCTTGTTAGCCACGTGGGTGGCTAACGGCGTGTAACACCAAAGAGTTAAGTGATGTTGTGAGTTATGAATTCCGCTGCGATATGTTGTTAAGTGTGTCGTTTGTAGTTGGGGTGTTACAAAAAGTGGTATCAGAGCGAAGTATCGCTCTGATGACTGAATTACCGAGCTTAGGAAGTACCGAGTTAGAAATTTAGTACTTTGGGTTAAGGGTTGAGTGATAGCGTGAGAAATACGCTAGTTAGGAGTACCAGTGAACACTGGAAACCTACAATATCCATCCCGCCCTCCACAAACCCTATTTTATAACTCGGGAAAGAACGCCAGAGAGATGAGAGTCATCTCTTACTCGGAAAAACCCGATCTGGCAGCTGATATTTACCCCTGTAAGTACGGAGGACCTGTCATACGGTAGATCCCGAAAGGTGTGATCCCGAAGACGGTCTCCATTTTAACAATATTAACCGCTCATGTTAGCGAAAAGTGAAGAATCTTATGCACAAGAGAATGGAATTTCCAGTACCCTGGGTCGACATGCGGAGCAGTCGAGGACAACCAGCTTGCAACGCACCAAGCGTGCGACAGGCGAGGAGCGAGATAAGGAAACCCGAGACGAGTGTCTACGGGACTACAGATGTTAACTAATACACCAACGGTATACCAACCGATTAAGGAACCACAATATAGTACGAGGAGGATACGGTACTAAGTAAAAAGGGGTCTCCCAGCATGGGAAACACCCTAGTTAATGGTTATCATGTGAAGACAGTGAGAGGTACCCCGAAGATTGTTGTTAAGGCTGTAAGATCAAGCAAGGGCCAGCAAGGCCACTGATACTAGTGCGGATGAAAACAATACCGCAACCAAGGTGTATTGAACCGATAACCAGCTAGCATGGCGCACTTGCCATGGCAAGTGCTGCTATAACAAGGCTGTACGGAAAATTTTAAACAACTACCGGTACTTAGTAAAGTACCATGAAGTTAAGTGAGATCATCATAACTGTGGGAGGGCTTGATAGCCTGACCTCTGTACTTGGAAATATACCAGTCAGCAAGAAGCTAGACTTGGATAAGGCAGGAAACACTGTGAAACCACGAAAATTTTTCTTTCAACCTAAATTTATTTTCAAAACCGTTTTCAAACCAAATTTTCTTTCAAACCCATTTTATCTCTAACTTTCTTTAAACTAAACCAGAAGACCTACACGGGCCTCAGTGCCACATGGTAGATAAGTTTTACCCAGTTAATTTTAAATAACCGGATGGAAACCGGTAAACCCAAGGGTAACAACCCGGGGAAATGGATCGAGTTCATAATAATACCACGGCGGATACACTTCCCTTGATTAAGTTCGGGAAGCAGGGAATGCATATTATCGCAGGATAATATAAGAGGAGTTGACAACAGAATACTTCACCTAGGCGTGTGACGGACACTACGAGTGTACCAACAGTAATGTGGGACGACCGCACTCCGATGGGAGCTTGTGGGCCTGACAAACCTTCTTATAGGTTAATCGGGTAAGTAGCAATGTATCAGTAGGATACCCCATATATGTATACGAGTGGAGTCTGGAACACGGGAAGTAGTCGACTCCATACTACGGTCCGAAGTAAAAGTCAAGCAAGAACAATGGATTACCATCAAATGGTTGAAGTAAAGGAACCCAGTCAAGTTAAGAAGACTAAAGGAATTAGTAAGTTTATTTTAAGGAAATGTTTAAAGGTGAACTAGTGCGAAGTGCACTGGTTAGTAAGTAAAGACATAGCATATGTCTTAAGGATCTGGATGGATGAACACAATAGCTGGAGTAAGTACCCAGCCTACATATGGTGAGGCAGATGCCTACTATGGATACGTTAATGTGCAAGGATCGGGACGAGACTCCCGAGATGATCACTAGGGATAAGAATCTCACTAAGGAGAATATTCAACCCAACAAAGAATGCAGGGCGAAGTAGTAAATTAAACATACCAGTAAGTGCAAGCCAGATGTAATGGCAGAACCCAGCGACACCCAAGAGTTATCCTTAAAAGGGTATTTGGGTCAACATTGGTTGAACGACTAACGTGACAGAAATGCAAGGGTTGAAACTAACACCCAGTTTAAACATAAGTCGTCAGGAAGAAGTCTGACATCCTTGAAGGAGCATCCCATGAAAGGAACGACGACCTTGTCATGGAGCCCAATACAACCTATAAACCGTGTAATATGTACGGAGAAGTAAATGTGCGTGAACAGCCTACAATGAGTAGAGCTCGAGACAATAAGGCTTATAAGCCACAAGTGGAATGTGTTAAGAAAATGTTATTGATCACAGAGATTCATGTTATATAAGTAAGTAAGCGGATAACGAACCACTGCTTCAAGAGTGGGGATACCTCTGACATTGTGAGACCGCAATAGCGGTAGTTATGTGAATTAAGTTCAGGGAATGTGTTAAAGGTTGACCATGTTGTTACTATGAAAAGAGTTGTACCAGTTGTGGAGACTGAAAGAGTGATAAGTCGAATAGCAACCACCATTACGTGTGGGATGCTAGATGTGAAATGAACAACGCTCAAGGAGCATAAAGACTCGAAGAATAGCGTATTCAGCAACCAGCCAAATAAATGGCGAAACACAGTGTAATGGCAGAAGCTAATATAATAGCGGATGCAGTGTAAGTTAATATTATACGATGACAAAGAGCACAGTGCGCAGTGAGCGACCGTTGTATACGCATTGTTAAATAGTTGTATGGCGAATAAGACCAGTTATGAGTTAAAACCAGTGGAGATACAAGATAAGTGATGATAAACAGACTGGGCAATAAGCCAGTGGTTGGTACTATGTGATAAGGAACACAGTATGAATTCCTATTGCTATCTCATAAGAGACTTACTGTCAAGAGTTTACGCCTCTGCACTCTGTATGACTGAGTGTTTTGGTATTGCGCTTGCGCGGTAATGATCAAGTGAGATAGCTAGGAAGTCTGAAAATGTTAAATGTGATAGAAGGACAAGAATTATGGTGTGATAAAACCGATGCATAAGAGAAGCACGGTAGTACCAATCAAAGGGTACTTGGTTGACATAAGTGACTACAGTAGCACGATTGTTGAATATCGGTATGGAACATACCTCAAGTGTTGGAAATAACCGACAGAGTACTACACAAAAGGTAGTAGCTCAAACTTAACCGACAGTAAGTCGGAAGAAACCAAGTAAATCATTGTAGAATACAATAGATTATCGTGGAAATGAATAGAAAGTTTGTAACTCACCGAATTCGCTCACGGTAAGAAATACCACGCGTCGGTTGAGAAACCGTTATTACCAAGATAAAGGTGATAATCGGGGATGCATAATACAGTAAGGATAATGTATGGAGCAAACTAACCTCTAAATTATCAAGAGTTGCGCAGCAGAAACTGGTGAACCAGTGAGTCAAACGATGAATGTGAATAGTGAACATGAGTGAATGACAAACTAATGATGCCTAAAAGCCTCACAGGCCAGGATCGAAACCAGTTAAGAGTTAAAATAAACTCTACAGAGAATTCTTGGTTAGGGACTAAACCGCCAACATGGCTAAGATCCTCAAACCAGAACACAGTGTATAATAAACCGCGTGGAGTTAAAACACTTCACGACGGTAGGACGTTATAAACCAGTGATTAAGTGA
Organism: Limonium bicolor; assembly: GCA_023374045.1. NCBI lineage: Eukaryota > Viridiplantae > Streptophyta > Magnoliopsida > Caryophyllales > Plumbaginaceae > Limonium > Limonium bicolor. Next base: position 317,934,604 of record CM041777.1, on the reverse strand, counting down.
TTGATTACGTGGGCGTAATCCCTTTTAAGGGGGGTAGAGCGCAAAACCGTTAGTGTGTTTTACCGTACAAGTGTACGTGAACTATGATGTGCATAGCACAAAATGAATTGTTTTGATGATTAGTGTGTGTTACATAAACATACACATTCATTCATGGTTAATTGTGGTAATTACGCACGGAAGATGCGAATACCCTTGCGATAAGTGTGTTTATTGTGTCAACAAATGTGTGTGAAAGTATAAGTATAAGGGAGTAGAAAAACTCCCGGGGAACTAAAACCCCGACAGTGTATGTTCATATGATACCAAAAGTAATATTGTGTATTATATTTTGATAAAATATATATATGGATATATGTATATATACAGTATTGTGATTTATGAAGAGGTATGACACCAATGTAGAACCTAGTGAGAATTAAAGTCCCTAGGTAACTTGATTTAAAATGAATCTGGAAGATGATTGATGGACATAGTTCCACCCTTGGAGATGTAATGATTACGACTAGATGGATTAGAAGATAGAAAATGGTACATGCTTGAATTAGTTGTTGTTTGAAATTAAAGTGGGAGGTGAAACTTGATTATCATGAGATCAAGGGAAGCCGAACACAAATTGGGGTGGAGAGATAGTTCAACACTGATGCTGATCACATCAGGGTTGGATGATTCTTGAAACTCCCTATAAGTGGTCATAAATAATCACATCAAGAATAAGATGCAGTTAACAATAATTGGACTTGGAGTTGTATGGAGCTTTCAAAAGAATTTTAAATTGGGTTTCAAATTTGCAATTGGTATTTTCTAGACTTCAATAAATATTTTAAGATTCTTAGGTGGTATTTTCAAAGGAAGGACTACCTTTATGTGACCTCGTAGAGGATTTTCAACTTGTATCCTTCCAATAAAGGATTTCATTATACTTAACCTCATAGAGGGTACTTTCCTACTACTTGCTCACGAGCTGAGGACGTACGAGCCTTTGTCTTCGGACCGGTGACATGAGAAGTATATTTTAAAGATGTATGCAATTGTTTTGATCTCCCAAAGGAACGGGGACCAGAGTGTCCATCGCGACCGGTTCTGCGGGATCACAGTGTATATGTACTCTACATGGGTCTCGAACTCATGAAGAGATGGAAAAGGAATTTCTGGTTGATATACATGCTAAGACATGTTGTGTGGTATGTGTAATAATTATTATTTTGGACCTTGAGTCCTAATGTGATTGAATTCCGGAAGTGTTATGTTATCAAGACCTATGTGTCTAAAGGATGTTGTGTTATCAAGACCACGAGTCTAAATGTTGTTATGTTACCCAGACCAAGAGTCAAAGGGTTGTTATGTATGTATAATGTTGTTAAGGTACCCGGACCATTAAGTCCGAGGTTACTAAATATGTTATGTATGTATGGATGTGTTACCCGGACCATCAAGTCCGAGGTCATGATGTAAAGTGTGTTTGTTATAGAAGTTTTATACTACAAGTAATCCCTGTGTTCTAATTCAAATGACGCTAGGGAAGTGTGAACTTCGAGGACGAAGTTCTTTTAAGGGGGGTAGATTGAAATACCCCAAACCTTAATGTGTTAATTAATAATTATAATTTTCTAAGGCTAATTAAGTCCTTAAGATTATTGGTGAAGAAATAAAAACCAAAAAGAAAAGAAAATGCGTAAAAGTCACAAAACGTGAAAACACGTATTTAATTGTTTTAGGAGGTATAAAACTCTCACTGGGGTTATAAATATATTTTTATACCTTAATCACACATTAATAACATGTGGGAAAAATTCCGGAAGAAAACGGATTCAAACAATGCGTTAAAACACTAACGGAGTCTTAAAGCGCGTTTTTCGAGAAAAGCCCGAAAACGTGACTTTAAACAGTTAAACGACCCCGTAAAAATAATAGTTGATTATGTAACAATAATTAAACATTAATGGGAGATTAGTAACCATTAAAATTAAAGGAATGAGAAAGTTCCGGAAAACGGTCCCGGTTAGTGAACAGTACTAAACCGGGCGAATAAACGAGTGTTTTCTGTTAAAGGACGAAAAACGCTCCAGCATGTATACGTTAGTGGGCCGGTTTTAATTATGTAAACAGCTCACTCACACATGACTAGTTAACTAGTTAATTAAGTCAAGAGAGAGCCAAAATAACAAAGGGCACAAATGCCCCTCACCCATCTCTCTCCTCCTTTATTTTCTTTTTCCCTCTCTCTTCCTCTCTTTCCTCTCTTTCTCTCCCAGCCGGTCTCCCTCCTCTCTCTCTGCCGATGGAACTTCCCAACCAAGCCAACAATGGCTTCCTCCATTTCTCTCCATGCCCAAGCTCCATCTGAGCTCCAAATCAAAAACAAATTACATATTCTTCTTCCTCTCATCTTCCTCTATCATCCTCTCTTTTCAAAATTCCAAAAGGATGAAGTTGACCTCCATGGGTTTTTCCCCATTTGAAGTGAAAATGGCACCAATGAGAAGCTTGTAGTCTCCTCTTCCTTTCAAGGTAAAAATTCCCAAGAAAAACTCATTCTTCCTTCATCTCTTGGTGTAATCAATTTTTCACCATTTTTGATATCTTGCTTTTCTTCTTGTTCTTGAGCTCCAAATTGACCCTTCAATGGTGGAGTGATTTCCTTCTTGATTCAAGGGTGAGAATCCCTCTTGAAAACTTCAAAAAGGTAAACCCTAACTTGTGTTCTAGCCCTTTTAATGAATTGAGATATTCCAAGGGTTTAGATGATTAATTAAGTATGTTTTTGTGTTCTTGGATGTTGGGATGGAGTTTGGAAACTCCATGCCCTCTTGACCGATTTTGAGGAGATGAGGAGCAAGAGGTGAATTGAGGGAACTTGTGAAAGTAAGGTAAGAAAAACTACCTTAAACCTTGTTGTAATTGTTTAAGTTGTTTGGGATGGGTAAACAAATAAATGAACCCAATTGTATGGATTGAAAACTATGTTGTAATGTGTTTAGTTGATGTTAGAAGAGATTTGTGAATTGATGTTGAGTTGAGGGCCTTAAGAGCCAAATGTTTTGAGTTTGAGATTTACATTGTGGTTGTGGAGAGTTATGGTGAGTATGTTGTTGATGATGGAATTTGAGGAATTGTAATGTGCTGTTAGGACCCTTGAAAGGGTGTGGCTAGATTAGGAATGAAGAGGTTGTGTTTTGATGATAATTGATGAGGATGATATGTAAAGATTATGGGGAAGTTATGTCAAAATTTCATTGGGAAATGGGTGTTTGATGATGATTTTATGTATGAGAGGACTAAGGTGTTTAATTGGGTTGTTTAGTGTTGAAATGAGTGAAGTTTTGGTTTTGTAATGGTGGATAAATAATGGAGTTAGGAGAGTGCAAGAATGATAGCAAAATGGTGCTAGATGACTTGGGATTTTAATGAGTGAGTATGGATTTTTGGGAGTGTAAACATAGATAGAAATTGCCTCTGTTTACTGAAATTCTGGGCACGTCCGAACTTCCGTCCGGACTTGGAAGTTCGGACATGCCCCGTCGCGTTAAAATTTTTTTCGGAGTTGGGTGATGTCCGGACTTCTGTCCGACCTTCGAAGTTCGGACGCGTCTAAAAATTTTCCCAGAATTGAGTCTCGACTTGTGTCCGACCTTAGATGTCCGGACACAAGTTCGGACGCGTGTATAAATTTTTCCAGATTTTTGTTCGACTTGTGTCCGACCTTAGATGTCCGGACACAAGTTCGGACATGTTGAAAATTTTTCAGATTTCTGTTTCGACTTGTGTCCGACCTTAGATGTCCGGACACAAGTTCGGACGCCTTGAAAATTTTCCCAGAATTTGTTTCGACTTGTGTCCGACCTTGGATGTCCGGACACAAGTTCGGACACAGGGTAATGTTGACCAAAAATTTTGTTTAAGGGTAGGAAATGATATCAAATGATGGGGATTAATGTGCGATGATGTTATAAGGTTGTTAAGGATAAATTAAGTGAGTTATAAAGGTAATTGAGTGGTGAAAAGTTGTAATAAAAATGTAAAGTTATAAACTACCGAGCGGGGTTAATCATGGGCGCATTAGACGTTAAATAATTATATTATACCCCGATGTTGATAAAGATAGTAATAATGTTATCAGTTATTCAAAGAGATTCAAGGAACATGTGATGGCACACTAGAGTGCACCTCCGGTGACAGGTATGGTTTTCTTGCAACCTGTGTCCTACCGGATTACACCGGCTTGTATGCCAATGTGTTTTTCTGTGTGTTTGCCACCTTGCAAGATAAAGCATGAAATGAGTTTACAGTAATTCATTATTGTGGCGTAATTAATTCGATACCGCTTAACCTTAGTTATGTGTTAAATAATAGTTAACCGACTTAGGTTCACATAAGAGATCGGTATTCGGAATAAACGTCCCAACCCATGGGAACGTTCTAACTACGACTATCAGTGCGTTAGTGTATGTTGTTATTATGAGTGATGTATGTGACTTGTTGGATATGTTGTTGTTGTTTGGATACAGTTATTCATGTTTGTTAAAAAGGGATATTACCCCTTATGTCTCTAACCGAGTTAGTAACACTATGTGATGTATGTATGTGTAAGTTCCATAAGGGAACCTCTAACTAATAAGTATATGTTATGTATGGAGAGGAATCCGGTTGTTCCGGTCGCCGTGTTGTTTGGGAGTTAATACATATAGAGAATTAACTCCCATCCTGTTATGTTAGGTTGTTTTCCTTCATTGGATTTCGACCTCCCACTAGCTTAGCCAAAGCTTACCTACCCGACCTCCACATCGGGCTAGGAGGGAAATTATGTATAATGTTGGTAGGGTGTCGATGCCTAAGTTCGCTTCGACTCCCTCTTTGTTATGTTACGGTTGTTCTTCCTCCTGGAATTACAACCACCCACAAGCTTAACCAAGGCTTACCTACCTCATCACTATTGGAGTTAGGGGGAAATGTATGTTGTGATCGGTCCTATATGAGGCCGCCACTCAAGTAAAGGAAATGTATGTATGTTGTGCTCGGGCTTATATCACCCCGGCATTCCCTAAGTAAAGTTATATCCTCTCAGAGGAGAGAAATTAAGTTGAGTATGTTATAAAGTGAAGTGTGTTGTTGTTGAGTGTGTGTGCTAATTGTGTTTGTGCCCTATTAATGGATGTTTGCTTATAAGCATCATACGTGTGAGCTTGTGCATGTTTGAAATAAATCAACCGCATGCTAAGACGAAAATAGTGTGCGTGGCCCGGTAGCATGCGGGCTGCGGGTACCATACCAGCAAAGGTGCTGACCCCCTTTGGGGGCTCCCATACTTTTCAGGTACAAGGAACTGGAAGCCGTTCGAGAGTAGGACGGGGTAGTTGTTTGTATGTGGTAGTCATGAGAATTGTGGATATATTATAGGCGTAGTAAGACCGAAAATGTATCGGCATTAGTTGGTAATTACTCGGTACAGCTGTAATGTAAGTGTATAATGACTGTTGGACATGGAACGGGATTTATGTGTAGTCGCTTGGGAATTTAGTCCATCAGACCGGTACAATGTATGCATGTTAGCCTTGTTAGCCACGTGGGTGGCTAACGGCGTGTAACACCAAATAGTTAAGTGATGTTGTGAGTTATGAATTCCGCTGCGATATGTTGTTAAGTGTGTCGTTTGTAGTTGGGGTGTTACAATATATTCATATAGTTATTATTACCATGTCATTTAATATAATTGACCATTAGGTATTATTAACCTTTGGCATTTAAATCCCAACTTAAATGGTGAGTTGATCAACTTGACCCTCTTAATCAATTTGGTTGACTGGGTCAACATATACAGGTTAACTCTACTATATACCCTAGAATATATTTCTAATTATATAGTCCTATTATCTTATATAACTCTTTATACCATGACTTTAAATGTTAATGTTTTAATGTTACATAATGAAATTCTATCTCTTAGTGTTATACTATATAATCTCATACTCAATGAGTCTCATATTAATCCTTATGAGTTAACTTCTTAGTTATGCTAGTATATAACATTTGTCTCTTTATTGTACTGCTCCTAAACATCTACATGTTTTTGGTGGAACATAAGAATTATTTACTTTTGAGTGAAGTTGTTATATAATGCACCCAACTATAATTTAACATGTGTTGTTATATGAAATACCCCGAATAATCACTACTTTAAATTAGCGAATACTAAATTAAATTATGAGCAACAATTACCATAAACATTATGGTATTTAAAATATAGTTCCAAACGTATATTAGATAAAACTCCAAAAAGTAATATCACATGTACATATTGGTACATAACTTAAATACTACTAGCATACATTAATAAAATTATATAAACACAGTATATACCCTAAACAATTATATATACAAATATAAACTCATAAATCGAAAATGTTATAAATAACAATGTGACGTATAAATATGGCCACATATCTATATATATGTACAACTAACTCTATAATTTAGAAGAAGGGAAAAACTTCAAAAATTCCCTCCAAACTCTCCTTGTTGTCGGTTGGATATACTGGAAAAGGGAGACAAACATCATAAACTAAGTTAAGTAATAATGAAATACCCCAAACTTAGATATGGTGTTTAAATGATAAACTAAGGTATAATAAGGCTAAGACTGCCTTAGAAACTTTGGGAAACAATTTAAAACCAAAGAAAACACTAGGAAACACCATAAGAGCAATTCAAGCGAAATATGCTTTAAGCATGGAGTAAATTGATTTAGCACCCAAATGTTGTCTAAGACCTTAGTAATATCCTAATGGTCATTTTAAGTCAATTACCAAAGAAAACCAAGCTTGAAAACAAGTTAAAACACAAAATGTGCTTTAATTAGTCTTAAAGCACATTTTTGGAAAATTGTCTTGTAAATGGGTTTTGAGTGGCTAAACGTCCATCATTACTCTTTAATTAACATGTGTACTAATTAGTATCACATTAGGAAGTCTAAATCAATGGGAAATCAAAAATTTCACAAATATGTGCCTTGTTTTGTGAATAGTAACCTAATAGTGACTAGTTTAGTCTTAAGTTAATTACGTTTAGTTAGTTGGTCAAATAAGACCATGACTAGCTTAATAATAAGGGGGTGGCCGGTTTTTACAAGGTGAGTCACCACCTTTATTAGTTAGTGTAACACCCCAACCTACAACGACACACTTAACAACAAACTGCAGCGGAAAACATACTTCATCACAGTACTTATCTCGTTGGTGTTACACGCCGTTAACCACCCACGTGGCTAACAAGGCTAATACCTATACATTGTATCGGTCTGATGGACCAGATTCCCGAGCAACTATACAATACATCCTCATTCCATTTCCAACAATTATTATACGTATACATTCCAACTGTACCGAGGTTTTACAAACTAATGCCGATAACAATTTCGGTCTTACTACACCTATAAAATATACACCATTTAAATGGTTGCCCATGTATAAACAACTACCCCGTCCTACTCTCGAACGGCTTCCAGCTCCTTGTACCTGAAATAGAAAAGGAAGAAAAGGGTGGCCCCCAAGGTGCTCAGCACCTTTGCTGGTATGGTAATCCCGCAGCCCGCATGCTACCGGGCCACGCACAACTAATTGTTGTCTTAGCATGCGGTTGATTATATTTAAATCATGCATGTAGCCATAAACACATAACACATCGCAAACACCTAACAGTAGGGCTCAACAACACATCCAATGCATCCACACTTAACAAACCACTCATTGTTTCCATTAACCCTAGAGTGGCTCTCCTCTAAACGGAGCTACTTCCTTAATAGACGACACTTACCCATTAATCGGGTTATCCTTAAACGCCTCTTCTTATAATCTGGAATTCATATCCATGATCCAACATTCTCCACATATTTAGCAACATATAACACCACACCGCTATAAAAGTTAAGGTACAACAATAACACATACCACAACGGGTACGGTTCTCGCAAGGAACCGACCCAAACATAATTAGTTCACTGTAGAGCCTAGAGAATGTTGCCAAAATCATGATAAGCTCGTTACATAACTCTTTACCGTCTCGTTAAATGAACGGATAACTTAACACCCAGGTGCGTCGGATATAGTAATCCAAGTACACCGAACAAACATAGTATGCCCCTGTGGCCCGACGTGAGTCAGTAAATAGCTTTGGTTAAGCTAAAGGGAAGATTGGAACCCAATGGGAAAACAACCATAACATACAGAGAGGATCGAACCTGAAATGACAACGACCCCCATACTCACACGCGTTGCCGGAACAGACCGGACTCCTCACCCCCCATTAGTACACACATATACTTATAGATAAATAGTTAGAGCTCCACTATGGAACCTATCACATCCACACACCATACGGTATCATAACCGAGTTAAACACACAAGGGAGGTTCACACACTTGCACACAACAACAATACACAACCAACTCACACATAGCCGTGGTTAGAACGTTCCCATGGTTTGGGTCGTCAAATCCGAATACCGATCTCTTATGTGATCCTAAGTCGGTTAGTTAAGTTTAACACACATTTGAGGTTAAACGGTATCGGAATCCTACACGCCACATAAATGAATTACTATAAACTCATTACATGTTTTATCTTACAAGGTGGCAACACACAGAAAAACACATTGGCATACAAGCCGGTGTAATCCGGTAGGACACAGGTTGCAAGAAAACCATACCTGTCACCGGAGTCCACTCTATCATGTCCATTTACGTTCCGCGAAAAATTCTCGGACAACTGGTAACATTCAAGTTGTTTTCATTAACATTGGGGGTAACATGTTTGTGTAACATAGCGTGACTATGATTAACCCCGTTAACTTAGTGACATAACTTCACATTTTTAACTTGTTTTACTTTTACATTTTAATACCACTTTTCCCCCACTAATTTGTCAGTATAATTCACTTAACATGTCCTTAACAATCCTATAACATCATTACTTAATAATCCCCATCATTCCATAACCTTAAACAATGTTTTTGGTCCATACAGCACCTTGTCTGAACTTGTGTCCGGACTTCCCAAGTTCGGTGAAATACCCCGTATTTAAAAATAGTGATTAATTAGGCTAATACATAATTTAGAAGCTTAATTAATTGTAAATAATCATAAGGGAACAAATCCCGAAGAAAACAGATCCTTAAAATGGATTAAAATCACTAATGAACATTAAAGCGCGTTTTTCGAGGTAACCGGGAAAACGTGTCTTTAAGCGGGTCAAATAGACTCGTAAAAATTTTGGTCAACTAAATAATCATTAATAAATATTAGTGAAACTTCAGAACCAATAAAATCAATAAAACGAGAGATTAGTAAAAACTGTCAAAAACGGGAAGTTGTGGGGTAGAAACATAAATAACCCAAACTAGTGTGTCCAATATTGCAAAAAGAATTTTAAAACCCATGTGGGCTGTGGTGCTGTCCGATTTTTATCCCTCACACACACCCCTCTCTTATACTAAAACAACAAAAATAATTAAAAGTAATAAAGTAACTACACTACCTCACTTTTACTCTCTCTCCTCCATTTCATTCACCTCACTCACGTAATACCACTCACCCTCACTCTCTCTTTTCTTTCTTCTGCAACCTCCCAGCCGATTTCCATGGTGAAATAAACAAACCCACACAAACTCTACATTCTCTCCTCTTGTTACTCCCTCAAATCACCTTAAAAAATTACAAGACTGGTACCATTGGAATCCTCTCACCAAGAGCTACGTTTCTATCTTTCCAAAAATCAAAAACAACAACTTTCGTTTTTATGGGTAAGCCCCATTTGGAGTTCCAAGACCACCATTAGAAGGCCCTTGTTCTCCTTGTTCTATTGAGGTAAAAATATTCCTAAAAACTTCATCTTTTTCTAGCCTAATGGGCAAAACGAATTTTGGACTAAACCCTTGTTTGGTCCCTTGTGTTCTAGCCGATTTTGGCTTTGTTGGAGGAGAGGAAACCTTGTTCTTGAGCTATCCCAAACAGCTCTTGTGCCCTTGGAAGGTAATATAATTTCTAAACCCTAAAACCTATATTAGAACTTACATAATGGTTAGGGTTAGTTTTAGTATTAAAATGGTGTATTGAAATGTATATATAAATGGGTTGTAGTGTTAGAAGGTTTGAGTATCAAGAATCGGTGGAAGAAGGAAAGGAAGAAACAAGAAGAAGAGAAAGAAAATAGAAGGAGAAACAAGGTAAATTAAGCTCTCTTGTGTAGACTTTTAATACCCCGGACCTAGTAATGGTGATTAAATTACTCTAATAAAATTATTAAAGGCCCAATGGCGCCTAAAGAGTATTGGTAAAAAGAATAAAACCAAAAGAAAAGAGAAAATGCGCAAACCGCGAAAAACGCTAAAACGCGCATTAAATGAAAATAAGAGATATATGATCTTGTAAGGGTCCGAGATGGATTCCTAAGGCTTAGTTTGGCCTAATTATTATACGGGAATGATTCCCGAAGAAAAAGGATCCAAATAATGGATTAAACCGCTAACGGAGTTTTAAAGCACGTTTTTCGAGAAAACCCGAAAATGTGACTTTAAGTGGTCAAATGGACCCGTAAAAATTATAGTTGATTAAATAACTATAATTAAGTATTAATGGGAGTTTAATAACCATTAAAAACGAAGAAACGAGAAAAAAATCCGAAAAACGGGCCCGGTGAGTGAATAGTGCCAAACCGGGTAAAATAACGAGCGTTTTCTGTCAGAAACTGAAAAACGCTCCAGCTTATCTGGCTAGTGGGGGCCGGTTTTATTAAATAAGAAGCCTCCCCCTCTCATGTTTATTAGTTAGCAAATAAAGAAAGAAAGAAAGTAAAGGAGGAGAGAGAAAAGTAAAAAGTAAAAACATAAAACTATTCTCTCACTCTCTTTCCTCTCACTTTCCCATCTTCTTCTTTATTTCCCCTTCTCCACGGTTCCTTCCTCCCTCTCTGTATGCTGAACGACATGGGAGCCCAAGCAAGCTTTCTCCATCTTCTTCTCCTTGCTCAAGTCTCATCCTTGCTCCGAATTGAAAAATAATCACATATTTGCGATCCTCTCATCACCCTCTACCATCCTCTCTTTTCAAAACTCGAAAATGGTGAGTTTAATTTTCGTGGGTGTTGGCCATTTGAGGAGAAAAGCACATAATCTTGAAGCTTGAAGCTTCCTCTTTCACCCAAGGTAAAAATATCCAAAGAAAATGCATCTTTTATTCACCCTCTTGTGTTCGCCGATTTTGGCAAGTTGTAATGCCTTGGTTTTTCCTTGTTTGAGCTATTCTCCAAGTCTTCAATGGTGGTTGGGAGTTTCCCCTTTGATTCTTGATCAAAACCTCATCCTAGGGTTTCAAGGTAATCACCCATTTTAGAGCTTTAAGCATTTTAAATTAATGAGGTTAAGTGTTGTTACTTAAACTCATTTCTTGCTTTGAACATTGACATGAAGATGGGTAATCCCATGGTCTTTGACCGGTTTTAGAAGGAAGCGAAGAGGAGAAGAGGAGAAGAGTAATTTAAGGAAACTTAAGAGAATTCAAGGTAAGAAACCAACCCTAAAGTATATTCTATATGTATTAGAATTTGGGATGGGGTAATTAAATGAATGAACCCCACATGTGTTGTGGTAGCAATGTGCTTGTATAGTAATAATGCAAGTGAGAAAACATTTGTGAATTTAGTGTTTGATTTAAGAGCTATGCATTTTATGAATTATGCATTGTGTTGTATTTGTAGAATTGATGAGTATTGGTGAACTTGTATGTGCTGGTAGAACCCGTGATGGGTTTGGCTAGTTTGGGATGATTTAAATGGTGGTATGAGTTTTGGGCAATGTTAGAAAAGTAGCCAAGTTATGGCAAAATTTGTGTAGAAATTTGAGGGGTTTGAGTATGGTTGTGAGTAAGTAATGACCTAGAGAAGCTAGGTGTTGGTGGTGGTTGTTTTGGCTTAGGAAATCACCATGGGAATACTTGTTTAATAAGAGGGGATTGATGCTAAAACCTGTAGCAAGAACTTGGGTAAATGTCTAAGGAGCTTTAGGAAAAGGAATGAGAATTTAAGGTTTTAAGAGTGAGTCGCGGAACTTGGAATGAGGTGTGCATTATGTTGGAAGTTTTGGAGGAATTTGGCTAAGTGTTTAAAGGCTTGGAAGGTGAGGATTTTGCCTTGTCCGAACTTCCGTCCGGACATGGAAGTTCGGACAGGCTCTGTTGGTTAGGAAATTTTTCATTCTCGAACTGTGTCCGAACTTGGGAAGCCCGGACACAAGTTCGGACGTACCTATTTCTTCCGTAGAATTATCCTCGAACTGTGTCCGAACTTGGGAAGTCCGGACACATGTTCGGATGCATGGACTTCTGTCTTGAATTTCTCTCGACTCACGTCCGAACTTCCGAAGTCCGGACACAAGTTCGGACGTGTGTCTGTTTTCTGTCTAAAGTCACGGCTTGCGTCTGAACTTGGAGGTTCGGACACAAGTTCGGACAGGCCACTATACAGACCAAAGATGTTGTTTTAAGTTGGGAAATGATGCCTAAAAATGGTAATTACCTAGTAAAGGTGGTGTGAGGTTGATTAAGTCAACTTAGGTGTGTTTTAAAGGTCCTAAGAAGTGTAAACAAGTGCAAGGAGTGAATGATAAAGATGTGAGTTTAGGAACACATGAGTAAAACTAAGTTAAGCGGGATAACAGGGTTAGTACGGGAGTGTTAGTTTTACATACCGTAACACCTTAATGTTAATATAAACATTTGAATGTTATCAGTGGACCAAGTGCGAACCTAGCAGGGTGAGATCACACGGTAAAGCTAACCCCGGTGAAAGGTATGATTTTCTCATGCCCCGTATGCTAACCGAGTTACTCTGATTTGTGTGTTTGTGTGCCGGCTAAATCAAGATTAAAGCATGGAAATAATCCCTTGTTTGATTATGTATGCCTTGTTGTATGTTGTATGAGCTAACATACTTGTATGCCGGTGTGGTCTAACATAGTTCATAGACCAACTCATAGCGAGTATTGATTGACTAGAAACCCGTAGATCGGGTAGTCTCATAAACAATGGTAATATGCAAACACACACAAGTTATCGATTAAAGTATGACGATAACGCAAACATATGAACTCCCTAGAATGTGAGGAGATGTACGGGTTGAGTAAATTACCCGATAACGGTTAGAAAACCATATTGAAACAATCCACGAAAAAAAAATAATAAGAGTGGGAGATAAACGAACCTCCATCGAGAGGATTGAAGTTAGTCTAATGATGTGAACTTATAAGAAAGGTAAAAGAGACCTAAGGGACTATGTAACTCCCTTGGGACATGGTCAACCTCCTATATGAGGATTTTACCCGGAATAAGGAAATAACCGAAAGTAAAAGTATATGAATGAAAGGGGCAACCCTTAAGCCTATGAGTACCCGAATCTAAGTAAAGTTCCCAAAGTCATTAGAAACATCGAGAGTGATGCTTTTAGACTAAAATATATAATATTATTATAACTCCGAGAGAGGAGTGTATGGGGATGTGAGTAGTCCGAGAGTAGTCGGACCAACGTAAAGAGATAGGAACTAAGAGAGAGTTCCGAGAGCTAGTTGAGCCTTCCCACCATGCTAGACCCAGAGTAGGGTCGAAACCGGGGAAGCAAGACTATGCTCGAGGGCCATGAGTTTTGGCTTAAGTATGTATTAAGAGTAACAAGCGTGACGTAGGAGACCTGTTGTGTTTTGAGAATCTACAAGAGCTTGAGTATTGATAACCCAAGAGTGTGAGTGAGATAATGAGTATAAATAACCCGAGAGTAAGGGTGAGTATATGTATGGGTAACCCGAGAGAATGGGTAAATACTAAGATAAGCAACCCGGGAGAACGGGTGAGTATAGTATGAGTAACCCGAGAGAGTGGGTGAGTATTTGAATGAGTAACCAAGGCACAGTGAGGTATAACCCTCAAGGCTTAAGAGTAAAATAATACAACTAACAACCTTGTTATGTTAGTTAGGAATTGTGTTCCATGAATGGATGTAGATTCCTTGCATTAGATACATGAATATTGTATTGCTATGTTGCATGTTGTTTGATTAAAATGAACTACATGTGTATCCGACCCAAAGTAGTCGGTGTACCGCGGTTAGCACGCGGTATATGCGAAATTCATATTCAGCGTAAGCTGACCCCCTAGGGGGAACGTTTTTAGTGTGCAGGTACTTGAAGCTGACCACCGTTCGAGAGAGTAGGACGGGGACTGCTGTGTAGCATGGGTAGTTAGATTGTAATTACTTATGCGTTTGAATGAGGTGTAAGTCCGAGTATGTTATCGGCATCCGTATATTGTAGACTCGGTATAGTAAGGAAATGAATTGAGTATTGTATCTGTATGAAGTACTCGGTTGTTCCAGTTCATCAGACCGTTACGTTATGTAAGAATGGCCTGGTTAGCCACATGGGTGGCTAACGGCGTTGTTTCACCCCTCGTTGTAATTAGAGTTCCGCTGTGTGAGTAAGAGTAATTAGTGACGGTTTAAGAGGTAATGACGAGATTAACGGTTGGGGTGTTACAAAAATGGTATCAGAGCGAAGTATCACTCTGATGACTGGAAATACCGAGCTTAGGAAATACCGAGTTAGGAATTAGAGACTTAGGGCTAAGGGTTGAGTGGTAGCGTGAGAGATGCGCTAGTTAGGAACTTCCAGTATATTCTGGATACCTACAATACCAAACCCGCCCTCCACAACCCCCGTATTAAAAGCTCGGGGAAGGACGCCAGAGAGACGGGGAAACCCAATCTGGCAGTTATTTAATGTATTAGTATGAACCAGAATCTGTCATGCGGTAGATCCCGAGAACCGGAAATCCCGAAGACGGATCCCGCTGAAATGACAATAACCGCACTCAAAGGCGGAGATCGAGACATCCTATTCAAAGGAGACCAGAATCTGTGGCAGCATGGGGCGACATGCTTTGCAGTCGTGAGAACCTAACTGACCGAGTGGCAGCAAGAAGAAAACACCAATCGTGCGACAAGACGGACTCATAAGAAATAACGAAAACCGAGACATGTGTCAACGGACCGCCATAGTTAACTAATACCACCAATGGTATACGTGTTGACTAAGAATCTAGTCAAAGGTAGATGCACCCACCCTGCCACACCTAAAGAGGTTGCAATACTTCACTGTTATAGCTTAGACAGCTACGAGCATAACTACGGGATATACCCGAATAGGACTACAAAAGTAGTGCCTAAAAGAGTTAAACCTCGGTAACCACACAAAGATGTGGGAACGAGAAACGAGGTAAAGCATAGAACTAAAGTAAGTAAGGAACTCCGAGAATGGAGAAACACCTAAATAAATGATAGTTATATCAAGATGAATTTGAAGCAGCTCTAAGGAGTAGTTATCTAACTAAAGGATCAAGGAAGAGTCGACAAGGCTACCAAACATAATGTAAACAATACCGTGACCGGTATGAGTTAACCTAAAAACCGCCTGTACCGCGCACTTGCCACGACAAGTGTAGTAATAACAGGACCGTTAAGAGGAATCTTAACAAGTGACAAGTACTAGCAAAGTACCAAGATGGCGAGAGAAGCCAATGTAGCACCACAAACCTTAAGAATTTGAAACGAAACCTTGGAAAGGCCTAACTGCCTGACCATTGTATTTAAAAAACATACCGGTCAGCAAGAGGCTAGACCTGGTAAGAAGCAACCGACATTGAAATGCCATGAAGATTTAACTTTCAAACTCAAACTATCTTTCAACACAATTTTTCCAAAAACCCCCAGATTTTAAAACCAACCAGAGAACCACGGTAAGTCATCAAAGGACGATATAAGAGGAGTTGACAATAGAATACTTCACCTAGGCGTGTGACGAGCACTACGAGTGTACCCAATTACGGGATATGGGACGACCGCACTCCGAAGGAGCTTGCGGGCCTGACAGACCATTTGAGGGTTAGTCGGGTAAGTGGTAACGTACCGAAAGGGTACCCCACGTATGTATACATGTAGAGTACGAAACACGGGAAGTAGTCGACTCCATACTACGGACCATAAGATAAATTCAAACCAGACAGTTGGACACCTCGAATAACAAAGCTAAAGGAGAAGAACACTGTAAGACGACAAACCTAAATAGGTGGCGTTAATAAGTGCTAGAAGCACAAAATATTAAGTATAGACATTGAATATGTCTCGGAAATCACAACGGTAACTGGAATGAATACCCAGCGTACACAATACGGCGAATGCCGAAAGAGGACTCATCAACGTTTGATAAGCGGGATAGAATTCCCACAGTATACCTCGCTGAAGAGATTAATGACCTGACTAGGATCGTAAAGGAAAAGTACTAAGGTCTATCCAAGAATGGGAGACATTACAACCCTGAAATGGAACAGTTCGAGAATATAAGTAACCGCAAGGCGGAGTAAGAAATTGAACATACCCATGAGTTCAAGCCAGATGTATTGGTGCAACTCAGTAACACCCAGGAGCAATCCGTGAAGGGTGCCGGAGTCGACAGTAGTTGAACGAAACATCACGTTGAGAACACAAGTGTTTAAACGAACACTCGGGCAGAACCCGAAGGGATCCCACGTAACATGGGATACCCTAAAGTGCCAGACGGCGTGAATTAGTATCAGATACTAAAAGGGACTTCCATATACGGAAGTGTGATGAGACAACCATATCAAAGAGCCCAGTAATACCTCCAAACCATTTAATGGTGTACGGAGAAGCAGAAACTTGTATAAACAGCCGAACAGAACATGGCTCGAGGCGAGGTGGCTTGTAAGCCGATAAAACTAACTACAAATTGTAGATTTAAACATCGCCAACCTATGCATAAATGCATAAGAAGAAACAGTGGAGCATGAACCACTACATTACAGCGGGGATACCACTTGTTATGGGGGGCCTATGGAGTGGCAATTACGTGAATCCTCCAGAGAAAGGCTGCCACCTAAGTATGTAATGCGAAACCGCTAGAGCGGTGTAGTGAAACCTGAGCATGTGTATATTGCCAGGGAGTATATGAACACAAATAGTATGTAGAAAGGATTTGATAGCAATGGAAGGAAACCGAGAGAGTAATCGGATGAGTAGAAAACACTGTATGTGTGCAATTGGAATTGCAGAGTAAACAATGCGCAAGAAACGCAGAGAGATTTTAAAGAGTAGCGTATCCTATTGAGCCATAGTGTAAATGGCAGAAACACCTGGGCGGAAGCTAAAGTAGGAGCGGACGCCATGAAAATGAGGAAGACCTAGGGACGCAGTAAGCGACCATTGGAAAAGTATATTTAGATAGGGATCAGAAGTTGATGAGGAAATGTGGTAAAGGAGACATGATCATTCCTATCTCATGAGAGATTTACTGTCAAGGGTTTACGCTTCTGCACTCTGTATGACTGAGTGTTTTGGTATTGCACTTGTGCAGTAATGATCGAATGGGAGAGTCAGGAATTAAGAAATGCCAACGAAGCCTAATGAGTGAGAATCTAGAGAAATGACCGTACGGCCGTTGGCCAAAGGTGCATGAAAATGTGGGCTGTAACCCACAGGTCCCAGGACCGATGAATGGTAAGTGCAGAGTAGTATGCATGAGGAATTCTCGTACAGATACAAGTAAACAACATAAAATTTACCGAGGAAGCACTACATGCTTAGTAGTAGCTTGACCTCAACCGACAACAAGTCGGGAAAAGTAAGTGAATAACCATGAAGGTATACAGCGTATACGAAATAGATTTCTGGAAAGCTGGAGAGAAAAACTATAACTCATCGAATTCGCATACGGTAAGAGATACCAAGCGACCATTGAGAAACCTTTGTTACCAGGATAAAAAGGGACTGATTAATACATTGAGAATACCAGAGGGCGAATTAAACTCTAATTATCAGGTCACGCGGCAGAAGCTTGTGGACTGTAATTCAAAGTAAGTATACATGGCAAACATGAGTAAATGGCTAATCATAAATGCCTTGAAGCCTTAGAGGCTAGAACCGAAATCGGTTATGAGTTAGTTAACCGCATTGAAGTTAAAATACTTCGTGATACCCGAATTAGTGAACCAATGTTCAGTGATAACATATGGTCTGTTACGCGGGCGTAACCCTTTTTAAGGGGGGTAGGGCGAGAAACTGCTTAGAATATGTTTTACGTATAGATGCGTAAACTACTTGGTGCATAGCACAAAAGAAATTGTTTTAACGATTGGAACTCATGTTACATAAACATGTGTATCCATTCATCGTGTAAGTATGAGTATTGTGCATGGGAGATGCGAGTAATGCGTATATGATAAACATAAAAAGGGGAGTAGAGAGACTCCTGGGGAATGAGAATCCCTTTAGTATTTGTCTATTGAGATTAGACATGTGATATAATGAATATGGGTCGGTATGAAACCGATGTATAACCTAGAAGGGAGTGAGTTCCCTGGGTGATTGTATTGTGAATGATTGATGGAGTGAGTTCCATCCTTTGGAGTTGCATGTTGTGTGTTTTAATCGAGTAATAATTTGACTAAGGACGAGTACCGATTGATCCTTGGTTAGGACTGGTTGGCAATGGGTAAGTGTGAAAACAAATAGAGAATAATGGATGACGTTAGTTCCATGAAAAAAATAAGTTTTAAAACAGATTGTTTATGAATACGACTAGTAAGGTAAAAGATAGAAAACGAAAATGTTTGACTATCTGTTTTGTTGAAACTGACGTGGGAGGTGGAACTTGGCTGCTAGCTGGATCAAGGGAAGCCGAAACACAATGGGGTGGAAGGATAGGATAAGTTCAACACTGATGCTGATCACATCAGGGTTGGATGATTCTGAAGCTCCCTATAAGTGGTCACAAGTAATCACGAAGAAAAGATACAACTACCATAAAACCGGATTTGGAGTTTGTTGATGTTTTAAAAAAGAATTTTCAAACAGATTTTAAAAAAGAATTTTCTTCAAGATGAAGATGGAAGGAAATGAAAATTGGTTTTGAAACGCTATCACCGCTGAAGGCTGTGGCCTTAAGTCCTGATGACCGATTAGAACGGTGGGCGTGTATAGTTTGTAAATCACCAGTATTCCGTACGTGCGCGGTCCTAAGTGACCGGGTTGGGGCGGTGGAGTGGGGGTGACAGTGTGTGATTTTTCCAAAGGCAACGGGACGGGGAGAGTACCCTGAGAGTGTTCCTGTGTTGAGTGAGTCAACCAGAGTGACTGAGGATATGTATAGGTGTAAACGGTTTGATCAGAACCGAAGGGACCGTGGGCTAGAGAGAGTAAGTGCCAGTAGTCATTGAAACGGCGTGGACCAGAGAGCGTAAGTGTCCAACGTGGACCCGGTACTGAGGGATCAGTAGTATATTACTCAACATGGATTCGAGGATGTAGTGCCTTCTTGTCTCGGGACCGATTCCGTGGGAGAGTACACAAAAAGTATTTTTATTGCTATACCTGATGTGATATGTGTGTGTATGTGTAGTGTGAAATGAGACTGACTTGTGGAGTCAGTAGTAGGGTTATACATGTACTATAACCTTGGCATTGAATGCCATGAGGACTAAGCATATTAGATTCACAACTTTGAGGACAAAGTTCCTTAAGGGGGGTAGATTTTAATACCCGGACCTAGTAATGGTGATTAAATTACTCTAATAAAATTATAACGGCCCAATGGCGCCTAGTAAAGAGTATTGGTAAAAAGAATAAAACCAAAAGAAAAGAGAAAATGCGCAAACCGTGAAAAACGCAAACGCGCATAAATGAAAATAAGAGATATATGATCTTGTAAGGTCGGATGGATTCCTAAGGCTTAGTTTGGCCTAATTATTATACGGGAATGATTCCCGAAGAAAACGGATCCAAATAATGGATTAAACCGCTAACGGAGTATTAAAGCATGTTTTTCGAGAAAACCTGAAAATGTGACTTTAAGTGGTCAAATGGACCCGTAAAAATTATAGTTGATTAAATAACATAATTAAGTATTAATGGGAGTTTAATAACCATTAAAAACAAAGAAACGAGAAAAAAATCCGAAAAACGGGCCCGGTGAGTGAATAGTGCCAAACCGGGTAAAATAACGAGCGTTTTCTGTCAGAAACTGAAAAACGCTCCAGCTTATCTAGCTAGTGGGGGCCGGTTTTATTAAATAAGAAGCCTCCCCCTCTCATGTTTATTAGTTAGCAAATAAAGAAACAAAGAAAGTAAAGGAGGAGAGAGAAAAGTAAAAAGTAAAAACATAAAACTATTCTCTCACTCTCTTTCCTCTCACTTTCCCTTCTTCTTCTTTATTTCCCCTTCTCCACGGTTCCTTCCTCCCTCTCTGTATGCTGAACGACATGGGAGCCCAAGCAAGCTTTCTCCATCTTCTTCTCCTTGCTCAAGTCTCATCCTTGCTCCGAATTGAAAAATAATCACATATTTGCGATCCTCTCATCACCCTCTACCATCCTCTCTTTTCAAAACTCGAAAATGGTGAGTTTCATTTTCGTGGGTGTTGGCCATTTGAGGAGAAAAGCACATAATCTTGAAGCTTGAAGCTTCCTCTTTCACCCAAGGTAAAAATATCCAAAGAAAATGCATCTTTTATTCACCCTCTTGTGTTCGCCGATTTTGGCAAGTTGTAATGCCTTGGTTTTTCCTTGTTTGAACTATTCTCCAAGTCTTCAATGGTGGTTGGGAGTTTCCCCTTTGATTCTTGATCAAAACCTCATCCTAGGGTTTCAAGGTAATCACCCATTTTAGAGCTTTAAGCATTTTAAATTAATGAGGTTAAGTGTTGTTACTTAAACTCATTTCTTGCTTTGAACATTGACATGGAGATGGGTAATCCCATGGTCTTTGACCGGTTTTAGAAGGAAGAGAAGAGGAGAAGAGTAATTTAAGGAAACTTAAGAGAATTCAAGGTAAGAAACCAACCCTAAAGTATATTCTATATGTATTAGAATTTGGGATGGGGTAATTAAATGAATGAACCCCACATGTGTTGTGGTAGCAATGTGCTTGTATAGTAATAATGCAAGTGAGAAAACATTTGTGAATTTAGTGTTTGATTTAAGAGCTATGCATTTTATGAATTATGCATTGTGTTGTATTTGTAGAATTGATGAGTATTGGTGAACTTGTATGTGCTGGTAGAACCCGTGATGGGTTTGGCTAGTTTTGGGATGATTTAAATGGTGGTATGAGTTTTGGGCAATGTTAGAAAAGTAGCCAAGTTATGGCAAAATTTGTGTAGAAATTTGAGGGGTTTGAGTATGGTTGTGAGTAAGTAATGACCTAGAGAAGCTAGGTGTTGGTGGTGGTTGTTTTGGCTTAGGAAATCACCATGGGAATACTTGTTTAATAAGAGGGGATTGATGCTAAAACCTGTAGCAAGAACTTGTGTAAATGTCTAAGGAGCTTTAGGAAAAGGAATGAGAATTTAAGGTTTTAAGAGTGAGTCATGGAACTTGGAATGAGGTGTGCATTATGTTGGAAGTTTTGGAGGAATTTGGCTAAGTGTTTAAAGGCTTGGAAGGTGAGGATTTTGCCTTGTCTGAACTTCCGTCCGGACATGGAAGTTCGGACAGGCTCTGTTGGTTAGGAAATTTTTCATTCTTGAACTGTGTCCGAACCTGGGAAGCCCGGACACAAGTTCGGACGTACCTATTTCTTCCGTAGAATTATCCTCGAACTGTGTCCGAACTTGGGAAGTCCGGACACATGTTCGGACGCATGGACTTCTGTCTTGAATTTCTCTCGACTCACGTCCGAACTTCCGAAGTCCGGACACAAGTTCGGACGTGTGTCTGTTTTCTGTCTAAAGTCACGGCTTGAGTCCGAACTTGGAGGTTCGGACACAAGTTCGGACAGGCCACTATACAGACCAACGATGTTGTTTTAAGTTGGGAAATGATGCCTAAAAATGGTAATTACCTAGTAAAGGCGGTGTGAGGTTGATTAAGTCAACTTAGGTGTGTTTTAAATGTCCTAAGAAGTGTAAACAAGTGCAATGAGTGAATGATAAAGATGTGAGTTTAGGAACACATGAGTAAAACTAAGTTAAGCGGGATAACAGGGTTAAGTACGGGAGTGTTAGTTTTACATACCGTAACACCTTAAAGTTAATATAAACATTTGAATGTTATCAGTGGACCAAGTGCGAACCTAGCAGGGTGAGATCACACGGTAAAGCTAACCCCGGTGAAAGTTATGATTTTCTCATGCCCCGTATGCTAACCGAGTTACTCTGATTTGTGTGTTTGTGTGCCGGCTAAATCAAGATTAAAGCATGGAAATAATCCCTTGTTTGATTATGTATGCCTTGTTGTATGTTGTATGAGCTAACATACTTGTATGCCGGTGTGGTCTAACATAGTTCATAGACCAACTCATAGCGAGTATTGATTGACTAGAAACCCGTAGATCGGGTAGTCTCATAAACAATGGTAATATGCAAACACACACAAGTTATCGATTAAAGTATGACGATAACGCAAACATATGAACTCCCTAGAATGTGAGGAGATGTACGGGTTGAGTAAATTACCCGATAACGGTTAGAAAACCATATTGAAACAATCCACGAAAAAAAAAATAATAAGAGTGGGGAGATAAACGAACCTCCATCGAGAGGATTGAAGTTAGTCTAATGATGTGAACTTATAAGAAAGGTAAAAGAGACCTAAGGGACTATGTAACTCCCTTGGGACATGGTTAACCTCCTATATGAGGATTTTACCCGGAATAAGGAAATAACCGAAAGTAAAAGTATATGAATGAAAGGGGCAACCCTTAAGCCTATGAGTACCCGAATCTAAGTAAAGTTCCCAAAGTCATTAGAAACATCGAGAGTGATGCTTCTAGACTAAAATATATAATATTATTATAACTCCGAGAGAGGAGTGTATAGGGATGTGAGTAGTCCGAGAGTAGTCGGACCAAGGTACAGAGATAGGAACTAAGAGAGAGTTCCGAGAGCTAGTTGAGCCTTCCCACCATGCTAGACCCACAGTAGGGTCGAAACCGGGGAAGCAAGACTATGCTCGAGGGCCATGAGTTTTGGCTTAAGTATGTATTAAGAGTAACAAGCGTGACGTAGGAGACCTGTAGTGTCTCGAGAATCTACAAGAGCTTGAGTATTGATAACCCAAGAGTGTGGGTGAGATAATGAGTATAAATAACCCGAGAGTAAGGGTGAGTATATGTATGGGTAACCCGAGAGAATGGGTAAATACTAAGATAAGCAACCTGGGAGAACGGGTGAGTATAGTATGAGTAACCGAGAGAGTGGGTGAGTATTTGAATGAGTAACCAAGGCACAGTGAGGTATAACCCTCAAGGCTTAAGAGTAAAATAATACAACTAACAACCTTGTTATGTTAGTTAGGAATTGTGTTCCATGAATGGATGTAGATTCCTTGCATTAGATACATGAATATTGTATTGCTATGTTGCATGTTGTTTGATTAAAATGAACTACATGTGTATCCGACCCAAAGTAGTCGGCGTACCGCGGTTAGCACGTGGTATATGCGAAATTCATATTCAGCGTAAGCTGACCCCCTAGGGGGAACGTTTTTAGTGTGCAGGTACTTGAAGCTGACCACCGTTCGAGAGAGTAGGACGGGGACTGCTGTGTAGCATGGGTAGTTAGATTGTAATTACTTATGCGTTTGAATGAGGTGTAAGTCCGAGTATGTTATCGGCATCCGTATATTGTAGACTCGGTATAGTAAGGAAATGAATTGAGTATTGTATCTGTATGAAGTACTCGGTTGTTCCAGTTCATCAGACCGTTACATTATGTAAGAAAGGCCTGGTTAGCCACATGGGTGGCTAACGGCGTTGTTTCACCCCTCGTTGTAATTAGAGTTCCGCTGTGTGAGTAAGAGTAATTAGTGACGGTTTAAGAGGTAATGATGAGATTAACGGTTGGGGTGTTACAAGACTTGTATATATATATGTATGTAACAGTTTTTAGAAGTTGGGAATTAGTAATGAAAATGGTATTGTGTAGTAGTGTAATGTGTAGGAGGAAACGAATGTTTAAGCCTTTAAAAGAATGTAAAAACTGTCAAAATGTAGTTAGGAATGAGAGGTTATGTGCAGGAATTTTTAAGAGTGGTTTATTGTTGGTAAATGTGTGTGGGAGCCTTGTATGTTGATCATTGTTAAAAACAGGTGAGATGGATGATAATGTGAGAATAAACAATGTGGTGAGAATCTAAAAATATAGGGGAGACTACGCCAAAATTTACCTAGGATTAGAACACTTAATGAATTGAAAACTAGGTGAATGATATATGTTGTAACAGATTTTGAGTTAGATAGATAGAGGATGTATTGAGAGAGATGGTTAATGTATGGTGAGGTATTAGAAACTCTAGAAATGACATTAGAAGAGGGAACTATAGAAGGGGAGTGTTAATGTCAAAACCTGTAGCAAAATACAACTAGAAGAAGAAACTATGAGAGTGTGGAAATGGAATTTAGAAAGAAAAAGAGTGTAAGTTAGTATAGGATTGGTGTAATGAATTAAGTAATGAAATAATGTGTTGTAGAGTGTTTAATTAGTATTAAACATGTAGGATGTATGTAGGAAGATTGGGAAAATGGGTAAGAAAGGAATTGAAAAACAAGGTCTGTAGCAAATTCTGCTACCGACCGACCCAGAGTCTAGGTCGGACCGTGGGTCGGTCGGGGCTTAAATAACGAAGAACCAACATTCTGGAACGGACCGACCCAGGAGCCGTGAGTCGTTCGTGGGTCGGTCGGACTCAAATTCTCTGTTGTCGAAGTTTCTGGCTTCGACCGACCCAGAGGTTGGGTTGGTCGGTGGGTCGGTCGGAGCTTAGACAACAGGTCCGAAACTTTCTGTAATGGACCGACCCAGAGGTGTATGGGTCGGTCGGAATAGTTCTGGGTCGGTCGGGAGAAATTTCAAAAGACGAAAACTTACTGGAATGGACCGACCCAGGCGTGGGTCGGACGGTGGGTCGGACGACCCATAACTTACAAAAAAAATGTATAACTATAGTAAGTATGTATATATATATATATATAGGTATCCCACCTATACATATGTATATATATTTAGGTACAACCATTGTTAGGTAAATGAAAAGTAAGTAAGTAAAATGCAAGTGTAGGAATTGTAAGACATAGTAAGTAAGAGTTAGGAAACATAATAGGAGTACGTTAAGTAATTGTAGATGATTAATCATTCGATTGTATGTACATCATAGATTTGATTTGTGAACACGGAGGAACGTTTGGGATACAAATACGACGGTGAACGGTATGAATTCCTCATGCCCCGTATGCTACCTTGGTTACTCTGATTTGTGTTTGTGTGCTAATTGATCACCATAAGATAAATGCACGAATCAGAGTTAATATGCTTACTTGTGAATATGTGGTGTCGTATGTTGTATATCTTCTTTAAGTTTTATGTTTGTATAATTCATGAAATGTATGATGAATATGAGTGCTTGTATGTATGTTGTGTTGTATTGTACCGATTATTATTGTGTTTGGACTTCTAACTTATTCCTAACAAGCTAACCACTCTAACTTAAATTGGTAATTAAATTGAATGAGTAGAAGTCCGATATATAATTCGGCCACGCGTGAGGATGAGGAGACACAAGAGGTTGGATCCCGATTCCTGACTCTTAAACTGGTCCGCGGCCAAAATCCCTTAAATGGGTAGCATCCCGGATTGGTTGAGTCAAGTAAATCCCGGTGGTGGGACGGTGTAGTCCCGCGGGCCGGGAGTCATACCGACTTAACTTGAGAATAAGTAGTAAGTAAGAATGAGTAAGTAAAGTAAATGTCCGAAGTAAGTAAGTGTCAGTAGAATAAGTACGTGAAATGAGTAAAAAGTGAAATAGCATTCCGATTGACCCGGATGCTTAAAATTGGCTAACCCTTGTGAAGGTAAGTAATGTGTGTATGCCATTGTATTGTTGCCTTGGAATGTTTAAGTATTGCACTAAGTATGAATGTATGTTGTATGCAAAGCATGTATGTATGAAATAAATGAACAACATGTTTAGTGGACGTCAAATAGTCGGCGTGCCCTTGTTAGCACGCGGTATATGCGGAGTTCATATGCTGCTATATGCTGAGCCCCTTGGGGCACCGTTTTTAATATGGATGCAGGTGCAAGAGAGGGATGAAGATGCTGAAGACTTAGTTCTGTTTCTGTTGTCTTCTTTTTGGGATTGTAAATAATGAATTGTGATTGGTGTACTAAGTAGTACACGGCGGTAGATTGGTGATAGCCGGTGTACCACGGGGTACACCTTTTTGGATAGTGAAAGGATAGAGCATGGGTATACATGAGTAGTGGTTTAGACTCATTCTTTTGGGAATACTGGAAAGGGATGTAAAGGTATACACTTTAATACTCGGTAATCCATTTATGTAAGCGTATGGTATTTTGTATTAGTAAGCTATATTTTAGTAGCTCGGTATACTTTGATCATCAGACCGTGACTGTAAGGAAGGTAAGCCTTGCTAGCCGTATGGGCGGTTAGCGGCGTTGTATCACCCGCCGTAGTAATGTAGTATTTCCGCTACGCACTGATACGATTAAGAGGATGATTGGACGGTAAGTATAGGATTAGCGGTAGGGGTGTTACAAAAAGTGGTATCAGAGCGTAGTTACACTCTGATGTCCTCAGTTACCGAGCATAGGACATTACCGAGTTAGGATTTCAACCGTCTTAAGACGGAATCTTAGAAACCTAACTAGGAACTACCGTTGTTAACAACGGATACCCCTAACGTTCTTAGGAACGATACCTTGCTTAAATTCCAAGACCTTTGAGTCATATCTTGCGGAGCCTAATGTAACTGTTAAATATTCAGATGTCAGGAAGAGGTCCAGGTCACCCTAGAGGAGGGAGCAATGACGGACCGGGCACGCAGACGATAGCTGAGATCGTCGCTGCCACGGTAGCACAGATGCTACCACAAGTGATCCATGCTATGCAACAGAACCAAGCGGGACCAATCCCTCCCCCTCCACCCAGAGAAGCAAACTGGGTAAAAGCTGTAGCGGAACTCCGCCCTCCTTGCTTTAGGGGCGAGAGTGATCCGGCTAAGCTAGAGGCTTACATCTCCGAGATGGAGACAGCCTTTGAAACCCTCGAAGCTCCTGCTGGAGTTCGAGTTAGAGTTGCTGCTTACTACCTAAAAGATGCTGCTATGGATTGGTGGAAGCTAATCAAGCATGAACACGTCAACGATCCCACATTCGATTGGGAGTCTTTTGCATCACTCCTCCGATCCAAGTACTATCCAGAACATGTAAAGACTAAGAAAAGGCTAGAGCTGGACGCCTTGAAGATGACAGACAAGATTTTTGGATTAGTACTACAGAACCTTCACTTCTATTCTCCGTCTTCTCCCTGATCTAGGAAACACCGGCCAGGTGTTGGTCGATCGCTTCTATGGCGGTCTGAGCCATCGCCTTCGGTACGGTATGGGCTACACACGATTTACCTCCCTTCAGGTAAATATCGGTTAACCCTCAGTATCAATTCAATTCCTAAATTCCTTGAACCTTTTTCCTCATCTTTTCTTAAATGAGAATCCCGGCTAATACCTGAAACTTCAGGAGTGTTATCACGCGGCTTCTCGCGTTGAGATCACTTGCCAATTAAGGGATGAAGAGACCGCGCTGAAGCGCAAAGCCAATAACAAGAACACTAATGGCGAGGATGATAAGTGTCTAAATGAGCATGTTTTATAGGTGTATTTCATATATTATATTAGCACTTTTCTTGCTCATTTCTCCACTTCGGTTAGTTTTCCTCTAGTTTATGTTTTATTGTTTATCTCACAAATTTATTGTTTAAACATGAGGAAAACCAAGCTAGGAGTAAAGTAGACAAAGAGACGAACGCATAGACGCAAACGGCTCAGAAAACGGAGTCCAAACGATGAATCTAGAGCCGGTCAAAGTTAGAAGTCAACAACTCGTCTCCACCTAGGCAACCGCCTAATAATCAGGCGGACGTGAGTGTGGTCTGGGAGGCGGACAAGACTAACATGCAACCGCATGTTCCGCAGGCGGACGCTAGCGTGGATAGAGAACAAAGAAGAGAGACGTCCGCATGAAAACCAGGCGGACGTGAGTGAGGTTGCAGAGGCGGACGCGACTAATATCAGTCGCGCGCGACAGTTTTCTTCTTCGCGCGCCGTCTGCAACTTGCCTTCGCCGACTTCTGCAACTCGTCCACTGTCTGCAACTTATCCATCTACTCTGCACATGCTCTGTCCCCTGCAATAAATGATCAATCAGTCTGCAAATCTTATCCAGCTTCTTCCACCGCCTCAATCATTTGCTCACGCGTCTGTCTATCTTCTCTGCTGCCTCTTCCTTCCTCTTCTTCTTTTCTCTATATAAACCCACGAGCTTTCTGCTCAAAACGATCTATCTATCTATCAATCCATCCACGACCCATCGCACCACTTCACCACGCCATCTCATTTCTCTTCTTCCGCCTTCTCCATTTTATTTATTTTACAGTCCACCAAATTCACCTCTAGCCCTACGTATACAAAATAGCAGAGCGAGACGGAGTGATTACGGATGATTTCTATTACTCTTGTCTCTGTTTATCTATTTAATATGTTAGGCTAGTTTACGTTTACTCTGGGAATGGTTATTATGTGTTTGTATTAATTATGCAATATTTCTACTGGTTTATTTATATACAGTTGGTTACGCTTAAAGGTTATCTCGCACCTTTTTAATAAATGTCATGAGTTTATTAAATTGCTCTACTAAGTCTATTTTGATCAGACCAGGTGATAAATAGACAGGTTAATTAAGGCGTAAAACTGGAGGAAACTTGTTATGATTTAATGAGTTAGTATTCAGTTGCAAATGTAATTCCTCAATACTCCTCTGCCGTTTGCAGGCTTTTGCTTGAACCTTGCATTACAAGTGAACGAGTTCTTATGAGGCTATGACTTAGTCCTTAAGATAATTACAGGAACCTTGCCAAATTATTAAACCAGTAGAGATAGCTTAAATATGCAGATCATATTAACCTAACCAGAGTTCCATTTAAATTATCTATTAACTTAGTTTATTTATTCTGTCCTTTTTATTCGTATACAAGTCAATTAATCCTCCCCCTTTTGTGACACGCTTAGGTACTATTATATGTATATTAGTCCCACGGTTCGACATCCGGTTGCTTACATTTTCACTATACTACTGCGACCGGGATTTATTTGCAGCCCGACGATTTTTGGGTTTTAATTTATTTCTTTTATGTTAATTACACCCGTTCTAAACCACTCACAAATAACACGTCTGAAAAATGGCGCCGTTGTCGGGGACTAGTTTATTCTAGTCCATAAGCCCCGGATTATTCACTTGTTATATTAGAATATTTTGTCTATATTATTTTGTTATATTAATTTTCTATATTATTATGGTGTTTGTTTTCTAATGTTTTAGGTACGTACTAAAAAAAAAAAAGAAGAAGCGCAACAGGGGGCTGTCCGCCCTCCTGTCCGCCCAAAAACCAAGCGGATGCCTCACAGCCGCTCCGCCCCCTTGTCCGCCCCACTACCACGCGGACGTTCAGGCAGACGTCTCCGATTCACGCCCAGCCTTGTCCGCCTTGATTCCAAGCGGACGTCCCTATATATATAAAAAAAAAAACGCCGTGCGTGTCTTAGTCTCTGTTCTTCCCCAACTTCCAAACTGCTCCAGCTCAACCCGAAGAGAAGAACAAGCTCGCGACTCCAGTCCATCTCCGAACTACTTATATTATTTTATGTTTGTTTCTAATTATTTTATTTTCTAATCTGTTTCAATAGTTTTGTTTTATATACAAAAACGCATAAAAAAAAAAGAATCTATACACGGCAAATGGAAGAAGCGTTTGAATATTGGCAG
The DNA here is from genome assembly GCA_023374045.1 of Limonium bicolor. Taxonomy (NCBI): domain Eukaryota; kingdom Viridiplantae; phylum Streptophyta; class Magnoliopsida; order Caryophyllales; family Plumbaginaceae; genus Limonium; species Limonium bicolor. The sequence goes on along the minus strand of CM041777.1, from coordinate 317,904,670 downwards.
GATTTATACTGCTCCGTATGTGGGGGAGCTCATGATTATGAGGATTGTCTCATATTCCAAGAGCAACTCTGGTTAGAAGATCAACCAGACTACCTAGAGAGAATCGCTCAACAACAGCAGCACTCAAAGAGCGAAACAGTTCATAAGGTAGAACCCCCACTACAGATGAGCCATTCATGGAGATCCCTCCCTATAAAATCAATTACCGCTATTTCCCCTCCTTCTCTATAATATACCCAGACAATGAGGATATTTACATCCTCGAAAATGAAGAGAAGGAATTGCCATCACCTCCCGCCACCATATCCAAACAAAACGCCACTATCACCTTCAAAGAATTAATTTTCTCTGAAGATGATATTGATCAGCGTTCTTTCTACGAGCCTCACCTACAAGAGGATGATGTTTACATCCTCCAATTTGAGGAAGAAAAATCATCACCACCGGGTCTTCTGTTAGAACTACATTCCCGGCAGTACCTCCTCAAACACCAGATTTTGTGGAGTATTAATTTCCTTATTTTATATGCCGAGGTAACGTTTTGTTTTGATCCAGGATAACGAAGCAGGCGTCTAGCCAAAGACGTTAAAGAAGGGCAGCTTCCCGGGAGGCAACCCGGGGGTACTTTTATTTTATTTGCTTTTACGCTCTTTTTAATTTTCAGGTTCTCTTTAAATTTTATTTTTGCAAACTTTTAACCCCGTTTATAGTATGGCTGCTTCTAGTGTCTTATGCAGGTGCACCTCCATGTGGACACCGCAACCAAGCTACGCTACTTGAGACTGAAGCTCAAGTGTGGGGAACTCCTATAAACGAAAGCAAAAATAATATCAGGGGAGTACCAGTTTCTTTAATTTTGCTTTTATTTAAATAAAAACTGCAGAGGAGCGTTTTTGTGCTTAAATGTTTACTTGTGACCTTTGTGTTATCTCTATTTTATCTACTTACCGAAAAGGTCTTCTGAAACCTTCCCTTGTTTTTCTGGTGAACAATGAGGACATTGTTCAATTTAAGTGTGGGGGAGTGTGCCCTTTTCGGTGACATTTTGTGCTTAAATGTTTAATCTCTCTCCTTATCATGAGTTGTCCAATTCAAAAATTATGGACCCCTGTTAATGTGGGTTGTTCTCTTTAAAAATAAATACTATTATGAATTGTGGGATAAATGGTACTAATTTTAAAATTTTGATTACTTTTGAGGAGCATTTTATATGCGGTGTGACCAAATAATTAGCAAATGGTTGGATTTTATTGCTCAGGGTTTCTTTCTGTCTTCTCTCTTAGGGATTGCTAAGGGGTACTTCTCTGTAAAAAAAAGAGAAAGAAAAATAAAAAAGGACTTGCGAGACACCATTGGTAACCAACAAAGAGAGTTGAGTGTTCTAAAATACAAGGCGTGATGCCTATATTTTCTCATCTCTTATGCAAAAGTGAAACAAATGCATAAATCTATTTTTCCTTTTGTTTTCTCCTCAATGCCCATTCTTGAGAGAAGTTGGCCATGGTAAAAGTTCTCAGAGTCACCTAAAGGAAACATTGAAGTACCTTAGATCATACCCCGAAACTCTATATTTTATTTTTACCCTGAGCACACCTAAGCCACCAGCAGTTAATTTTTCACACTCCTCGAAAAAGTTTAAAGATCATGTTTATCCTACCCTTCATAATAATATTTGTTAGTATTGAGCATTCCCTACTTACTTGGGTACGTGGTTTTGCTTGAGGACAAGCAAAAAGATAAGTGTGGGGGTGTGATAAGTGTCTAAATGAGCATGTTTTATAGGTGTATTTCATATATTATATTAGCACTTTTCTTGCTCATTTCTCCACATCGGTTAGTTTTCCTCTAGTTTATGTTTTATTGTTTATCTCACAAATTTATTGTTTAAACATGAGGAAAACCAAGCTAGGAGTAAAGTAGACAAAGAGACGAACGCATAGACGCAAACGGCTCAGAAAACGGAGTCCAAACGATGAATCTAGAGCCGGTCAAAGTTAGAAGTCAACAACTCGTCTCCACCTAGGCAACCGCCTGATTATTAGGCGGACGTGAGTGTGGTCTGGGAGGCGGACAAGACTAACATGCAACCGCATGTTCCGCAGGCGGACGCTAGCGCGGACAGAGAACGAAGAAGAGAGACGTCCGCATGAAAACCAGGCGGACGTGAGTGAGGTTGCAGAGGCGGACGCGACTAATATCAGTCGCGCGCGACAGTTTTCTTCTTCGCGCGCCGTCTGCAACTTGCCTTCGCCGACTTCTGCAACACATCCACTGTCTGCAACTTATCCATCTACTCTGCACACGCTCTGTCCCCTGCAATAAATGATCAATCAGTCTGCAAATCTTATCCAGCTTCTTCCACCGCCTCAATCATTTGCTCACGCGTCTGTCTATCTTCTCTGCTGCCTCTTCCTTCCTCTTCTTCTTTTCTCTATATAAACCCACGAGATTTCTGCTCAAAACGATCTATCTATCTATCAATCCATCCACGACCCATCGCACCACTTCACCTCACGCCATCTCATTTCTCTTCTTCCGCCTTCTCCATTTTATTTATTTTACAGTCCACCAAATTCACCTCTAGCCCTACGTATACAAAATAGCAGAGCGAGACGGAGTGATTACAGATGATTTCTATTACTCTTGTCTCTGTTTATCTATTTAATATGTTAGGCTAGTTTACGTTTACTCTGGGAATGATTATTATGTGTTTGTATTAATTATGCAATATTTCTACTAGTTTATTTATATACAGTTGGTTACGCTTAAAGGTTATCTCGCACCTTTTTAATAAATGTCATGAGTTTATTAAATTGCTCTACTAAGTCTATTTTGATCAGACCAGGTGATAAATAGACAGGTTAATTAAGGCGTAAAACTGGAGGAAACTTGTTATGATTTAATGAGTTAGTATTCAGTTGCAAATGTAATTCCTCAATACTCCTCTGCCGTTCGCAGGCTTTTGCTTGAACCTTGTATTACAAGTGAACGAGTTCTTATGAGGCTATGACTTAGTCCTTAAGATAATTACAGGAACCTTGCCAAATTATTAAACCAGTAGAGATAGCTTAAATATGCAGATCATATTAACCTAACCAGAGTTCCATTTAAATTATCTATTAACTTAGTTTATTTATTCTGTCCTTTTTATTCGTATACAAGTCAATTAATCCTCCCCCCTTTTGTGACACGCTTAGGTACTATTATATGTATATTAGCCCCACGGTTCGACATCCGGTTGCTTACATTTTCACTATACTACTGCGACCGGGATTTATTTGCAGCCTGACGTTTATTTTGGGGTTTTAATTTATTTCTTTTATGTTAATTACACCCGTTCTAAACCACTCACAAATAACACGTCTGAAAAATGGCGCCGTTGCCGGGGACTAGTTTATTCTAGTCCATAAGCCCCGGATTATTCACTTGTTATATTAGAATATTTTGTCTATATTATTTTGTTATATTAATTTTCTATATTATTATGGTGTTTGTTTTCTAATGTTTTAGGTACGTACTAAAAAAAAAAAGAAGAAGCGCAACAGGGGGCTGTCCGCCCTCCTGTCCGCCCAAAAACCAAGCGGACGCCTCACAGCCGCTCCGCCCCCTTGTCCACCCCACTACCACGCGGACGTTCAGGCGGACGTCTCCGATTCACGCCCAGCCTTGTCCGCCTTGATTCCAAGCGGACGTCCCTATATATATATAAAAAAAAACGCCGCGCGTGTCTTAGTCTCTGTTCTTCCCCAACTTCCAAACTGCTCCAGCTCAACCCGAAGAGAAGAACAAGCTCGCGACTCCAGTCCATCTCTGAACTACTTATATTATTTTATGTTTGTTTCTAATTATTTTATTTTCTAATCTGTTTCAATAGTTTTGTTTTATATACAAAAACGTAAAAAAAAAAAAAGAATCTATACACGGCAAATGGAAGAAGCGTTTGAATATTGGCAGGATTTATACTGCTCCGTATGTGGGGGAGCTCATGATTATGAGGATTGTCTCATATTCCAAGAGCAACTCTGGTTAGAAGATCAACCAGACTACCTAGAGAGAATCGCTCAACAACAGCAGCACTCAAAGAGCGAAACAGTTCATAAGGTAGAACACCCCACTACAGATGAGCCATTCATGGAGATCCCTCCCTCTAAAATCAATTACCGCTATTTCCCCTCCTTCTCTATAATATACCCAGACAATGAGGATATTTACATCCTCGAAAATGAAGAGAAGGAATTGCCATCACCTCCCGCCACCATATCCAAACAAAACGCCACTATCACCTTCAAAGAATTAATTTTCTCTGAAGATGATATTGATCAGCGTTCTTTCTACGAGCCTCACCTACAAGAGGATGATGTTTACATCCTCCAATTTGAGGAAGAAAAATCATCACCACCGGGTCTTCTGTTAGAACTACATTCCCGGCAGTACCTCCTCAAACACCAGATTTTGTGGAGTATTAATTTCCTTATTTTATATGCCGAGGTAACGTTTTGTTTTGATCCAGGATAACGAAGCAGGCGTCTAGCCAAAGACGTTAAAGAAGGGCAGCTTCCCGGGAGGCAACCCGGGTGTACTTTTATTTTATTTGCTTTTACGCTCTTTTTAATTTTCAGGTTCTCTTTAAATTTTATTTTTGCTAACTTTTAACCCCGTTTATAGTATGGCTGCTTCTAGTGTCTTATGCAGGTGCACCTCCATGTGGACACCGCAACCAAGCTACGCTACTTGAGACTGAAGCTCAAGTGTGGGGGAACTCCTATAAACGAAAGCAAAAATAATATCAGGGGAGTACCAGTTTCTTTAATTTTGCTTTTATTTAAATAAAAACTGCAGAGGAGCGTTTTTGTGCTTAAATGTTTACTTGTGACCTTTGTGTTATCTCTATTTTATCTACTTACCGAAAAGGTCTTCTGAAACCTTCCCTTGTTTTTCTGGTGAACAATGAGGACATTGTTCAATTTAAGTGTGGGGGAGTGTGCCCTTTTCGGTGACATTTGTGCTTAAATGTTTAATCTCTCTCTTATCATGAGTTGTCCAATTCAAAATTATGGACCCCTGTTAATGTGGGTTGTTCTCTTTAAAAATAAATACTATTATGAATTGTGGGATAAATGGTACTAATTTTAAAATTTTGATTACTTTTGAGGAGCATTTTATATGCGGTGTGACCAAATAATTAGCAAATGGTTGGATTTTATTGCTCAGGGTTTCTTTCTGTCTTCTCTCTTAGGGATTGCTAAGGGGTACTTCTCTGTAAAAAAGAGAAAGAAAAATAAAAAAGGACTTGCGAGACACCATTGGTAACCAACAAAGAGAGTTGAGTGTTCTAAAATACAAGGCGTGATGCCTATATTTTCTCATCTCTTATGCAAAAGTGAAACAAATGCATAAATCTATTTTTCCTTTTGTTTTCTCCTCAATGCCCATTCTTGAGAGAAGTTGGCCATGGTAAAAGTTCTCAGAGTCACCTAAAGGAAACATTGAAGTACCTTAGATCATACCCCGAAACTCTATATTTTATTTTTACCCTGAGCACACCTAAGCCACCAGCAGTTAATTTTTCACACTCCTCGAAAAAGTTTAAAGATCATGTTTATCCTACCCTTCATAATAATATTTGTTAGTATTGAGCATTCCCTACTTACTTGGGTACGTGGTTTTGCTTGAGGACAAGCAAAAGATAAGTGTGTGGGTGGTGATAAGTGTCTAATGAGCATGTTTTATAGGTGTATTTCATATATTATTAGCACTTTTCTTGCTCATTTCTCCACATCGGTTAGTTTTCCTCTAGTTTATGTTTTATTGTTTATCTCACAAATTTATTGTTTAAACATGAGGAAAACCAAGCTAGAAGTAAAGTAGACAAAGAGACGAACGCATAGACGCAAACGGCTCAGAAAACGGAGTCCAAACGATGAATCTAGAGCCGGTCAAAGTTAGAAGTCAACAACTCGTCTCCACCTAGGCAACCGCCTGATTATTAGGCGGACGTGAGTGTGGTCTGGGAGGCGGACAAGACTAACATGCAACCGCATGTTCCACAGGCGGACGCTAGCGCGGACAGAGAACGAAGAAGAGAGACGTCCGCATGAAAACCAGGCGGACGTGAGTGAGGTTGCAGAGGCGGACGCGACTAATATCAGTCGCGCGCGACAGTTTTCTTCTTCGCGCGCCGTCTGCACTTGCCTTCGCCGACTTCTGCAACACATCCACTGTCTGCAACTTATCCATCTACTCTGCACCGCTCTGTCCCTGCAATAAATGATCATCAGTCTGCAAATCTTATCCAGCTTCTTCCACCCGCCTCAATCATTTGCTCACGCGTCTGTCTATCTTCTCTGCTGCCTCTTCCTTCCTCTTCTTCTTTTCTCTATATAAACCCACGAGATTTCTGCTCAAAACGATCTATCTATCTATCAATCCATCCACGACCCATCGCACCACTTCACCTCACGCCATCTCATTTCTCTTCTTCCGCCTTCTCCATTTTATTTATTTTTACAGTCCACCAAATTCACCTCTAGCCCTACGTATACAAAATAGCAGAGCGAGACGGAGTGATTACAGATGATTTCTATTACTCTTGTCTCTGTTTATCTATTTAATATGTTAGGCTAGTTTACGTTTACTCTGGGAATGGTTTTTGTGTTTGTATTATTATGCAATATTTCTACTGGTTTATTTATATACAGTTGTTACGCTTAAAGGTTATCTCGCACCTTTTTAATAAAATGTCATGAGTTTATTAAATTGCTCTACTAAGTCTATTTTGATCAGACCAGGTATAAATAGACAGGTTAATTAAGGCATAAACTGGAGGAAACTTGTTATGATTTAATGAGTTAGTATTCAGTTGCAATGTAATTCCTCAATACTCCTCTGCCGTTCGCAGGATTTTTCTTGAACCTTGATTAGAACCTTGCATTACAGGTGAACGAGTTCTTATGAGGCTATGACTTAGTCCTTAAGATATTCAGGAACCTTGCCAAATTATTAAACCAGTAGAGATAGCTTAAATATGCAGATCATATTAACCTAACCCAGAGTTCCATTTAAATTATCTATAAACTTAGTTTATTTATCCTGTCCTTTTTATTCGTATACAAGTCAATTAATCCTCACCCCTTTTGTGACACGCTTAGGTACTATTATATGTATATTAGTCCCACGGTTCGACATCCGGTTGCTTACATTTTCACTATACTACTGCGACCGGGATTTATTTGCAGCCCGCCGTTTATTTTTGGGTTTTCATTTCTTTCTTTTATGTTAATTACACCCGTTCTAAACCACTCACAAATAACACGTCTGCAGAGGAGCAGAACCAGGGTAAGAGCTGGAAAAAGAAGAAGGGAAATTTCTTCCAGCAATCCCAAAAGAAATCCCCAGGTGAGAGCAGTGCCCATGCTGAGCAGGGCAAACCAGTTGAACTTCTTCAGCTAGGTTATTCTGCACCGGTGGCTGCGAAGCCACTGAGATCACACCCTCCTAAGGGTAAGTTCTATTTCCTAAATCGTATTCACATAAGTATCATATCTAGTATATCCACGCACACATGCCAGAAGCTGGGACACACAGCTAATAGATGCCCATAGAATGGGAAGCCAAAGGGAAACTTCCAACTACAAGTAGAGGGAGGGCAAGGAGGTGGCATCTGGTGATGCACCGGCCCAGCAGGCACCACAGGGACAGGGATCCCGAGGTCCTCAGAGGGGCGCACCTCAGAGGCAGCCTGTCCTTCATGTTATCGACCGTGATGGGTCCGGTTTGAAATCCGGCCCATGTAATCATCTAAACCTTTGATCCTTGAAGTAGCATGACTAAGTAGTAGAGTATTTGTTTGAATGAATGCATGAGTAAATGATTGGAGTATGTAATGAGCATGAAATTAAGTAGTTGAAACTAGTACTCACCATAGATGAATTTATAACCTTAGGAAGCTTTAGTATCTGTTATCCGATACCGGTAAACCTGAATCAAGAAGAGATCGACATCACCAACCACTACTACACCAACGAACAGTGTCAGGTCATCCGACCAGGTATGATTTTATTAAGGGAATACCTGAAACCCGAAGCACAAATATCAATCATTCGACGATGCAACGAGCTAGGAACGGGTCAAGGTGGATTTTATACACCCGAATTCCCCGGTGTAGCGAAGATGAAGCTGAAGATGATGTGCTTGGGAAAGAATTGGAATCCTTATACCAAGACATACCAAGAGACACGAACACGAGATGGAGCAACGCCACCGACAATACCTCCAGAGTTTCAGACACTTGTCACACAAGCAGTAGAATTTACACAACAATATGAACATGATCCGATCCCCACACTTGAAGCGGACCTCTGTATCGTCAACTTCTACGAGAAAGAAGGACGACTTGGGTTACACCAAGACAAGGACGAGACAGCGGAATCTCTTGAACAAGGAGTGCCCGTAGTGTCTTGGTCCATTGGTGATGACGCCGTATTTATGTATAGCGAGCAGAAGCGTGTGGACCTCGCAGAGAGATTGGTATTGAGATCAGGAGATGTCCTAATCATGGGTGGAAAATCTAGGATGCTGTATCACGGGATCAACAAGATCAAGTAGAATACGGCACCACCGGCAATAATCAATGCCACACACATGAAACCAGGACGCCTGAACCTTACCTTTAGGAAGTATTAAATTCATAGTATCATGTAATGTGTTAGTAACGTGTATTAGAGACACGACATGTATGATGGTTGGTTTATCAATAAAGAGCAGTGTTGATTTAATTCCACTTGTGTCCACCATCAATACTTATCCAATTGTGAATCCAATAGGTTATGGACTCGGTACCGAAGGTAATCTGAGCATCCTCACCGAAGCACAAGCCGGCAGAAGCGGCACTATCTTAACGGGAACATTCCCAGTAAATGGCATTGATGCCAATGTATTATTCGACTCCGGCGCCTCTCACACTTTCGTATCACCATCTTTTGTGAAGAGGTTGAAGCTAGATGCGGATGAGCTACCGAACTTCATGGTTACTCTCCCATCGAAGGAGCGAGTAAAGTGCACCAAATATTACCAATCAGCCACTATCGAAATCAAAAACGAAGCGTTTCCCATTTCCTTCATCGAGTTCAATGGATTGGGATTCGACCTTATCATTGGAATGAATTGGTTGGAGCGGCACAAGGGTAGAATCCTCTACGCCGAGCATCGACTGCTGCTCAAGAGTCCTTCTGGGGTTACAGTATCTTACCGCCAGAGACCTAGAGAGCCTTCGACCACACTCATATCTACTATGGCTATGTACCGGGAGCTCAGAAAGAGCCAAGAAGTATATTTATGTTATGTACAAGACCTGGAGAGAGATCCAGAGTTCAGTGATGAAGTACCCATTGTATCCGAATTCCCTAACGTATTCCCTAAGGAGCTACCCGCCATGCCACCACCGAGAGCAGTGGAATTTGAGATTGATCTTTTGCCAGGTACCGGTCCCATTGCCAGGGCACCGTACCGTATGGCACCTGCAGAAATGACAGAACTGAAGGAACAGTTAAGAGACTTACTTGACAAAGGGTTCATACGCCCGAGCGTATCACCCTGGGGAGCACCAGTTCTCTTCGTGAAGAAGAAGGACGGTAGCCTCCGACTTTGTATTGACTACCGTGAGCTGAATGTGGTCACAGTCAAGAATAAATACCCATTGCCACGTATCGACGACCTATTCGACCAGCTGAAAGGAGCATCAGTCTTCTACAAGATCGACCTTCGTTCTGGGTACCATCAAATTGCTATCAAAGAACAAGACATCGAGAAAACGGCATTCCGTACCAGATATGGCCACTATGAGTTCCAAGTGATGCCATTCGGGTTGTCAAATGCACCAGCTAAATTCATTGATCTCATGAATCGACTTTTCAGTGAGCAATTGGACACTTCGGTTGTGGTCTTCATCGACGACATCCATGTATATTATAAATCAGTAGAGGAACATGAAACTCATTTGAGGAAAGTGCTTGAGACACTGCGCGAGAACCAGCTGTATGCGAAGTTCTCCAAATGCGAGTTCTGGCTAGATCAGGTATCATTCCTTGGTCATGTCATCTCGAGCGCAGGTATCTCAGTTGACCCTTCTAAGATAGAAGCTGTACGATCATGGCCTAGACCCAAGACTGTTACCGACATTAGGAGCTTTCTTGATCTAGCCGGTTACTACCGGAGATTCGTAAAGGACTTCTCGAAAGTCGCTAAGCCCATGACTACACTGATGAAGAAAGATGCACCATTTGTATGGACAGATGAGTGCAAATTATCATTTCAGAGCCTTAAAGACTCATTGACCTCAGCGCCCATCCTTAATCTTCCAGAGAGTACAGAGGGATTTGAGGTATATTGTGATGCATCAGGCAAAGGAATGGGATGCGTACTCATGCAGCATGGCAAGGTTGTAGCTTATGCCTCCCGCCAGCTGAAAAAGCATGAGGAGAATTACCCGACACACGACTTAGAGTTAGGAGCCATTGTCTTCGCCTTGAAGATATGGCGACACTACCTCTATGGGGTGAGCATCACCATCTACTCCGACCACAAGAGCTTACAGTATGTATTCACTCAGAAAGAACTCAACTTGAGACAGAGAAGATGGATGGAATTTCTTTCAGACTACGACATCGACCTACAGTATAAGGAAGGGAAGGAAAATGTGGTAGCTGACGCCCTGAGCCGTCGAGCACACTCGCTCCATTCGCTACTCGCTTCTTCTAGCTTGGTTGACGAGGTGCGAGACGCTCAGTTGAGCGACCCTTACCTGACCGAAATCAGACAAAAGTTTGAGATGGTACATTTGAGAAGAAGAAGTTGACTTCAAGCTACATGAAGATGGTTTGATTCGGTTGAATGGTAGGATATGCGTCCCCCGAAGCAATGCTGAGCTAAGGGATCGCATCCTGCGAGAGTCACACAGTTCCACATTGTCAGTCCATCCGGGAGCCTCCAAGATGTACAAAGACATGAAGAGGTACTTCTGGTGGTCTGGGATGAAGTCAGATGTGATAGAATTTGTATTGAGATGCCTAACATGCCAAAAAGTGAAATTTGAACATCGTAGACCGGGCGGAATGGTACAATCGATGCCAGTTCCGGAGTGGAAGTTTCATGATATCTCCATGGATTTTGTTGTAGGACTCCCACCTGCTAGGGGAGGACTCAACATGATCTGGGTTGTAGTCGATCGCCTTACCAAGGTGGCCAGATTCATACCGATGAAGGACACCGGGAAGGTAGTGAAGCTAGCTGAGCTATTCGATAGGGAGATTATCAGACATCACGGAGTCCCTAAAACAATTGTATCTGACCGCGACACCAGATTCCTTTCGATACTGGAGAGCTTCAAGGGAAGCGCTGGGTACAGAATTAAAGTTGAGTACCGCCTTCCATCCTCAGACCGACGGTCAGACAGAAAGGACCATCCAGACACTGGAGGACATGCTTCGGGCATGTGCCTTGGACTTTCAGGGGAGTTGGTTAGACAAGCTTCATCTTATCGAATTTTCATACAATAATTGTTATCATGCCTCGATTAAGATGTCGCCTTTCCAAGCCCTATACGGTAGACCTTGCCGTACACCTTTATGTTGGGATGAGTCGAGCGAAGCGGTCATCATAGGACCGGAGTATCTTGAGCAAGTGCAAGCTGAAGTTCAGCAGATTTGAGCTAATATGAAGGCAGCCCAAGATAGACAGAAATCCTATGCGGATATGAGACGACGTGACCTTGAGTTCGCCGTGGGCGATCAAGTGTTCTTGCGCGTTTCACCTATGAAGGGTGTCTTCCGTTTTGGTCAGAAGGGCAAGCTAAGCCCAAAATTCGTAGGGCCATACACTTTCACCGAAAGAGTTGGTTCAGTAGCCTACAGGTTAGCATTACCTGAGGACTTGGGACGTGTCCATGATGTATTTCATGTGTCACAACTCAAGAAGTATATGGCTGATCCTTCTCATGTGTTGGAGCCCGAGAGACTATCCATCGAACCGAACATGAGATATGTGGAAACCCCAGTGAGAATCCTTGATAGGAAGACCAGAGACACTCGCCATAAGTCTATACGAATGGTGAAGGTCCTATGGTCTAACCACGATGTCAAAGAAGCGACATGGGAGTTGGAAGATGCCATGAAGGCTAAGTACCCACAGTTGTTCATAGACTAGTTAGCCTAGTATGTAGTATACGGGTACGGGGCGTACCCCTTTTAAGGGGGGTAGAGCCTTTTTGCTTTTGCATTGCTTCGTGGTAAGCATTGCATCTTGTATGGCACATGCAGTGCAAGTGAATTTGGTATGGATGTGTATGTGTGTGTAATGTGTAGTGAATGATGTGTATATGCAATGTATGGTGTATTGTGAATAGTAATGGTGTATTGTGTATTGTGAATGGTAATGGTGTATTGTGTATGTGGAATGGTATGATGGATTGTGGATGCGAATTGTGTATGATGCTTGAATTGTGTATGCTTGTAATGTGGAAGGAAGTAAACACCTCATAGGTGTAGTTAGACACATTAGGACAATTGGTTTGCCTAATGAGTAGAATACCTAAACCATTAACCTTGAGCAACTTTGAGGGCAAAGTTTCTTAAGGGGGGTAGATTGAAATGCCCCGTATTTAAAAATAGTGATTAATTAGGCTAATACATAATTTAGAAGCTTAATTAAGTGTAAATAATCATGAGGGAACAAATCCCGAAGAAAACGGATCCTTAAAATGGATTAAAATCACTAATGAACATTAAAGCGCGTTTTTCGAGGTAACCGGGAAAACGTGTCTTTAAGCGGGTCAAATAGACTCGTAACAATTTTGGTCAACTAAATAATCATTAATAAATATTAGTGAAACTTTAGAACCAATAAAATCAATAAAACGAGAGATTAGTAAAAACTGTCAAAAACGGGAAGTTGTGGGGTAGAAACATAAATAACCCAAACTAGTGTGTCCAATATTGCAAAAAGAATTTTAAAACCCATGTGGGCTGTGGTGCTGTCCGATTTTTATCCCTCACACACACCCCTCTCTTATACACAAAACAGCAAAAATAATTAAAAGCAATAAAGTAACTACACTACCTCACTTTTACTCTCTCTCCTCCATTTCATTCTCCTCACTCACGTAATACCACTCACCCTCACTCTCTCTTTTCTTTCTTCTGCAACCTCCCAGCCGATTTCCATGGTGAAATAAACAAACCCACACAAACTCTACATTCTCTCCTCTTGTTACTCCCTCAAATCACCTTAAAAATTACAAAACTGGTACCATTGGAATCCTCTCACCAAGAGCTACGTTTCTATCTTTCCAAAAATCAAAAACAACAACTTTCGTTTTTATGGGTATGCCCCATTTGGAGTTCCAAGACCACCATTAGAAGGCCCTTGTTCTCCTTGTTCTATTGAGGTAAAAATATTCCTAAAAACTTCATCTTTTTCTAGCCTAATGGGCAAAACGTATTTTGGACTATACCCTTGTTTGGTCCCTTGTGTTCTAGCCGATTTTGGCTTTGTTGGAGGAGAGGAAACCTTGTTCTTGAGCTATCCCAAGCAGCTCTTGTGCCCTTGGAAGGTAATATAATTTCTAAATCCTAAAACCTATATTAGAACTTACATAATGGTTAGGGTTAGTTTTAGTATTAAAATGGTGTATTGAAATGTATATGTGAATGGGTTGTAGTGTTAGAAGGTTTGAGTAGAAAGAATCGGTGGAAGAAGGAAAGGAAGAAACAAGAAGAAGAGAAAGAAAATAGAAGGAGAAACAAGGTAAATTAAGCTCTCTTGTGCAGACTTGTATATATATATGTATGTAACCGTTTTTAGAAGTTGGGAATTAGTAATGAAAATGGTATTGTGTAGTAGTGTAATGTGTAGGAAGAAACGAATGTTTAAACCTTTAAAAGAATGTAAAAACTGTCAAAACATAGTTGGGAATGAGAGGTTATGTGCAGGAATTTTTAAGAGTGGTTTAGTGTTGGTAATTGTGTGTGGGAGCCTTGTATGTTGATCATTGTTAAAAACAGGTGAGATGGATGATAATGTGAGAATAAACAATGTGGTGAGAATGTAAAAATATAGGGGAGACTACGCCAAAATTTACCTAGGATTAGAACACTTAATGAATTGAAAACTAGGTGAATGATATATGTTGTAACAGATTTTGAGTTAGATAGATAGAGGATGTATTGAGAGAGATGGTTAATGTATGGTGAGGTATTAGAAACTCTAGAAATGACATTAGAAGAGGGAACTATAGAAGGGGAGTGTTAATGTCAAAACCTGTAGCAAAATACAACTAGAAGAAGAAACTATGAGAGTGTGGAAATGGAATTTGGAAAGAAAAAGAGTGTAAGTTAGTATAGGATTGGTGTAATGAATTAAGTAATGAAATAATGTGTTGTAGAGTGTTTAATTAGTATTAAAAACATGTTAGGATGTATGTAGGAAGATTGGGGAAGAAATGGGTAAGAAAGGAATTGAAAAACAAGGTCTGTAGCAAATTCTGCTACCGACCGACCCAGAGTCTAGGTCGGACCGTGGGTCGGTCGGGGCTTAAATAACGAAGAACCAACATTCTGGAACAGACCGACCCAGAAGCCGTGAGCCGGTCGTGGGTCGGTCGGACTCAAATTCTCTGTTGTCGAAGTTTCTGACTTCGACCGACCCAGAGGTTGGGTCGGTCGGTGGGTCGGTCGGAGCTTAGACAACAGGTCCGAAACTTTCTGTAATGGACCGACCCAGAGGTGTATGGGTCGGTCGGGAGAAATTTCAAAAGACGAAAACTTACTGGAATGGACCGACCCAGGGCGTGGGTCGGACGTGGGTCGGACGACCCATAACATACAAAAAAAAAATAATGTATAACTATAGTAAGTATGTATATATATATATATATAGGTATACCCACCTATACATATGTATATATATCTATGTAGGTACACCATTGTTAGGTAATGAAAAGCAAGTAAGTAAAATGCAAGTGTAGGAATTGTAAAGACATAGTAAGTAAGAGTTAGGAAACGTAATAGGAGTACGAGTTAAGTAAATTGTAGATGATTAATCATTCGATTGTATGTACATCATAGGATTTGATTTGTGAACACCGGAGGAACATTGGGATACAAGTACGACGGTGAACGGTATGAATTCCTCATGCCCCGTATGCTACCTTGGTTACTCTGATTTGTGTGTTGTGTGCTAATTGATCACCAAATAAGATAAATGCACGAATCGGAGTTAATATGCTTACTTGTGAATATGTAGTGTCGTATGTTGTATATCTTCTTTCAGTTTTAGTTTGTATAATTCATGAAATGTATGGATGAATATGAGTGCTTGTATGTATGTTGTGTTGTATTGAGACCGATTATTATTGTGTTTGGACTTCTAACTTATTCCTAACAAGCTAACCACTCTAACTTAAATTGGTAATTAAATTGGAATGAGTAGAAGTCCGATATAATTTCGGCCACGCGTGAGGATGAGGAGACACAAGAGGTTGGATCCGATTCCTGACTCTTAAACTGGTCCGCGGCCCAAATCCCTTAAATGGGTAGCATCCCGGATTGGTGAGTCAAGTAAATCCCGGTGGTGGGACGGTGTAGTCCCCGGGCCGGAGGTCATACCGACTTAACTTGAGAATAAGTAAGTAAGTAAGAATGAGTAAGTAAAGTAAATGTAAGTAAGTGTAAGTAAGAATAAGTAAGTGAAATGAGTAAAAGAGTAAATAGCATTCTGATTAACCCGGATGCTTAAAATTGGCTAACCCTTGTGAAGGTAAGTAATGTGTGTATGCCATTGTATTGTTGCCTTGGAATGTTTAAGTATTGCACTAAGTATGAATGTATGTTGTATGCAAAGCATGTATGTATGAAATAAATGAACAGCATGTTTAGTGGACGTCAAATAGTCGGCGTGCCCTTGTTAGCACGCGGTATATGCGGAGTTCATATGCAGCTATATGCTGAGCCCCTTGGGGTACAGTTTTTAATATGGATGTAGGTGCAAGAGAGGGATGAAGATGCTGAAACTTAGTTTTGTTTCTGTTGTCTTCTTTTTGGGATTGTAAATAATGAATTGTGATTGGTGTACTAAGTAGTACACGGCGGTAGATTGGTGATAGCCGGTGTACCACGGGGTACACCTTTTTGGATAGTGAAAGGATAGAGCATGGGTATACATGAGTAGTGGTTTAGACTCATTCTTTTGGGAATACTGGAAAGGGATGTAAAGGTATACACTTTAATACTCGGTAATCCATTTATGTAAGCGTATGGTATTTTGTATTAGTAAGCTATATTTTAGTAGCTCGGTATACTTTGATCATCAGACCGTGACTGTAAGGAAGGTAAGCCTTGCTAGCCGTATGGGCGGTTAGCGGCGTTGTATCACCCGCCGTAGTAATGTAGTATTTCCGCTGCGCTCTGATAGGGTTAAGAGGATGATTGGACGGTAAGTATAGGATTAGCGGTAGGGGTGTTACATTCGGACATAGGTCGAGAAAATTTCCAAGCAGAATTTCATGTGTCCGAACATGTGTCCGGACTTCCCAATTCGGACACAGTTCGAGAGTAAATCCCAGATAGAAACAGGCACGTCCGAACTTGTGTCCGGACTTCCCAAGGTCGGACACAAGTCGGACTCTGAGAATTTTTCCGCAACAGAGCCTGTCCGAACGTCCATGTCCGGACGTATGTTCGGACAAGGCAAAACATCCACTTTCTAAGCCTTGTTTCATCTATTCTCTTCATCTATTGATTACCCAAACTTCATACATGATCTTAGGCACATTCTAACACTAAAATATCACCTTGATTCACCTTAAAACATTGTCCAACTTGTTACCCAATTTTACACCCAAAATCTCTTAACACTTGTAACATCTCCATTTGGTTTCCTAAGTGGTGTTTTACCTAAATGACCACTATACCAAGGTGTTTCCTCACCATCATAACATCATCTCCCAAGCATCTTCTCTTACTAACCAAATCTTCTTTTTCACACCTTAAAATTCTTTTCTCAAAACCTTACTCAACATCATTCCCTCCTTATGCACCAACATTACCTAAACCTTAAATAAACTTCTCCAAGACTTTAATACATCATAAGAACACCCATTGGATTTCTAAAACATCCAAGATAATGCTTAAATCCTTGTAGCACTTTAGAACACCTTAGTACATGTTTTGTTCCTTGGTAAAACATTTATCCATTCCTAATACTTCCTAGTCCACCAAAGCTCATTTAAACACTTAAAACTCCTTATACATTATACAAATTTTGCCATGGGTTCTCTTAGCACACCATCACTTCAAAACACATAGTTTTCACCATTAAACATTCAAGAACACCTAAATCCATCAAGAACACCTTCACACACAAATCATCACCAAAATTTACACCACATCACAATATAGTGCATAATTAAATTGCTTGGCACTTAGGCCCTTAAATGACATGGCTCTTAGGCCCTTAAATTGCTTAAACCTTAAACACTGAATTTCCCACATAAGTAATGCCTTTGACCTGCAAATACACCCAACAATACATATACCTTAAATACACTCCTTGAGAGCATTTTACTAAGTCATTCACCATTGGCTCCTTAGGTATTTATTAAGCAAATCAAGCTCATTTTTCCTAAGGCATTTAAACCACATTAGGTTAGCACATTTACCTCTTTTCCTCACAACTTCCTTCTTGTTTCCTTGACTAAATCGGCAAGGCTTTTAATTGCTTGTCAACTTCTAAACATTATACAAATGATAAAATGAGTATACAAGCTTTATGCTCCATCTCATTGCAAACCCTAGATTACACATTGTTTTAACACATTAGGATAGTTGTTTTACCTTAATACAAAAGAGAGCTTGAATAAGCATAAAGAGAGGACTCCACCAAGCCCTTGGAAGATTGAAATGGAGCTATGGAAGAACAAGAGAAGACACCATTAATGGTGAATTTTCGGACATGTATAAAAATGGGAGGAAACTTAATTTTTCTTTGAGTTTCCTTACATTGAAGCAAAGGAGAAGAATAATATGCAAGAAGATGAGCTTTTCCCCTTCAATGGAGATTCTACATGGCACCAAAATGGAGTTCTTGAAGATTTGAAAAGATAGAAGTGAAGAGCTTGGTCTAACTAAGACAAATATGGTCTTAGAATTTGATTTGGAGCAAGGAGCTAGGAATTACAAGAGTTTAAAGATGGAGAATGGTGTGTGTGCTGTAGCACCACCGAGAGAGAGCATGGAGGGAGGTTGGAGACGGTGGAAGTGAATGGGAAAGGAAGAAATGAAGAGAACTTGCTTTTTTTACAAGATATTTATGTTATAAAGTAACTTTTCTTCTTTTTACTTTCTTTTCCTCCCTTCCGTTAATTGATTTCTCATGGTGGTGATTCACCATAATAAAAACCGGCCCCCAATAGTACTTAGGGTTATTTTAGTCTTTATTAATCAATTGTCTCACTTATAATAACATATGTTACAAAATAGCTTATTAAAGTTACTATTCACCAAAACAAGGCACAAAGATGTGAAATTTTTGATTCCCATTGATATAGACTTCCAAATGTGTTACAAAGTAGTACACATATTAATTAAGGAGTAATAATGGACATTTAGCCACTCAAAACTCATTTACAAGACAATTTTTCAAAAATGTGCTTTAAGACTCCTTAAAGCACATTTTGTGTTTTAACTTGTTTTCAAGCTTGGTTTTCTTTGGTAATTGGTTTAATACGTCCATTAACATGTAAATAAGGTCTTGGTAAGCCTTTTAAGTCTTAACCAATATTATCCCAAGCTTAGGGCACATTTTCGCCCATATTGCCTTTTAGGCATTTAATTGTGTTTTCTATGGTTTAAATTGTACACTGATGTTTCTAAGGCACTTTTAGCCTTATTATACCATAGTTTAATGTTTACACAATACCAAGGTTTGGGGTATTTCAATCTACCCCCCTTAAAAGAACTTCGTCCTCGAAGTTCACACTTCCCACGCATCATAGGATTAGAATACGGAATTGCTTTCAAAATAAACTTCCATAACCAAACACACCTTACATCACAACCTCGGACTTAACGGTCCGGGTACATATACACAACAAGACAACCTCGGACTTAAAGGTCCGGGCAACATATACACAACATAACAACTATTAGACTCCTAGGTCTGGGTAGCATAACAACATTTAGACTCGTAGGTCTTGATAACATAACATCCCTTAGACACATGGTCTTGATAACATAACATCCTTTGACACATAGGTCTTGATAACATAACACTTCGGAACTTAACCACATTAGGACTCAAGTCAAAATAATAAATTTTTTTTTTACATAATCCACACAACATGTCTTAGCATGTATAGCAACTAAAAATACCTTTTATATACATTGTGATCCCGCAGAACCCGGTCGCGATGGACACCTTCTGTCCCCGTTCCTTTGGGAGATCAAAACAATCACATACATTTTTAAAAGACAAAGGCTCATATGTCCTCGGCTCGTGAGTAAGTACTATAAAAGTATTGTTTGTAAGGTTAAGTAGAAGAAAATCCTCACTTCAAATATAATCGAAGTTTTGGAAATACCAATTGAAAACTTGAAACCACCAATTTAAAATTCTTTTGAAAACACAATACAACTCCAAGTCCAATTTATGCACTTTGCATCTTTCCTCCGCGCGGTTATTTGTGACCCCTTGTAGGGAGTTTCAAGAGTCATCCAACCCTGATGTGATCAGCATCAGTGTCGAACTATCCACCCCAATTTGTGTTTGGCTTCTCTTGATCGCATGCAAATCAAGTTCCACCTCCAACTTCATTTTCAAGCATCAAATAATACACTCATTTCCAATTTTCTATCTTTTAGTCTTTCTAGTCATAATCATTACATCTCCAAAGGATAGAACTCCGTCTATCAGTTATCCAAATTCAACTTTATCCAAGTTACCTAGGGAATTTAATGCTCACTAGGTTTTTATGTCGGTTCCATACCTCTTCATAAGTCACAATACGTATATATATACATATATCTATATATATATTCTTATCAAAATATAGTACACATATTACATTTGGTATCATATGAACATATACAGTCGGGGTTTTAGTTCCCCGGGAGTTTTTCTACTCCCTTCACTTGTACTTCCACACAAATCAGTTAACAAAATAACACACTTATCACAATGGTATCCGCATCTTCTGTGCGCAATTACCATAATGAATGCATATGTTTATCTAACATGTGCACCAATCCTCAAAACAAATTATATTGTGCTATGCACACCATAGTTCACGTACACTTGTACGATAAAAACACACTAGCGGTTTCGCGCTCTACCCCCCCTTAAAATGGATTACGCCCACGTAATCTGTCACTGAACATTGGCTTAAAATGTTCTGCCGTCGTGAAGTGTTTTAACTTCCCCGCGGTCTATTATACAAAGCGTTATGGTTAAAGGATCTTAACCATATTGACGGTTTAGTCCCTAGACCAAGAATTCTCATAGGAGTTTATCTAACTCATTACCGGTTTCGATTCTGGCCTGTGAGGCTTCTTGTCATTAATAACTAACCATTATTGGTATACATAATGCATATCTGGTATCTGAGGCATGGGTTCACTGGCCTCTACTGTAGAACTCTAATAACTTAGAGTTTAGTTTGCGCCATTCGTTATTCTTACTATATTGTACATCTCCAATTTATTACCTTTATCTTGGTAATAATGGTTTCTCAACCGTCGCGTGGTATCCCTTACCGTGAGCGAATTCGGTGAGTTACAAACTTTGTATTCACTTCCATAATGACTTACTGTGTATACTGCTATGTATTTCACAACAATTAACTTAATTTCTTCCGACTTACTGTCGGTTGAGATTGAGCTACTACCTAGTGTGTAGTGCTCTCTCAGTTATTTCCCACACTTGTGGTACATTCTGTACCGATATTTGGTATTTAGTGTCACAATAGTCCCTTGTTGTTTGTCATGCCTCCACATCTGGTTTTGTACCAGTACTCTTTCATTGGTATGACCTTGCATTTCCTATGCCTTGGTCTTTATTAGCTTATAAGTCTCTTTTGTTGTTCTACCACCATCAACGTTTTCCAAATTCGTAACTATCTCACTCGATCATTACTGCACAAGTGCAATACCAAAACAATCAGTCATACAGAGTGCAGAGGCGTAAACTCCTGTTAGTAAATCTTATGCGATTCGCAAAGGTATTCACACTGTGTTTCATTGAGATTCTCATCTCGTAATAATGATCACTGGCTTACTACCTAGTTTATTTGATATCACTTAGCGTTGTATCTCCTCTGGGTTTAACTCATAACTCTGCTTATTTGTCATACTATTATTTAACAATACTTATACAACGGTCACTTTCTGCGCACCGTGTTCTTTCCTCTTACACAACACTAACTTACATGGTATTCACTATCATATTAGTTTTCACACATATACTTACATCATCCATTTGAATGACTACTGAATGCTCCTTGAGCGTTGCTCACTCGAGTTACAAGCTGGCGTTATTCAGCCCGAAATAATAACATAGTCAATCCTTAACATATTTCCTGCACTTGGTTCACATAACTACCGCTCCCGCGGTCTCACAATATCGAGAGGTATCCCTACACTTAATCAGTGGTTCGTTCTCCGCTCTATTTACTTGTATAACATAAACTCCCGCAATCGATCAAACTCACATAACACATGTTATTTGTGGCTTATAAGCCTTACCGCCACGATTCCTTCCATGTTGTCTCTTTGGCAACTTAAGGTCCTGCTGTTAAGTGGGTTACCTTCAGTGTTTAATCCGAGTAATTATTTCAACTCTTGCATTTCTGTCACACCGTTTCATCCAACAATTGTTGATCCAAACACCCCCCCAAGGATTTCTCCTGGTGTTGCCAAGGTATGCCATTACATTTGGCTTGCACTTATGGGTGTGTTTAGTTAACTACACCTTCTTGCGTTCTTAGCTGTGTATTCGTTCCAGCTATCATGTTTTATTCCTGAAGATTCTTAAAACATATGCTATGTCTTTACATAACAGTTAGTGCACTTCGTATTCCCTGACTCTTAAACATTTCCTTGAAACGAATTTACTAATTCATTTAGTCTTGTTGACTTAACTGGGTTTCTTTACTTCATCCATTCTTGGTAATTCATTTCTGTTGCTGGACTTTTACTGCTGACCGTAGTATGGAGTCGACTACTTCCCGTGTTCCGGACTCCACTCGTATACATATGTGGGGTACCATGCTGATACATTACTACTTACCCAACTAACCCATAAGTAGGTCTGTTAGGCCCACAAGCTCCTAATGGAGTGCGGTCGTCCCACATTACAGTTGGTACACTCGTAGTGTCCGTCACACGCCTAGGTGAAGTATTCTGTTGCCAACTCCCTTATATTGTCCCGTGACAATATGCATTCCATGCTTCCCGAACTTATTCAAGGGAAAGTTTATCCACTGTTGTATCATTATAAACTCCATTCATTACCCTCGGGTTACTACCCTCAGGTTTATTGGTTTCCATGAGGTTATTCAAAGTAAGCTGGTTTTGAAAGAAGGTTAGAAAGAGGTATTGGTTTTGAAAAGAGAATTTGGTTTTGAAGAAATAGAGTTGGAATAAATCTAAGTTTAAGAGAAAAGTTTTCATGGTTTTACAATGCCTTTTTTCCTTAACCACATCTAGCTTCTTGCTGACTGGTGTACTTCCAATTACAAGGTTAGGCTGTTAAGCCCTTCCACAGTTATGATGATCACAGTTAACTTTGTGTACTTTACTAAGTACTTCGTATTTGTCAAAACTTTCCCGAACAGCCCTGTTATAGCAGCACTTGCCATGGCAAGTGCGCCATGCTAACTGGCTTTCGGTTAAACACATACCGGTTGCGGTATTGTTATCGCCCGCACTGTCATCAGTGGCCTTATTGGCCCTTACTTGGATACTCCGATTGGTAACTAATCTTCTGCATAACTTCTCATTGTCTTCTCCTAATATTCATTAACTAGGGTGTTTCCCATTCTGGGAGACCCCTTTTTACTTAGTATGTATCTTCTTCGTAGCCCGTTCCACGCATTTGTCGTGGTTATTGAGACTTGTCTCTTGTTTGGGTACTACGTTGTAGTTCCCTTGTCGGTTGGGTTACCGTTGGTGTCATTATTTAATATTCGTGGTTCCGTAGACACGAGTCTCGGGTTTCATTAATTCACTTCTTGCCTGTTGCACAGTTTGTGCGTTGCAAGCTGGTTGTTCTCGACTGCTTGACACGTCGACCCAGGTTGCCGGAAATTCCATTCTCCTATGCATAGGATCCTTCATTCTTCACTATGAAATGCGGTTAACATTGTTCAGATGGAAACCGTCTCCGGGATTCCCAGTTTTCGGGATCTACCGTATGACAGGTTCTCCGTACTTACAAAGGTACTTAGTAACAGCCAGATCGGGTATTCCCGAGTAAGAGAGGACTTTCATCTCTCTGGCGTTCTTTTCCCAAGTTATAAAACAGGGATTGTGGAGGGTGGGATGGATATTGTAGGTTTCCAGTACACACTGGTAACTCCTAACTAGCGTATCTCTCACGCTATCGCTCAACCCTTAACCCCAAGTACTTAAATCCTAACTCGGTACTTCCTAAGCTCGGTAATTCAGTCATCAGAGCGATACTTCGCTCTGATACCACTTTTTGTAACACCCCAACCTACAACGACACACTTAACAACAAACTGCAGCGGAAAACATAATTCATCACATTACTTATCTCGTTGGTGTTACATGCCGTTAACCACCCACGTGGCTAACAAGGCTAATACATATACATTGTATCGGTCTGATGGACCAGATTCCCGAGCAACTATACAATACATCCTCATTCCATTTCCAACAATTATTATACATATACATTCCAACTGTACCGAGGTTTTACAAACTAATGGCGATAACAATTTCGGTCTTACTACACCTACAAAATATACACCATTTAAATGGTTGCCCATGTATAAACAACTACCCCGTCCTACTCTCGAACGGCTTCCAGCTCCTTGTACCTGAAATAGAAAAGGAAGAAAAGGGTGGCCCCCAAGGGGCTCAGCACCTTTGCTGGTATGGTAATCCCGCAGCCCGCATGCTACCGGGCCACGCACAACTAATTGTCGTCTTAGCATGCGGTTGATTATATTTAAATCATGCATGTAACCATAAACACATAACACATCGTAAACACCCAACAGTAGGGCTCAACAACACATCCAATGCATCCACACTTAACAAACCACTCATTGCTTCCATTAACCCTAGAGTGGCTCTCCTCTAAACGGAGCTACTTCCTTAATAGACGACACTTACCCATTAATCGGGTTATCCTTAAACGCCTCTTCTTATAATCTGGAATTCATATCCATGATCCAACATTCTCCACATATTTAGCAACATATAACACCACACCGCTATAAAAGTTAAGGTACAACAATAACACATACCACAACGGGTACGATTCTCGTAAGGAACCGACCCAAACATAATTAGTTCACTGTAGAGCCTAGAGAATGTTGCCAAACTCATGATAAGCTCGTTACATAACTCGTCACCGTCTCGTTAAATGAACGGATAACTTAACACCCAGGTGCGTCAGATATAGTAATCCAAGCACACCGAACAAACATAGTATGCCCCTGTGGCCCGACGTGAGTCAGTAAAATATCTTTGGTTAAGCTAAAGGGAAGATTGGAACCCAATGGGAAAACAACCATAACATACAGAGAGGATCGAACCTGAAATGACAACGACCCCCATACTCACACGCGTGGCCGGAACAGACCGGACTCCTCACCCCCCATTAGTACACACATATACTTATAGATAAATAGTTAGAGCTCCACTATGGAACCTATCACATCCACACACCATACGGTATCATAACCGAGTTAAACACACAAGGGAGGTTCACACACTTGCACACAACAACAATACACAACCAACTCACACATAGCCGTGGCTAGAACGTTCCCATGGTTTGTGTCGTCAAATCCGAATACCGATCTCTTATGTGATCCTAGAGTCGGTTAGTTAAGTTTAACACACATTTGAGGTTAAACGGTATCAGAATCCTACACGCCACATAATGAATTACTATAAACTCATTACATGTTTTATCTTACAAGGTGGCAACACACAGAAAAACACATTGGCATACAAGCCGGTGTAATCCGGTAGGACACAGGTTGCAAGAAAACCATACCTGTCACCGGAGTCCACTCTATCATGTCCATTTACCTTCCGCGAACAATTCTCGAACAACTGGTAACATTCACGTTGTTTTCATTAACATTGGGGGTAACATGTTTGTGTAACATAGAGTGACTATGATTAACCCCGTTAACTTAGTGACATAACTTCACATTTTTAACTTGTTTTACTTTTACATTTTAATACCACTTTTCCCCCACTAATTTGTCATTATAATTCACTTAACATGTCCTTAACAATCCTATAACATCATTACTTAATAATCCCCATCATTCCATAACCTTAAACAATGTTTTTGGTCCATACAGCACTTTACATATTCTTCTTAGTTAGCTCAAGCTCCTCCTTCCTATCTTTTCAAAACTTCAAGAGCTCCATTTTGGAGCCAAGGCAAACCGCCATTAGTGGAGGAAATTCAAGCTTGGAGAGTCCATTAGCTTCTCCATTCTCTTAAGGTAAAGAAAGTGTAAGAAAATCTAGGTTTCCACCATTTTCTCTCCATGTACGAAAATTATCACTCATGGGGTTCCATTTTTATGCCTTGTTCTAGCTTGTTTTCTACTCTTAAAAGGATAGAGGAGGTCCTTCTTGCTTCATATCCAAGCTTGTCTTGAGAAACCAAGGTAAAACAATCAAGTTAATACCTTAAAACATATTTTTAACCTAGGGTTTATTCCTTAAGGTTAGTGTGTTGTTTAGCACTCATTGGAGTCATTGAATATTGGTTAGAACATTGGCAAGGGGAGTTTAAGTGGTGACCGAGATTGTTCAAGGAATAAAGCTATGGAGGAAAGTTTGTGAGCTTGTAAAAGAACAAGGTAAATTACTTACCTTATGGTGTTTTATTGTTTAAGGGAATGGGATTTAGGTATATGATGAGTTTAGTGTGGAGTTTACATTGGGAAGGAGTTATAAAAACCTAGGAGAAATAATGACTATACTTGTGAACTTGTGACTAAGGAGCAAATGAGAAAAAGAGATAGTTAAACAATGTTGAAATTAATTATAAGAAGCATTTTATTTCAATGGGAGCCTTGTTGTGTGCATTTGCAGGTTGAAGGCAAATATATGTGGAAATTCAGTGGTTAAGATTATTGTCATTTAAGGGCCTAAGTGCCAAGCATTTTAAGTTTAAGCACTATATTGTGATGTAGTGTAGTTTTGGTGTATGATGTGTGTTAAGGGTGTTTAATGAAAGTTTGGTGTTAATAGCTACTTGATGATGAGAAACTAAAAGTTTTGGTGCAACAATATACTAGAGAACCCATGGCAAAATTTAGTGAGGAACCTAAGTGTCTAAGATGTTCTAAGAGGATTTCGTGACTCAAGAAGTACTAGGTAGTTCTAGAGGTGATCTTGATTACAAAGGGTGAGTTTAAGGTGTTTTAATGAGCCATAATGACTTAGGCATCACCATGGAGTATTTAGGAATTAAAAGAATGAACTTGAGTATTTAAGGCTTAGGCAAATGTTGGTAAACAACTAGGAAGGAAATAATGTGTTGATGGATGGAGGCATAAGTTTGTGAAGAAACTTAAGTGGTTGCATGAAGGAGTTTTAGATGGTGAAAGATGCTTGGGAGATGATGTTATAGTGGTGAGGAAGCATTGGGCATAGTGGAAATACTAGGTATGAATCACCACCTAGGAACCTAGTGGAAAACTTCACAAGTGTTGGCATGATTACAAGGAAATGCATAAAGATTAAAGTGAATGTTGGAGAGTAATTTAATGTGTTTTGTGGAACGCTTAAGGTGTATTTGAGGTGCCCAAATGAGGTTAGAACATACTAGGGGGCAAGAGGAGAAGTTTGGAGTCGAATGGGAATTTAAAAACAAGTTTCTGGAGCCGACCGACCCTACGGACGGACCTGCAAGGTCGGTCGAGCTCAGTTTACACTACCGGAAAGAGTTTCTGGAATCGACCGAACTTGGGGACCGAACTTACAAGTTCGGTCGGGCTTGTATTTTAGGTACGGCTTGAGTCTCTGGAATGGACCGACCTTGGGATTGGACTTACAAGGTCGGTCCTGTCTAAAATTTTGTACGGGAATTGGTCTCTGGAATTGACCGAACTTGGGAACGACCTTGGCAAGGTCGGTCGGGCTTAAATTTTCAACGGGAAAAACTCTCAGGAATGGACCGACCTTGGGGACCGGACTTGCAAGGTCAGTCGGGGTAGAATTTTCAGACGGTAATATGTTCTGGAATGGACCGACCTTGGGTAAGGTCGGTCGGGAAGGTCGGTCGAGCCAAACACTTATAAAAAAAAACTTTAAGTTCCAAAAAATTTCAATTGGTATTAGGGTATGCCATTAAGAGGGTAAGGATGATTAACAACTTAAGGACCTAAGGAATTAAGGTAAGTTAAGTATAAACCTTAATGTTTGAAATTAAGTTTGTAAGGTAAAGTTGTAAGGACTTAAGAGGTATTAGGAGGGGTTCAATAAGGGTTAAGTAAGTTAAGAAGTAATTGATGAATAAGTAATTGATAATCTAAGTTGGGTGGATGTTTTAGGACTTGAAAGTTCGGAACCCGAGAGAATTAAACAACAGGACAAACGACGGTGAACGGTACAGTTTTCCTGTGACCTGCTTGCTAACGAGGTGTCCCTCGGCTTGTGTGCTATTTGTTTATGTGTGCCGGCTAAACAAGATAAAGCATGCAACTGGATTATTGTTCTTTATGTGTGTGTTATTGTTACACTAACACATGAGGCTCGTGGTAGTTACTAACAGTGTTAGTACGTATGAGATTAAGATGAGATATGGAATTGTTTGGTAGTTGGTTAATACCCGCGAAGGTTTAACCGGCACTTGTTGTAAGATTTTCACTAACTGGAACTTAAGGGGGAAGTGAGGAATCCGGGACTGACTCCGGTCATGCATGTTAAGGAATTAGGGGGGTACGGTATCTGAATCAGATCCGACTTCCGCTTTAGGACTTGTCTTCGGACTTGTTGCCTAGAGTGGATGCCGGCTCAGCCACCTTGGGCCCCCAGTTAAAGGTGGGTGGCAGTTAAGATGGTGCGGTAGGATCACCTATATCCTAAGATTAAGATTAAATACAACCACTTCTATTTTAAAGAACGGTTTGTATACTAGGTTAAGATTAAGATGAGCTACAACCATTTCTAACTAAGAACGGTTTGTATCCTGAGGTTGAGATTGAGGTTAAGATAAGGACTGAGGTTGAGTTAAGTTATGTTGGACTAAGGTTAAGTGGATGATTGGATTTGAGGAGTTAAATGATTGACTCGGATATTAAGTGAACGCTTTATGTCGTTCTTGAATGTGAACTTGTTTGTTCATTTGTGGATTGTTGTATTGTTGCATTATTTATTATGCTATGCATGTAATCAATCTCCATGCTATCGACAATTAGTCGTCGTAGCCCCGTTAGCTTGGGGGCCATGGGAGGACGTACCAGCATTCGTGCTGACCCCCTTTGGGGGCTGTTTTTATTTTGCAGGTAAGCGTCCACTGAGGAGTCACCCTGAGAGTGGGGGTGGTTAGACTTAGGATGGGTTGTTATTTTGAGAACGGGTTGCGCCTGTGCTCCCGTCGGTTTATATTTAAACTGGCATATATTTTTGTTATGACTTAAATACTTGAACTCGGTTGGTCGGTGGTTTTTGGGCGGTCATGTATTTTGGATAAGCGTTGTAAGCTGGTAAGAATGGTATTTTCTCTGATCAGACCGTGGCAAGGTCCCGGTAGTTGTTATATATCCGCTGCGATGTTATGTTTAAGTGTTATGTTTCGCGATAACCACGATTGGCTTTGGACGGGGTGTTACAAAAGTGATCGAGAAATACCGGACATAAGGTACCACCGAGTTAGGTTATGAGTTAAGGAATAAGTAATGGGTTAAGGGTGTGAGAAGTTTAAGTGAGTAGAGTCAGATGACCACTAATAAGTGTGGATCGTCTTTACCGTCTACGGACGTTATAAACTCGTTAACCAAAGAAGTGGTGAATACGAATCTAATATGAGTTGTGATTGTTCAGATGTTAGGAAGGAGAGGCCGAGGCCGTGGAAGAGGTAATGAGACTGAGATACCGGAGGGGCAGACGATCGCCGAGATCGTAGCTCCTGCATTGGAACACATGGGCTACCAGCCTGGTGTGGGGGCACCACCTCCACCGCCACAGCCCCGGGAACCGAATGAAGAGCCTTGCAGATCTTCGACCCGCACACTTTAAGGGGGAGACAGATCCCGCCAAGCTTGAGGCATACATCTCCGAGCTGGAGACCGCCTTTGAGACCCTTGATGTCCCTGCTGGGATCAAGGTGCGCCTAGCTGCATTCTATCTGAAGGGGGCGGCAGGCGATTGGTGGAAGCTGGTGAGGGCCGAGCATGTGGCCAATCCAGACTTCGGCTGGGACCAGTACACAGCATTGCTACGGGCGAAGTACTATCCCGCCCATGTCCAGACAGAGAAGCGCTTGCAGTTAGATGCGCTTAAGCAGACCGACAAGATGACGGTGGACGAGTATTACTCAAAGTTCACCGCCTTGCTCCGTCTTCTGCCAGGTCTTGGATATTCAGACCAGATCCTGGTGGATCGCTTCTATGGCGGGCTTAGCCATCGACTCCGCTACGGCATGGGGCCGACGAGTTACACTACCTTGCAGGTAATAAGAACAAGTAAGATAAGATTGAGTGAATAAGATTTAGATTATGAAAAATAAGTGAAACTAATACTTTGGGAAGCAGGAGTGCTATCATGCCGCTGCTAAGGTGGAGATTACCGTCCAGCTGAGGGACGAGGACAGTGCTAAGAGGAAGAGTGCCGCGAAGAGCACGGAGAGTCAAGGGCAAGGAGGGTACAAGAAGCAAAAGTACCAGCCTCAGGCCCAGAAGAATTATAACCAGAAGGGGAAGGAGGAAAAGGAGAAGGCTACTGAAGAGCCACTGAGATTGACTTATGCATACGCTGCAAAGCCCCTACGCTCTAAGGCGCTAAAGGGTAAGGAAACACATATAAGTAAAATGAGGATTGTTAAGTAACCGATGAGATATAAGTACTGATATTTAATATGATCAGGATCTGAGGCTAGTAAGGGAGCCGGTGGTGGCTACCAGCGACGTTACATCTGTCAGTGGTGTCACAAGGACCACCCCCGGCTGGATTGTAAGGGGAACAAGGTGGAGTGTAATTTCTGCGGGGTGTACGGGCACCGGGCATACGAGTGCTTCCGGAACCCCGAGAGCAGAGCTTATAGACCCGAGATGAAGGGCAAGGGTAAGACCGATCAGGGAGCTGGTTCTGACGGTCAGAGGAGGGGGCAGCAAGCTGCCGACAAGAACCCACGGGTGGCCCAGAAGACGGGACCCACATTGCACATGGTGGACCGGGACGATGAGGCTGAACCCTCATCGAGGCCAGGTACCGCTATAACCATTTAGTAAAGAAATTGTCTGCTTACCGCATTTCATGCATGCTTGGTGAATAGTTGAGTTAAGTGAAATTTAGATAAGATTGGAACTAAGTAAGAATATGATGAGATTGGAACTTTAGTAAGATATAACCTACTACCACCTTAGGAAGCTTCAACATTTGTTATCCAATGCCTTCAACACCTAACCCAGAGGACACCGACATCGAGACCCGAGACTATCCAACCGAACAATGTCAGGTTATCCGCCCAGATATGATTTTATTAAGGGGATACCTGACACCCGAGGCACAAATAGCCATCATCAGGAGATGCAACAAAATAGGAGCGGGACCGTGAGGTTTTTATACACCGGAGTACCCAGGAGGAGCAAGAATGAAGTTAAAAATGATGAGCTTAGGCAAGGATTGGAATCCATATGCCAAGAGTTACCAAACCATGAGGTAACAAGATGGAGTCTCACCACCGGGCATACCCGAAGAGTTCCATCCGGTAATTACACAAG
Source organism: Limonium bicolor (assembly GCA_023374045.1). Lineage (NCBI taxonomy): Eukaryota > Viridiplantae > Streptophyta > Magnoliopsida > Caryophyllales > Plumbaginaceae > Limonium > Limonium bicolor. The sequence goes on along the minus strand of CM041777.1, from coordinate 317,873,463 downwards.
TCGTGGAGATCGCTCAGCAGTTGGAAGCTGAACCGATTGCAGACATACAACCGGACATTTGCATTGTAAACTTCTACGAGAAAGATGGGCGACTCGGATTACATCAGGATAAGGACGAGACAGCGGAGTCTCTCGAAAGAGGGATACCCGTAGTGTCTTGGTCCATTGGGGATGATGCAGAATATATATACGGCGAGCAGAAGCGTGCGGACCGTGCGAATAAGTTACTAATGGGAGGAGAATCGAGGATGTTATACCATGGATTAAGAGAATTAAGCTGAATACAGCACCGTCAGCAGTGATTAATGCGACACACATGAAACCAGGACGGTTAAACCTAACCTTTAGACAATATTAGCCATGTAATGTTTTAGTATGAGATAAGGAATGAGATGTAAGAAGAAGCACATGTTGTAAACAGGATGGTTATTAATAAAATAACAGTGTTGTTCATATAATTTGTTACGACTCTTGTTATACCATCATTACTCATGAAAGCTTGTGAAATACCATTAGGTTATGGACTCGGTACGGAAGGTGCCCTAAACATACTTACAGAGGCACAGGCCGGCGCAAGCGGTACTATCCTCACCGGCACCTTTCCGATCAATGGAATTGAGGCATCGGTTCTCTTCGACTCAGGGGCCTCGCATACCTTTATCTCGGCATCTTTTGCGAGAAGGTTGGGGCTAGACGCTAATGAGCTACCCGACTTCACGGTTACGCTCCCGTCTAAGGAGAAGATCCGTTGCACTCTTTACTACCGGGGAGCCACCATCAGAATTAAGGAGGAAGACTTTCTAGTCAGTTTTATTGAGTTCAGAGAGTTGGGATTTGATGTTATCTTTGGGATGAATTGGTTGGAGTGGCACAAGGGTCGTATCCTCTGCGCCGAGCATAGGCTGCTGCTCAGGAGTCCGTCTGGGGTAACCATATCATACCGCCAGAGGCCCAGAGAGCCTTCGACTAAGATCATCACCGCCATGGCAATGTACAAGGAATTGAGGAGGAAGGAACAAGTATACCTTTGCTATGTTCAGGACATAGAGAGAGACCCCGAGTTCGACCCCGACTTACCGGAAGTGTCGGAGTTCCCCGATCTCTTTCCACGGGAACTGCCCGGCATGCCACCCACTCGGGAGGTAGAGTTCACCATCGAGCTGCTACCTGGTACCGGACCGATAGCCAAAGCAACATACCGTATGGCTCCGGCGGAAATGAATGAGTTAAAGGAACAGTTGAAAGATTTGTTAGATAAGGGATTTATTAGACCAAGTGTATAAACCTTGGGGAGCGCCAGTTCTCTTCGTGAAGAGGAAGGATGGTAGTCTCCGCCTCTGCATCGACTACAGAGAGTTGAATGCAGTGACTGTGAAGAATAAGTATCCACTACCCCGCATTGATGATCTATTCGATCAGTTGAAGGGAGCATCTTTGTTTTCCAAGATTGATCTCAGATCGGGGTACCATCAGATAGCCATTAAGGAGGCGGACATTGAGAAGACGGCATTCCGGACACGATACGACCACTATGAGTTTACAGTGATGCCGTTCGGTTTGTCGAACGCACCGGCAAAGTTTATGGATCTGATGAACCGCTTGTTTCGGGAGCAGCTGGACAAGATGGTTGTGGTGTTTATTGATGACATTCTGATATACTCGAGATCGAAGACTGAGTATGAGGAACATTTGAGGAGAGTATTGGAGATATTGAGGGAGAACCAGCTATATGCTAAGTTCTCCAAGTGTGAGTTTTGGCTTGACCAGGTCTCTTTCCTAGGTCTTGTCATCTCAGATGCTGGGATCTCGGTGGATCCAGCAAAGATTGATGCCGTGCGTACCTGGCCGAGACCGAAGACAGTTACCGACATTTGGAGCTTCCTTGGCTTGGCAGGTTACTACCGGCGGTTTGTAAGAGATTTCAGCAAGGCCGTGAAGCCGATGACCAGTCTGATGAAGAAAGATGCACCGTTCGTGTGGACGGTTGACTGTGAGAGAGCATTTCAGAGTTTGAAGGACTCACTGACCACTGCACCAGTTCTGACCATCCCAGACGGTACAGAGGGCTTTGAGGTTTACTGTGATGCATCCGGCAGAGGGCTGGGTTGCGTGCTTATGCAACATGGCAAGGTGGTGGCATATGCCTCACGCTAGTTGAAGAAACATGAGGAAAACTACCCCACACATGATTTAGAGTTGGGAGCTGTAGTCTTCGCTTTGAAGATATGGCGCCATTATTTATACAGGGTTAGTGTGACGATCTACACCGATCACAAGAGTTTGAAATATATATTCACTCAGAAGGAGTTGAATCTCAGACAGAGGAGATGGTTAGAGTTTTTGAAAGACTATGACATTGACCTCCAATACAAAGAAGGGAAGGCCAATGTTGTAGCAGACGCCCTGAGCCGCCGAGCACACTCACTCCATTCGCTAGTTTCTTTCTCCAGCTTGGTTGATGAGGTGCGAGAGGCTCAGAGAGCATATGAGTACATGAGAGAGGTCAGACAGAAGCTGATAGATGGTACCGTTGAGAGTCAGAAATATGACTTCAGACTTCATGATGATGATCTGATCAGACTTAAGGGCCGGTTATGCATACCACGGGGCAGTGCGGATCTGAAAGACCATATACTTAGAGAGTCACACTGTTCTTCAGTTTCCATCCATCCGGGAGCCTCTAAAATGTATAAAGACATGAAGAGATACTTCTGGTGGTCGGGGATGAAGACAGATGTTACCGAGTTCGTCTTGAGGTGTCTCACATGCCAAAAGGTGAAATTCGAGCACAGACGACCGGGCGGAATGGTACAGTCGATGCCAGTTCCGGAGTGGAAGTTCCATGATATCTCCATGGACTTCGTGGTTGGACTCCCACCTGCCAGGGGAGGTCTCAACATGATATGGGTGGTGGTGGATCGCCTTACCAAAGTAGCCCGATTCATACCGATGAAGGATACTTGGAAGGTGACCAAATTAGCTGAGTTGTTTGAGAAAGAAATCATGAGACATCACGGGATACCAAAGACCATAGTGTCAGATAGAGATACCAGATTCCTTTCGAGGTACTGGAGAGCTACTAGAGAAGTGTTGGGTACAGAACTCAAGTTGAGTACTGCGTTCCATCCTCAGACAGATGGTCAGACTGAGCGAACTATTCAGACACTCGAGGACATGTTGAGAGCATGTGCCTTAGACTTCCAGGGCAGTTGGATCGACAATTTACATCTGATCGAGTTTTCATACAACAACAACTATCACGCGTCGATCAAGATGGCACCTTTTCAAGCGTTGTACGGTAGACCATGTCGTACACCGCTCTGCTGGGATGAGTCGAGTGAGACGGTCATTATAGGGCCAGAATATTTAGAGCAAGTCAAGGCTGAAGTTCAGCAAATCAGGGAGAACATGAGAGCTGCTCAAGATAGGCAGAAGTCGTACGCTGATGTTCGACGACGAGACCTGGAGTTCGCGGTGGGTGACCGGGTATTTCTGCGAGTATCACCGATGAAAGGTGTGTTTAGATTTGGGCAGAAGGGAAAGCTGAGCCCTAAGTTTGTTGGTCTTTATGAGATTATAGAGCGGGTGGGCCCGGTTGCTTACAGGTTGTATTTACCTGCTGAACTGGGTAAAGTGCATGATGTTTTTCATGTTTCACAGCTAAAGAAATACATGCACCACCCCTCCCATGTGTTAGAACCTGAGACATTGACCTTAGAACCTAATATGAGATCCGTGGAGACTCCTCAGAGAATCTTGGACAGAAAGACTAGGGACACTCGCCATAAGTCAGTGCGACTGGTGAAGGTCCTCGTGTCTAACCAGGATGTCGAAGAGGCCACGTGGGAATTGGAGGATAAGATGAGGGCGAAGTACCCTTCTTTGTTTACTGACTAGATCGTCTGTATAGGGTACGGGGCGTACCCCTTTTTAAGGGGGGTAGAGCTTCCTCGCTTTTGGGTTAGGAAACGAGCATGTTTGTTGTTTGTTTGGTTGTGGAAGAGGTGATTTTGTGTAAGTTGCTATACTCTGGTGATAAGTTTGAGTCATGTATAATACTTATGTGTTGTACTTGTGGTTGACCTTTGAGTCTTGAGATGTGTAAATGTGAATATAAGTTGTGGTGTTAAGATTAAGAGAATTGAGTACCGTGAATGGTTAAGCATATATGTGAACTTTGGGGACAAAGTTCTTTTAAGGGGGGTAGATTGAAATACCCCAAACTTAGATATGGTGTTTAAATGATAAACTAAGGTATAAGAAGGATAAAGAATTCCCTAGAAACTTTGGGAAACAATTTAAAACCAAAGAAAACACTAGGAAACACCATAAGAGCAATTCAAGCGAAATATGCTTTAAGCTTGGAGTAAATTGAGTTAGCACCCAAATGTTGTCTAAGACCTTAGTAATATCCTAATGGTCATTTTAAGTCAATTTCCAAAGAAAACCAAGCTTGAAAACAAGTTAAAACACAAAATGTGCTTTAAGGAGTCTTAAAGCACATTTTTGGAAAATTGTCTTGTAAATGGGTTTTGAGTGGCTAAACGTCCATAATTACTCTTTAATTAACATGTGTACTAATTAGTATCACATTACGAAGTCTAAATCAATGGGAAATCAAAATTTTCACAAATATATGCCTTGTTTTGTGAATAGTAACCCAATAGTGACTAGTTTAGTCTTAAGTTAATTAAGTTTAGTTAGTTGGTCAAATAAGACCATGAGTAGCTTAATAATAAGGGGGTGGCCGGTTTTTACAAGGTGAGTCACCACCTTTATTAGTTAGTAAGTAAATAAACAAATATAAAGCAAAAGTACTATTTACTTTTATAAACAAATATCTTATCTCTTAAGCCATCTCTCTCTTCTTCATTCTTCATTTCATTTCCCACCGGTTGCTACTGCTCCTCTCTTCTTCTCCAACGTGAAGAACAACCTCCATGCTAGCTCCACCTTCATTTGCCCACATCTTGTTCATTTTAGCTCCAAAATCTAAACAAATTACATATTCTTCTTAGTTAGCTCAAGCTCCTCCTTCCTATCTTTTCAAAACTTCAAGAGCTCCATTTTGGAGCAAGTCAAACCGCCATTAGTGGAGGAAATTCAAGCTTGGAGACTCCATTAGCTTCTCCATTCTCTTAAGGTAAAGAAAGTGTAAGAAAATCTAGGTTTCCACCATTTTCTCTCCATGTCCGAAAATTATCACTCATGGGGTTCCATTTTTATGCCTTGTTCTAGCTTGTTTTCTACTCTTCAAAGGATAGAGGAGGTCCTTCTTGCTTCATATCCAAGCTTGTCTTGAGAAACCAAGGTAAAACAATCAAGTTAATACCTTAAAACATATTTTTAACCTAGGGTTTATTCCTTAAGGTTAGTGTGTTGTTTAGCACTCATTGGAGTCATTGAATATTGGTTAGAACATTGGCAAGGGGAGTTTAAGTGGTGACCGAGATTGTTCAAGGAATAAAGCTAAGGAGGAAAGTTTGTGAGCTTGTAAAAGAACAAGGTAAATTACCTACCTTAAGGTGTTTTATTGTTTAAAGGAATGGGATTTAGGTATATGATGAGTTTAGTGTGGAGTTTACATTGGGAAGGAGTTATAAAAACCTAGGAGAAACAATGACTATACTTGTGAACTTGTGACTAAGGAGCAAATGAGAAAAAGAGATAGTTAAACAATGTTGAAATGAATTATAAGAAGCATTTTATTTGAATGGGAGCCTTGTTGTGTGTATTCGCAGGTTGAAGGCAAATATATTTGGAAATTCAGTGGTTAAGATTATTGTCATTTAAGGGCCTAAGTGCCAAGCATTTTAAGTTTATGCACTATATTGTGATGTAGTGTAGTTTTGGTGTATAATGTGTGTTAAGGGTGTTTAATGAAAGTTTGGTGTTAATAGCTACTTGATGATGAGAAACTAAAAGTTTTGGTGAAACAATATACTAGAGAACCCATGGCAAAATTTAGTGAGGAACCTAAGTGTCTAAGATGTTCTAAGAGGATTTCGTGACTCAGGAAGTACTAGGTAGTTCTAGAGGTGATCTTGATTACAAAGGGTGAGTTTAAGGTGTTTTAATGAGCCATAATGACTTAGGCATCACCATGGAGTATTTAGGAATTAAAAGAATGAACTTGAGTATTTAAGGCTTAGGCAAATGTTGGTAAACAACTAGGAAGGAAATAATGTGTTGATGGATGGAGGCATAAGTTTGTGAAGAAACTTAAGTGGTTGCATGAAGGAGTTTTAGATGGTGAAAGTTTCTTGGGAGATGATGTTATAGTGGTGAGGAAGCATTGGGCATAGTGGAAATACTAGGTATGAATCACCACCTAGGAACCTAGTGGAAAACTTCACAAGTGTTGGCATGATTACAAGGAAAATGCATAAAGATTAAAGTGAATGTTGGAGAGTAATTTAATGTGTTTTGTGGAAGGCTTAAGGTGTATTTGAGGTGCCCAAATGAGGTTAGAACATACTAGGGGGCAAGAGGAGAAGTTTGGAGTCAAATGGGAATTTAAGTTTCTGGAGCCGACCGACCCTACGGACCGGACCTGCAAGGTCGGTCGAGCTCAGTTTACACTACCGGAAAGAGTTTCTGGAATCGACCGAACTTGGGGACCGGACTTACAAGTTCGGTCGGGCTTGTATTTTAGGTATGGATTGAGTCTCTGGAATGGACCGACCTTGGGACCGGACTTACAAGGTCGGTCCTGTCTAAAATTTTGTACGGGAATTGGTCTCTAGAATCGACCGAACTTGGGACCGACCTTGGCAAGTTCGGTCGGGCTTAAATTTTCAACGGGAATGGACCGACCTTGGGTACCGGACTTGCAAGGTCGGTCGGGGTAGAATTTTCATATGGTAATATGTTCTAGAATGGACCGACCTTGGGTAAGGTCGGTCGGGAAGGTCGGTCGAGCCAAACACTTATAAAAAAAAAACTTTAAGTTCCAAAAAATTTCAATTGGTATTAGGGTATGCCATTAAGAGGGTAAGGATGATTAAGAGCTTAAGGACCTAAGGAATTAAGTTAAGTTAAGTATAAACCTTAATGTTTGAAATTAAGTTTGTAAGGTAAAGTTGTAAGGACTTAAGAGGTATTAGGAATGGTTCAATAAGGGTTAAGTAAGTTAAGAAGTAAGTGACGAATAAGTAATTGATAATCTAAGTTGGGTGGATGTTTTAGGACTTGAAAGTTCGGAACCCGAGGAGAATTAGACAACGGGACAAACGACGGTGAACGGTACAGTTTTCTTGTGACCTGCTTGCTAACGAGGTGTCCCTCGGCTTGTGTGCTATTTGTTTATGTGTGCCGGCTAAACAAGATAAAGCATGCAACCGGATTATTGTTCTTTATGTGTGTGTTATTGTTACACTAACACATGAGGCTCGTGGTAGTTACTAACAATGTTAGTACGTATGAGATTAAGATGAGATGTGGAATTGTTTGGTAGTTGGTTAATACCCGCGAAGGTTTAACCGGCACTTGTTGTAAGATTTTCACTAACTGGAACTTAAGGGGGGAGTGAGGAATCCGGGACTGACTCCGGTCATGCATGTTAAGGAATTAGGGGGGTACGGTATCTGAATCAGATCCGACTTCCGCTTAAGGACTTGTCTTCGGACTTGTTGCCCAGAGTCGGATGCCGGCTCAGCCACCTTGGGCCCCCAGTTCAAGGTGGGTGGCAGTTAAGATGGTGAGGTAGGATCACCTATATCCTAAGATTAAGATTAAATACAACCACTTCTATTTTAAAGAACGGTTTGTATACTGAGTTTAAGATTAAGATGAGCTACAACCATTTCTAACTAAGAACGGTTTGTATCTTGAGGTTGAGATTGAGGTTAAGATAAGGACTGAGGTTGAGTTAAGTTATGTTGGACTAAGGTTAAGTGGATGACTGGATTTGAGGAGTTGAATGATTAACTCGGATATTAAGTGAACGCTTTATGTCGTTCTTGAATGTGAACTTGTTTGTTCATTTGTGGATTCTTGTATTGTTGCATTATTTATTATGCTATGCATCTAATCAATCTCCATGCTATCGACAATTAGTCGTCGTAGCCCCGTTAGCTTGGGGGCCATGGGAGGACGTACAAGCATTCGTGCTGACCCCCTTTGGGGGCTGTTTTTATTTTGCAGGTAAGCGTCCACTAAGGAGTCACCCTGAGAGTGGGGGTGGTTAGACTTAGGATGGGTTGTTATTTTGAAAACGGGTTGCGCCTGTGCTCCCGTCGGTTTATATTTAAACTGGCATATATTTTTGTTATGACTTAAATACTTGAACTCGGTTGGTCGGTGGTTTTTGGGCGGTCATGTATTTTGGATAAGCGTTGTAAGCTGGTAAGAATGGTATTTTCTCTGATCAGACAGTGGCAAGGTCCCGGTAGTTGTTATATATCCGCTGCGATGTTATGTTTAAGTGTTAAGTTTCGCGATAACCACGATTGGCTTTGGACGGGGTGTTACAAAAGTGGTATCAGAGCGTAGTTACGCTCTGATCGAGAAATACCGGACATAAGGTACCACCGAGTTAGGTTATGAGTTAAGGAATAAGTATGGTTTAAGGGTGTGAGAAGTTTAAGTGAGTAGAGTCAGATGACCACTAATAAGTGTGGATCGTCTTTACCGTCTACGGACGTTATAAACTCGTTAACCAAAGCAGTGGTGAATACGAATCTAATATGAGTTGTGATTGTTCAGATGTCAGGAAGGAGAGGCCGAGGCCGTGGAAGAGGTAATGAGACTGAGATACCGGAGGGGCAGACGATCGCCGAGATCGTAGCTGCTGCATTGGAACACATGGGCTACCAGCCTGGTGTGGGGGCACCACCTCCACCGCCACAGCCCCGGGAACCGAATTGGGTGAAGAGCCTTACAGATCTTTGACCCGCACACTTTAAGGGGGAGACAGATCCCGCCAAACTTGAGGCATACATCTCCGAGCTGGAGACCGCCTTTGAGACCCTTGATGTCCCTGCTGGGATCAAGGTGCGCCTAGCTGCATTCTATCTGAAGGGGGCGGCAGGCGATTGGTGGAAGCTGGTGAGGGCCGAGCATGTGGCCAATCCAGACTTCGGCTGGGACCAGTACACAGCATTGCTACGGGCGAAGTACTATCCCGCCCATGTCTAGACAAAGAAGCGCTTGCAGTTAGATGCGCTTAAGCAGACCGACAAGATGACGGTGGACGAGTATTACTCAAAGTTCACCGCCTTGCTCCGTCTTCTGCCAGGTCTTGGATATTCAGACCACATCCTGGTGGATCGCTTCTATGGCGGGCTTAGCCATCAACTCCGCTACGGCATGGGGCCGACGAGTTACACTACCTTGCAGGTAATAAGAACAAGTAAGATAAGATTGAGTGAATAAGATTTAGATTATGAAAAATAAGTGAAACTAATACTTTAGGAAGCAGGAGTGCTATCATGCCGCTGCTAAGGTGGAGATTACCGTCCAGCTGAGGGACGAGGACAGTGCTAAGAGGAAGAGTGCCGCGAAGAGCACGGAGAGTCAAGGGCAAGGAGGGTACAAGAAACAAAAGTACCAGCCTCAGGTGTAACACCCCTCATAACAAATACGTAATAATCGCTCACGTGAACAGGAATTAAAGGCGTCTCACAGCGGAAGGAATTACAGTAATAGAACTCACATGGGTGTTACTTGCCACCACTCGCCCATACGAGTGATGTAGCAGTACAACATCTTAACAAAATTAAACATTAAAATACAATCCGCGGTGACAACGAGATACCACCTACATTTCTATCTAAGTATCAAAAGCACAACTACTATGAGCATCTAAACATAATCCAAATCAACAACGTTCTAACTACCCAGTCCCGCACTTCAGCTTCAACGTGTTCAGCAACCTGCACAATAAGTGTAGTCTCAGCGATAGACGCTGAGTATGCCGGATCTGGACCCTAATGGTCACTTGTCATTTTTAACCGTCTTGATATTAGATTGAATTCATGCTTTGTCATTTTACAGATATAATAAATACTGTAACAACATGCATGATCATATAATCATTCATCCAATCCAACAGTCACTTATTAACACACACAACAATCACACATCACATAACGCAGCGGCATTAATAAATCATACGCCATATTTTATCATCATCATCATGTATTACAACACTCGGCCCCCCGGGCCCTCACATATCATTTATTTAGTTAGCACTGTCGGGCGTCAGTTAGGACAACCCGAAATATACTCACTTGGACAGTAGTCCCACGTACACACAAGGTGCTCACTGCCCTGATCATCCGAAGACTCTGGGACTAATTCACTTTGCCTTTGTAAAGGCGTCCATTTAGGTGGCCAAGGGCCTGGTGCCAACGGTAGCACACTCCGCCTGACGATCTATCTAGGCTCGATCAGGATTAACTAGGGAAAACCCGATACGGGATATCCCAAGAGATCTCTACGCGCGACCAGCAGCCAGTGACTGTCTGGATTAAGGTACAACATCACATTCATTCACACTCCACTGTTAGCTTTGTTAGTTAGATAGTCAGTTATAGTTTTAGTTATGGAGTACATCACTTAATTTGTTGGCTGCCCTATGGGTCTTACGCATGCCTAGAATTATTCTAGGTAACATTCACGTTCGAGTCAAAGCTCTAGAGACCGACAATGTCGTGTCCCGTTCCTTAGTATTTTACTTAGGTTATAACTACATACTTGTAATACTTAGCGTATTAGGTCAGACAACAGTGGTCACAACACACATTTCGCATATGTAGTTTTATATAAGTCGATCTATAGTCGACGTAGTATTAGTCCTGTGGGACGTTCGTGCATAAATAAATAACGCAGTGAACAAAACTACACATCACACACATAAATCACATACATACATACACACAAGTTATTTATCAAACAAATCCGAGCCCGAGGAATTCATCAGGACAACCCGGATCAAATCCCTTTACATACCGTACACCGTGGACCAGGGATGCGCAATATGAATCTCTAAACTTCTCGAGCGCGCACGTCCGACAGGCGGTCTAACAAAACGAAGAATACTTAATGTCAATCCATATGACAATACGATTCGGTATTTCCGAATAACGCCAGTAACCCCGGCTTTACACCCCGAACTTTCAATTGTTAATAGTTAAGGTATCGTTATCTTAAAAAAAACTCTTTACTCGTAGTATGTATTAATATACAGTTTACGAGGACGTCGGTTTTTATTCGAACGTCGTGGCTAACGTTTTTAAACGTAGGAATTATATTGCCTATCCCATAGTATTTTATAACCGTTACGCCTGATACAAAATTGTTCGTTCTCGTATCATTACTTCAACTGTTGCATCACATGCATGGGTATTGTTATAACCTTTAGTTGCATGTATGGGTACATTATATAATCTATGGTTGCATGCGTTCCATGCAGCGTTAATTTATTTTACATAGTATTTTACTATTCTTTAATATACCCTGTATTACACAACTTCCCAATTATATGACAACTTGTATTCCTTCATAACCTGATGACATTATAGTATATATTTATACATAAGTTGACATTTATTATCTACAATTATATGGTCTGTAAAACATATTATTTATGCATGTCACTTGCGCCAATGCTCATACGTGTATATATATATATAGATATATGTGTGTGTTAGCAAGATAGCTTTAATAACTATACTTCTGGTCACTCGGTATTATTTAGTGATACACTTATTACTAGGATATCATACAGTATGATACCTTATGTGTCATTATACTTATATCACATAGTTTTAGTAATTGCTTGTAGGTGTACCGAACAGTGCATACATGTGGTATACTCATTTTTCTATATCCCCCATGAATTCCAAATATTACAATTTCACAACATACTTAACTCACCACGTATTATAGTATTTGAATTACATAGTATGTATACTATATAGTTTCAATAATTCCGAAGATTACAACAAACCCCTTAGGTTCTGTTTTTTTTTTCAACCCTTAACTTCCCATATTTATATCTTTACCACAAATCTTATAATATTTTTACATAACATGTGTTATATCATTCCAAACATTATGTTATTTATAACATATAGTTTTTACATGTTATTTCCTTAATATTACCGAACAGCCCATAGCTGTTGGTATATTTCTTTTCTTATTTACATTTTGACCCAACTTTATATCATATACTTTCATATGTCACAAAAATCATATATTATACTCTTTTATCAATATACCCATTTATATAACTCCAAAGATTCCCAAATTTCATACTTAGGATATAAATCACCATATTAACCAAACTACACTTAAACTTTTCGGTAATTACATTGTATACCCCGAAATTTTCATAAATTCCACATTTCACTTATAATGTTAATATAAGTTCATAAATTAATTATTTATAACATTAAATTTGGTCAAGGTTTTTATTTTTGTCAATGCTGACCCAACATACACTAGTTTGACCATAGGTTGATGTATTTGTGGTTTTGACCACCTTTTCTCAAAATTACCATTTGACCCCCATATTTTATAAACCCAATAAAAATTCATAGAATACCTCTTTTAACATATAGTTTTCGATTCTATTTATTTTCGGTCTCTAAAATTTGTTTAAATTTTATTACCACCCCAAACTATTTTGGTAATATACATTTTGTTCTAAATTCATTTTAAATCCATTTTTAACTTAACATAGCAATTAAATTAAATGGCCTAAAATGCTTGGCCTTGTTACATTAATTTACATTGGATAAAATTGCGCATAAATGTTATAAAAACTATATTGTTTACGGTTAAATATATATAGTTTTTCTTTAATGTTTCCTAAAATCATTTAATTAGTTCCTATGACATTATATGTCATCTAAACCTTATATTATCAACTATAAGATGTTATACAACATTATAATACATAGTTTAGTCATTTAAGACCATGTTTGGTCTCGGTTTTCATTACACAAACTCTAACATCTTTATAAATTATGTTTTTGGCCCATAATCGATTTCCTTGACCTTATAGGTCATTAACACACCAAGCTAACCCACCAAAAATGTTATTAAACATTCTAATACATAATTGAATTATATGATCCTATCTAAACCCACGGTTAGTATATCCACGTGATAAAACTTCATAAAAACATATCATAACACAAGGTATGTATTTTCTCACCTTGCTTTTGATTTCCAAGCTACTAAGCACTCCAGGACCTCTTTAGGCTCTCGGCCTATATTTTTTTCCAACACAAGGATTGATTAGTCTCTTTTTTTTTTTGGGGTGTCAATGACTTTAGCTCGATATGTATCATTAGAGAAAAGTACTCACTTTGGTATATGTATTAGTGGCCTGCTCCCCTACGGTTTGTGCAGGAAAATTCTCCATGGTTAGCAAGCATCCCTTTTTGGCAGAAAGAGCACACACACGTTAGCCATGTACACAAGGCTACTATCGGTTGTTTTATGTTTGAAAAGTATATGCTATGTACCTTAGTTTAGAGCTGGTTTCAGGGCTTGCTACGCCTGTTTTTTTTGTGTGGACAAACGTGTGTTAATCACCACTTATATCCGTATACACTACAGGTAAGAACAGAGAGGGAAGGGTGTGGCCTTTCCTTACCAAAGCAAGGTAAAACAGGAGTGTCCTCATGTTTTTGATCCGTCATCCCATGAGTAATCTCCTCTGGTTCTGGACGAGAAGGAAGTGAAGAGGGAGGCCTAGTGCATCCTGGTTTTCACCGAGCAAAACAAGTATTAATGTACCACTCATATTAATAAACATCACCGAAGAGACAAGGGCAAGCAGTGGGTCTTTTTCCTCCTGTTTTCTTGTACGTGAAGGAGTAGGATACTAGTTGGAGAAACTGTAACTCATCACCGGTACTAGAGGAGTGTAAGGGATAAGGTTTTTCCTCACCGAGATGGTAGAAGTGAAAGCCTATAGCTGGAGTCTTCCCTTCATCAAGCGCCGGTTGGTTCCCTCTGCTCTGAACGTGAAGAAAACGGAGAGTAAACCTCAACACATGCTAGTAGTATTACTGGCAAGAACAAGGAAGATCGCGGTGGTGAAACTCACCGAAATGATGAAGAGGAAGAGGTTCGCACTTAGTCTTTTCCTCCTCGAGCCTGGGCGCTGTCCTCTGGAGTATGTAGCAGCAAGGGGAAATCGAATGGTGTTCACGGTCCTGGAGCAGCAGGAACGTATGAGTTGAATACGCTCTGTTTTTTTTCTTTCTCACCAGATGAATAGACATGGAAGGCTTGTGCCTAGATTTCTTTTTGTTTTACAATAAGGTGTTCTCACCCCTGGTTTTTCTCACGTAAAATGGCAGCAGAGGAAACTTGTATGAGTTGGGTATTCTTCCGGTAAGACAATGAAGAAAAACAAAGATATCTCCTTACTGAAGTGGATGAAGTGAAGGTTTACCTGGAGTTTTTTTCCTTCATTATGCGCTGGTGATTTCCCTATGTTGTCTGATGGTATGTTGTTTTCCTTCTTCTATTTCAGGCGCATAACAGAACCATATCCAGCCCAGTGGACCGTTGTTTGAGCAAGTAATAACAGTCATAGGAGTTGGTGGCTGTTCACGGCTCTGGAGCACCAACCGGAAGAGGAGCTGGGATGTCTCTGCTGGAAGGAGAAGAAGAGAACCGCACCGATGGTGAAGAAGACACCGGTAGTTACGTGAGAGAGTAATGCAGAAGAGAAGGGACACGCCTCTTAATCACTGGGGACCTTGTCTTCGGTTCTGGAAATAACAAGAAGAAGAAGCTGAGAGTATTGTCTCAGTTTTTTTTGAAACAGCAAGAAGTAGTTGGGGACTGCTCTCGGTTGTAACGTGAAGAAAACAGGAGGAAAGCTCATGCAAGCGGGGGTATTTCCTCCGAGTTTTGGGCGTGAAAGAAACCGAAGATATGAGATGGGGACTTCCTTTGTTTGTTGCGTGAAGGAGGGCAACAGAAAAGGCTTAGATTTTCTTTCGTCTTTGTACGTGAGTACTGGAGCAGTGTGGGGCTGGGATCTTTCCTCTTTAGCAAGTAGCAGCACGGAAGAGTGAATGATATTCACTTCTGAAACAACAAGCGGGGAATGAACTGGAATCCCACGTTGGAAGGAGAAGAGAGTTACAGAGGTGCAAGAACTGGAAATGAACCAGTAACGGGTATTTTGTCGAAGCTACTCACCCACTGCCAGAAGTAGTTTCAGTTATGGAGGATGTTTTTTTTTCTTCGGTCGTGGAGCAACAGAGAGGAACCGGGTTGCTCTTCAAGCGAAGGAGACAGTTTTGAAAAGAAGGGAAAGGCATCGATAATACTGCAATACGTATGGCCTGAGAAGTTCTCTATGTCAAAAAGTCTTTGAGTTTAGCATTAGTTGTCGGTCAAGTTGGGTAGGAGTAGGTAGTTTATTTTGTTAATTCATTATATGCATAGATTGGGGACCATGTTATATATTTTTTTGTGTTCGGCCGACATACACAAGTCATGCGGGTAGTGGCTTCAGTAGGAACAACTTGTTCCTTTAGTTGGTATCATGTAACGGTAAGATGTTACTTGTAATAATTCGTTGCACTTTATTACTGAAATCGAGCACAGCTCAATCGGTTAAGGCTACGGGAACGGTATGAGAGGTCTCGGGTTCGAATCCCGTCTAGAGCATGTTTGCTCTTTTTTTTTTTGGTTTCAGCCTTATTTATGCTTATTTCCTGTATACGTGCGACTGTATTAATATGTCGCGTTTTTAGTTGTATACATATATATATAAGCGGTTATTTGTTACGTCACGTTATTAATTATACCTATGTACGAATACGACTATTTTATTTGTCGTATTTTAGCTATATGTACTTATGCGACTATATTGTCATGTCGTGTTTTTTGTTATACTTACAGCGTTATAATATTGTAACGTTGTGTATATGTACATATCTATGTACGTGATCGTATTAATATGTAACGTCGTCATATTTTCGGACACGTATATGCTCGTACTAATTTAATTGTTCGTTCGCTCACAAGTTGTTACGTGCTCGAAATAATGTAGGCATTATTGTTTAGGCCATAATTTAATTGGTTATATATCCAATCCACATTTAATTAGTAGGGGTATTTCATCAGGCCCAGAAGAATTATAACCAGAAGGGGAAGGAGGAAAAGAAGAAGGCTACTGAAGAGCCACTGAGATTGACTTATGCATACGTTGCAAAGCCCCTGCGCTCTAAGGCGCTAAAGGGTAAGGAAACACATATAAGTAAAATGAGGACTGTTAAGTAACCGATGAGATATAAGTACTGATATTTAATATGATCAGGATCTGAGGCTAGTAAGGGAGCCGGTGGTGGCTACCAGCGACGCTACATCTGTCAGTGGTGTCACAAGGACCACCCCGGGCTGGATTGTAAGGGGAACAAGGTGGAGTGTAATTTCTGCGGGGTGTACGGGCACCGGGCATACGAGTGCTTCCGGAACCCCGAGAGCAGAGCTTATAGACCCGAGATGAAGGGCAAGGGTAAGACCGATCAGGGAGCTGGTTCTGACGGTCAGAGGAGGGGGCAGCAAGCTGCCGACAAGAACCCACGGGTGGCCCAGAAGACGGGACCCACATTGCACATGGTGGACCGGGACGATGAGGCTGAACCCTCATCGAGGCCAGGTACCGCTATAACCATTTAGTAAAGAAATTGCCTGCTTACTGCATTTCATGCATGCTTGGTGAATAGTTGAGTTAAGTGAAATTTAGATAAGATTGGAACTTAAGTAAGAATATGATGAGATTGGAACTTTAGTAAGATATAACCTACTACCACCTTAGGAAGCTTCAACATTTGTTATCCAATGCCTTCAACACCTAACCCAGAGGACACCGACATCGAGACCCGAGACTATCCAACCGAACAATGTCAGGTTATCCGCCCAGGTATGATTTTATTAAGGGGATACCTGACACCCGAGGCACAAATAGCCATCATCAGGAGATGCAACCAAATAGGAGCGGGACCGGGAGGTTTTTATACACCAGAGTACCCAGGAGGAGCAAGAATGAAGTTAAAAATGATGAGCTTAGGCAAGGATTGGAATCCATATGCCAAGAGTTACCAAACTATGAGGTCACAAGATAGAGTCTCACCACCGGGCATACCCGAAGAGTTCCATCCGGTAATTACACAAGTCGTGGAGATCGCTCAGCAGTTGGAAGCTGAACCGATTCCAGACATACAAGCGGACATTTGCATTGTAAACTTCTACGAGAAAGATGGGCGACTCGGATTACATCAGGATAAGGACGAGACAGCGGAGTCTCTCGAAAGAGGGATACCCGTAGTGTCTTGGTCCATTGGGGATGATGCAGAATATATATACGGCGAGCAGAAGCGTGCGGACCGTGCGAATAAGTTACTACTTAAGTCTGGGGATGTATTAGTTATGGGAGGAGAATCGATGATGTTATACCATGGGATTAAGAGAATTAAGCTGAATACAGCACCGTCAGCAGTGATTAATGCGACGCACATGAAACCAGGACGGTTAAACCTAACCTTTAGACAATATTAGCCATGTAATGTTTTAGTATGAGATAAGGAATGAGATGTAAGAAGAAGCACATGTTGGAAACAGGATGGTTATTAATAAAATAACAGTGTTGTTCATATAATTTGTTACGACTCTTGTTATACCATCATTACTCATGAAAGCTTGTGAAATACCATTAGGTTATGGTCTCGGTACGGAAGGTGCCCTAAGCATACTTACAGAGGCACAGGCCGACGCAAGCGGTACTATCCTCACCGGCACCTTTCCGATCAATGGAATTGAGGCATCGGTTCTCTTCGACTCAGGGGCCTCGCATACCTTTATCTCGGCATCTTTTGCGAGAAGGTTAGGGCTAGACGCTAATGAGCTACCCGACTTCACGGTTACGCTCCCGTCTAAGGAGAAGATCCGTTGCACTCGTTACTACCGGGGAGCCACCATCAGAATTAAGGAGGAAGACTTTCTAGTCAGTATTATTGAGTTCAGAGAGTTGGGATTTGATGTTATCTTTGGGATGAATTGGTTGGAGCGGCACAAGGGTCGTATCCTCTGCGCCGAGTGATAAGTGTCTAAATGAGCATGTTATTTAGGTGTATTTCATGTATAATATTAGCACTTTTCTTGCTCATTTCTCCACTTCGGTTTAGTTTTCCTCTAGTTTATGTTTTATTGTTTATCTCACAAAATTATTGGTTTAACATGAGGAAAACCAAGCCGGGAGTGAAGTAGACAAAGAGACGTACACGTAGACACAAACGGCTCAGAAAACGGAGTCCAAACGAAGAATTTAGAGCCGGTCAAAGTTTGAAGGAAAATAGGCCACGGTCAATGGTTGCAACCGCCCAAGAAGTGGCGGTCCTCTATGATGCAACCGCCAGGCGGCCCTCTCCACCACTACCGCACTTATGAGGCGGTCTCCTCACATGCAACCGCCAGGCGGTCCTCTCCACCACTACCGCCACTTATGGGGCGGTCTTCTCCACCACTACCGCCACTTATGAGGCAGTCTCCTCACATGCAACTGTTGGGCAAAATAGTAGTTAAACTATCTTGCTAACTATGGGCAGTGAACCCAATCTTTGTAGTACAACAAGGTCGTATCCACAGAGACTTCGCAATTATCTAATTATCCAGATTAGTAAATGTACAAAAAGATAAATAAAAGTGCATAAAATGTAAATTGGGGTTTAGCCGGAGGCAAGCTTGATTTACAGAATTAGTACAGAAATAATAAAAACAGTAAAATAAAGTAAATGAATGGAAAAAGGTATCCTAGGATATCGGGGGAATTTCCTAAACTACTTAAACAATTTTATAATCCTGTCTCAAATATTTATTGTCTATTAGAGTTAATAATGTCAGTTACTAACTCCTATTAATAGCCTTAGTATTTTCCTGCTCAATCCGGAGTGTAAATACCAAGATTAATTCCTTTGTGGTACTTTAACTATCTCAAAATCATATATTGATAGCTACCAAATAAATGCAGTATTTTGTCAGAATAAGCATTTAACAATAATTGCTGAAAGGAATTAAAAACAAGTTTAATAAGTGAAACAGGTGATAAATATTATTTAAGTACAGACAATAATTATAATCCTAATTTGCTCTTATTTGTCTGTTAAGAATTTATCTTGTGACCTTTCTAAATCATAGATAAGGACAACTCTTAATTAATTCATTAAACTTCTTACAATCAGAAAAAGTCTAAAATCATTAATTAGCTTTAGGTGAGAATTCTTTTTATAACAGCGATGGATTTTATCTGCTAATCAAGGAGTATAAAATCTAACGTTTATCTCTCTTTGTGGTCTATTCTCAGATTTACAAAATCATTGAAATAAGAGAAACCGTAAATGCATAAAAATGATCAGTTATTAAGCATTTAATAATTTAGAGAGACAAAACAAATATTTATAAGCAAACTTGGTATTAATAATAAGTCTGAATTATTTAGGAACAAACCCCATCCTAGGATACGAATAAAATCACTCAGACATTAACAGTAATAAAAAGGAAACAGAAATAGCCATTAATTTGGAGACTGTCGGCGGAGACTGGACTGCGATTCGCTTCTGCTCCAGCTCCCTTTTCTTCTGTTCTTTTTATCGTGTTTCTGCTTCGTGGGGAAATGAAGAATAAAGCTTAAACGGAGAAGTGGGAGATAAGAGAATGAAGTGGATCGATGGTGGTGGTTGTGGTCTGTAACGGTGGTCTGATACTAATAATAACAATTAAATAAAAACTAACAATTTGGATACGGAGGAAGGGAGTTGATTTTATTTGTAGAAGGGCGTGGGTTTATATAGAAACAGAGCAGAAGAAGGTCCGTACGATTTTGTTTAACTGTTGATTCATTGATTGCGCAGGGGACAGGAAGATGAAGATGCGCAGAGTAGATGGATAAGGCAGATGCGAGTTGGGCGAGTTGCAGACCGTCGGTGAGCAAATTGAAGTCGAAGACGAAGACGGGCGAAGAAGATAAGCTCCGGAACATTTACACACGACCGCCAGATAACATGCGGTCCTCTCTGTGCTGTCCGCCAATTAACCAGCGGTTCCATGTGTCTTGTCCGCCTGTTAAGGAGGCGGTCCTCTGTATGTTGTCCGCCTGTTATTTGGCGGTTCCCTCTGTCTTGACCGCGAGGCGGTCTTCTGTCTCTTGTCCGCCTGTTTAGAGGCGGTACTCTATGCCTCGTCCGCCTCCCTTTTAGGCGGTTGCCTCTACCTGTTCCGCCTCTGTAAGAGGCGGTTGCCTCTATCTGTTCCGCCTCATTATTAGGCGGTAGCCTCTACGGTAGCCTCTATCTGTTCCGCCTCATTATTAGGCGGTAGCCTTAGTCTCGTCCGCGAGGCGGTTGCATTAGAGTAGACCGCCCAATACGGGGCGGTTGCCTCTGTTTGTGTCCGTGCGATATTATATATATACATATATATAACAATCTTCAACCGGCTCTACTTCTTCGTTATAAGTCCGTTTCTGAGCCGTTTGCGTCTATGTGTTCGTCTCTTATCTACTTCACTTCCGGCTTGGTTTTCCTCATGTAAACCAATAATTTGTGAGATAAACAATAAAACATAAACTAGAGGAAAACTAACCGAAGTGGAGAAATGAGCAAGAAAAGTGCTAATATTATATATGAAATACACCTATAAATCATGCTCATTTGGACACTTATCACACCCCCACACTTATCTTTTTGCTTGTCCTCAAGCAAAACTACGTAACCAATTAAGTAGGGAATGCTCAATACTAACAAATATTATTATGAAGGGTAGGATAAACATGATCTTTTTAACTTATTGAGGAGTGTGAAAAATTAACTGCTGGTGGCAAAGGTGTGCTCAGGGTGAAAACAAAATATAGAGTTTCGGGGTATGATCTAAGGTACTTCAATGTTTCCTTTTTAGGTGACTGAGAACTTTTACCATGGCCAACTTCTCTCAAGAATGGGCATTGAGGAGAAAAACAAAAGGAAAAATAGATTCATGCATTTGTTTCACTTTTGCATAAGAGATGAGAAGATAATATGTAGGCATCAAGCCTTTGTATTTAAGAACACTCAACTTTCTTGTTGGTTACCGATGGTGTCTCGCAAGTCCCTTATTTATTTTTCTTTCTCTTTTTTTAACAGAAAAGTACCCCTTAGCAATCCCTAAGAGAGAAGACAGAAAGAAACCCTGAGCAATAAAATCCAACCATTTGCAGATTTTTGGTCACACCGCATAAAATGCTCCTCAAAAGTAATCAAAATTTTAAAATTTGTACCATTTATCCCACAATTCATAACAATATTTATTTTTAAAGAGAACAACCTATATATAAAGGGTCCATAAATTTTGAATTTGGACAAACGAAAAATAAGGAGAGAGATTAAACATTTAAGCACAAAATGTCACCGAAAAGGGCACACTCCCCCACACTTAAATTGAACAATGTCCTCGTTGTTTACCCAAAAACAAGGGAAGGTTTCAGAAGACCTTTTTGGTAAGTAGATAAAATAGAGATAACACAAAGATCACAAATAAACATTTAAGCACATAAACGCTCCTCTGCAATTTTTATTTAAATAAAAGCAAAATTAAAGAAACTGGTACTCCCCTGATTTTATTTTGCTAGCGTGTATTGGACTTCCCCACACTTGAGCTTCAGCCTCAAGTAGCGTAGCTTGGTTGCGGTGTCCACATGGAGGTGCACCTGCAGAAGACACTAGAAGCAACCACACTAAAAACGGGGTTAAAGTTAGCAAAAATATAATTTAAAGAGAACCTGAAAATTAAAAGAACATAAAGGCAAAATAAATAAAAGTACACCCGGGTTGCCTCCCAGGAAGCTGCCCTTCTTTAACGTTTGGCTAGACGTTGTCGTTATCCTGGATCAAAACAAAACGTTACCTCGGCATATAAAATAATAAATTAATACTCCTCAAAATCTGGTGTTTGAGGGAGGTACTGCCGGGAACGTAGTTCTAACAGAAGACCCGGTGGAAATAACTTTCTTCCTCAAATTGGAGGATGTAAAAATCCTCTTTTGTTGTTGAGGCTTATGGTAAGAACCTTGAAAGGGATCTTCAGAGGGAAGTGGCTCCTTGAAATTTACTATAGCACTCTCTTCTGATGGCTCGGAGGGAGGCGGCATCTCCCCCTTCTCAAGGTTGAGGATGTATCCACCCTCATCTTCCGGGTAAAGCACGGTGAAGGAGGGGAAGTAGTAGTCGATTTCAGAGGGAGGGGACTCCATGAAGTCCAAGGAGAAACTCTCTTCTGAGGGGTTTCTCCATAATCAAGCTGATAGTTGTTTGGTGATGGATTCTCTAATTCGAATAGGGGAGGAGGGGAAAGTAGCTTAAGTCCTCAGCAGGTTGTTCTTCCTTGTGAACCACTGCATTCAGTTGTGGAACGGGTTGTTCCATGTGTCTACCTGATCTAGCGTTCTTTGCCGGATCATTTCAATGGTTGAGGTAAAATTTGCCATCATTTCCCGTAAAATGGCGTTGTCTCTTCTATTGCAACCATAGGACAATAGGAACTTTCATGGTCTCCTCCACACTTTGGCAGACACTCCATTGACTGTAGTCCTCTGCGCTATAGGGGTAACCATACCAATCTTCTGCTTGATCGTAGTGACCATCCATCAGAATTAAGTACCTTTAAAAACAAAACAAAAATTTATACAAAAAAGTGACAAATAACGAAAATAAAAGAAAAACTAAACAGATAATAAATCAGATAGTTGGACCGAAGTCCCCGGCAACGGCGCCAAAACTGTTGGGCAAAATAGTAGTTAAACTATCTTGCTAACTATGGGCAGTGAACCCAATCTTTGTAGTACAACAAGGTCGTATCCACAGAGACTTCGCAATTATCTAATTATTATCCAGATTAGTAAATGTACAAAAAGATAATAAAAGTGCATAAAATGTAAATTGGGGTTTAGCCGGAGGCAAGCTTGATTTACAGAATTAGTACAGAAATAATAAAAACAGTAAAATAAAGTAAATGAATGGAAAAAGGTATCCTAGGATATCGGGGGAATTTCCTAAACTACTTAAACAATTTTATAATCCTGTCTCAAATATTTATTGTCTATTAGAGTTAATAATTGTCAGTTATAACTCCTATTAATAGCCTTAGTATTTCCTGCTCAATCCGGAGTGTAAATACCAAGATTAATTCCTTTGTGGTACTTTAACTATCTCAAAATCTATATTGATAGCTACCAAAAATAATGCAGTATTTTGTCAGAATAAGCATTTAACAATAATTGCTGAAAGGAATTAAATTAAAACAAGTTAATAAGTGAAACAGGTGATAAATATTTATTTAAGTACAGACAATAATATTAATTAATTTGCTCTTATTTGTCTGTTAAGAATTATCTGTGACCTTTCTAAATCATAGTAAGGACAACTCTTATTAATTCATTAAACTTCTTACAATCAGAAAAAGTCTAAAATCATTAATTAGCTTTAGGTGAGAATTCTTTTTATAACAGCGAGGATTTTTATCTGCTAATCAAGGAGTATAAAATCTAACGTTTATCTCTCTTGTGGTCTTTCAGATTTACAAATCATTGAAATAAGAGAAACCGTAAATGCATAAAAATGATCAGTTATTAAGCATTTAATAATTTAGAGAGACAAAACAAATATTTATAAGCAAACTTGGTATTAATAATAAGTCTGAATTATTTAGGAACAAACCCATCCTAGGATACGAATATAAAATCACTCAGACATTAACAGTAATAAAAAGGAAACAGAAAGAGCCATTAATTTGGAGACTGTCGGCGGAGACTGGACTGCGATTCGCTTCTGCTCCAGCTCCCTTTTCTTCTGTTCTTTTTATAGTGTTTCTGCTTCGTGGGAAATGAAGAATAAAGCTTAAACGGAGAAGTGGGAGATAAGAGAATGAAGTGGATCGATGGTGTGGTTGTGGTCTGTAACGGTGGTCTGATACTAATAAAACAATTAAATAAAAACTAACAATTTGGATACGGAGGAAGGGAGTTGATTTGTGGGAGGGCGTGGTTTATATAGAAACAGAGCAGAAGAAGGTCCGTACGATTTGTTTAATGTTGATTCATTGATTGCGCAGGGGGACAGGAAGATGAAGATGCGCAGAGTAGATGGATAAGGCAGATGCGAGTTGGGCGAGTGCAGACCGTCGGTGAGCAAATGAAGTCGAAGACGAAGACGGGCGAAGAAGATAAGCCGGACATTTACACACGACGCCCCAGATAACATGCGGTCCTCTCTGTGCTGTCCGCCAATTAACCAGCGGTTCCATGTGTCTTGTCCGCCTGTTAAGGAGGCGGTCCTCTGTATGTTGTCCGCCTGTTATTTGGCGGTTCCCTCTGTCTTGACCGCGAGCGGCGGTCTCTGTCTCTTGTCCGCCTGTTTAGAGGCGGTACTTCTGCCTCGTCCGCCTCCCTTTTAGGCGGTTGCCTCTACCTGTTCCGCCTCTGTAGAGGCGGTTGCCTCTATCTGTTGCCTCATTATTAGGCGGTAGCCTCTACGGTAGCCTCTATCTGTTCCGCCTCATTATAGGCGGTAGCCTTAGTCTCGTCCGCGAGGGGTTGCATTAGAGTAGACCGCCCAATAGGGGCGGTTGCCTCTGTTTGTGTCCGTGCGATATTATATATATTAGACATATATATAACAATCTTCAACCGGCTCTACTTCTTCGTTATAAGTCCGTTTTCGAGCCGTTGCGTCTATGTGTTCGTTCTTATCTCTTCACTTCCGGCTTGGTTTTCCTCATGTTAAAACCAATAATTTGTGAGATAAACAATAAAACAAAAATAGAGGAAAATAAACCGAAGTGGAGAAATGAGCAAGAAAAGTGCTAATATTATAATGAAATACACCTATAAATCATGCTCATTTGGACACTTATCAACACCCCCACACTTATCTTTTTGCTTGTCCTCAAGCAAAACTACGTAACCAATTAAGTAGGGAATGCTCAATACTAACAAATATTATTATGAGGGTAGGATAAACATGATCTTTTTAACTTATTGAGGAGTGTGAAAAATTAACTGCTGGTGGCAAGGTGTGCTCAGGGTGAAAACAAAATATAGAGTTTTCGGGGTATGATCTAAGGTACTTCAATGTTTCCTTTTTAGGTGACTGAGAACTTTTACCATGGCCAACTTTCTCAAGAATGGGCATTGAGGAGAAAAACAAAAGGAGAAATAGATTCATGCATTTGTTTTCACTTTTGCATAAGAGATGAGAAGATAATATGTAGGCATCAAGCCTTGTATTTAAGACACTCAACTTTTTGTTGGTTACCGATGGTGTCTGCAAGTCCCTTATTTTATTTCTTTCTCTTTTTTTTAACAGAAAAGTACCCCTTAGCAATCCCTAAGAGAGAAGACAAAAGAAACCCTGAGCAATAAAATCCAACCATTTGCAGATTATTTGGTCACACCGCATATAAAATGCTCCTCAAAAGTAATCAAAATTTTAAAATTTGTACCATTTATCCCACAATTCATAACAATATTTATTTTTAAAGAGAACAACCTATATATAAAGGGTCCATAAATTTTGAATTTGGACAAACGAAAAATAAGGAGAGAGATTAAACATTTAAGCACAAAATGTCACCGAAAAGGGCACACTCCCCCACACTTAATTGAACAATGTCCTCGTTGTTTACCAGAAAAACAAGGGAAGGTTTCAGAAGACCTTTTTGGTAAGTAGATAAAATAGAGATAACAAAAGATCACAAATAAACATTTAAGCACATAACGCTCCTCTGCAATTTTTATTTAAATAAAAGCAAATTAAAGAAACTGGTACTCCCCTGATTTTATTTTTGCTAGCGTGTATTGGACTTCCCCCACACTTGAGCTTCAGCCTCAAGTAGCGTAGCTTGGTTGCGGTGTCCACATGGAGGTGCACCTGCAGAAGACACTAGAAGCAACCACACTAAAAACGGGGTTAAAAGTTAGCAAAAATATAATTTAAAGAGAACCTGAAAATTAAAAGAACATAAAGGCAAAATAATAAAAGTAACGGGTTGCCTCCCAGGAAGCTGCCCTTCTTTAACGTCTTTGGCTAGACGCTTTGTCGTTATCCTGGATCAAAACAAAACGTTACTCGGCATATTAAAATAATAAAATTAATACTCCTCAAATCTGGTGTGAGGAGGTTTGCGGGAACGTAGTTCTAAAGAAGACCCACAAAATGGATGGAAATAACTTTTCTTCCTCAAATTGGAGGATGTAAAAATCCTCTTCTTGTTGTTGAGGCTTATGGTAAGAACCTTGAAAGGGATCTTCAGAGGGAAGTGGCTCCTTGAAATTTACTATAGCACTCTCTTCTGATGGCTCGGAGGGAGGCGGCATCTCCACCTTCTCAAGGTTGAGGATGTATCCACCTCATCTTCCGGGTTAAAGCACGGTGAAGGAGGGGAAGTAGTAGTCGATTTCAGAGGGAGGGACTCCATGAAGTCCAAGAAAACTCTCTTCTGAGGGGTTGTCTCCATAATCAAGCTGATAGTTGTTTGGTGATGGATTCTCTAATTCGAATAGGGGAGGAGGTGGAAAGTAGCTTAAGTCCTCAGCAGGTTGTTCTTCCTTGTGAACCACTGCATTCAGTTGTGGAACGGGTTGTTCCATGTGTTCTACCTGATCTAGCGTTCTTTGCCGGATCATTTCAATGGTTGAGGTAAAATTGCCATCATTTCCCGTAAAATGGCGTTGTCTCTTTCTATTGCAACCATAGGACAATAGGAACTTTCATGGTCTCCTCCACACTCTTGGCAGGACACTCCATTAATTCTCTAATTCACCCACTTCACTTATAATAACCTACGTACATGTTTCACTCTTCGACCTCTCCATTTCTCCATTCACTAATCACGTCTCCGTGCTGTTATTACGTCCAACCTCTGTCAGATTTATTACCAGTTAATATGTCTGGCTAAGGAGGATTTGCTCCGGGCAAGGTTTTTAATTATGGTTTGTTTAATTATGTAATCAATATTTCTACCGGTTTTAATAAATACAGTTTGTTACGCTTAAAGGATTTCTCTCACCATTTTAATAAATTACATGAATTTATTAAAATTTTCCTAAGTCTATTTTGATCAGACCAGGTGATAAATAGACAGGTTATTTAAGCCGTAAATCTGGAGAAAACTTATTATGATTTAATAAGTTAGTATTTACAGATGCAATTATAATTCCTTGAATTTAACGTCCGTTTACATAGTTTGCTCGAACCTTGATTAGACCGAGCATTTTCTGGTAAACGAGTTCTTAAGGGTCTATGACTTAGTCCTTAGGATAATAACAGGAATTTTGCCAAACTAATATATTAAACCGGTAGAGATAGCATAATTAATCAGATTATATAAAACCTGAACCCGGAGTTCCATTTAATTCATCTGCACTCAGTAATTTAATCTGCTCTTTTAATTCTCTAAAAACAAGTCAATTAACTTCCCCCCTTTTGTGACAAGCTTAGGAACTACTTTAGCTCGCTATAAGTCCCACGGTTTGACCCCGGCCGCTTCTGTCTTCTACACTACTACGACCGGGTTTTAATTTGCAGCCCGACGGATATTTTGAGTATTAATTTCTTTTTAAACTACACCTCTTCTAATCACTCACGATAAATCCTCTGCAAAATGGCGCCGTTGCCGGGGACTTGATTTAATCTAGTCCCTAAGCCCCGGTTAATTCACCTGTTAATTACAATAATCTGTTAATCTAAAAAATAAAATTAAAAAAAAAACTGTTAATCCAATTTGGACATATAACCTCGGACATCTGACTTGGACATGGACATCTAACTTCTGATCTGACTTGGACATCTGACTACTAATTTGTTAATATTATTGTTATTTATTTCTGTCATTTCGTTCCATTGTCATTTCGTTCCATTGTCTCTAACTACTAACTTAAATTTGTCATTTCGTTCCATTGTCTTATTTTGTCTTCATTGTCATTTCGTTCCTTGTATACTAACTACTAACTTTAAATTTCTGTCTACTAATTCCTAACATTTTTATTATTCTAACGTATAACCAGTTCTTTTCTCTGTTTTGAGTGGTGTATGCCTTTCACCAGGTCACAGAGCCTCCCAGAGAATATTAATCACACGGTTGGTTACATCCCAGAAATCGAGAGAACCTTTCTGCGCAATCTCAGGCAGAGACGAACTCAACAAACATACCACCACAGTGATAGATTCTGACCCGGAAGCTAACATGGCAGCTACACCAGCAACGGTTCGAAATATCAACAGGCCGTCTAACCAAGGACAACAGCCTGCTATCGTCCTTCCTCACCTCAGCCCATCCGAATACGATGAGTGGCAGAAGCTGAAGCCATATCATCAGATTCGATGTGTGAAGGAGTTGGGCATGTTTGATGGCACCAGTCCAGACGAAGCCCTGTTACATGTTACAAAATTCTTACAACATGCCAATAGCCTTACTGCAACCGACGCAGTACTTCAATATGCAAGATTGTCTTTATTCCCACACAGCCTGACGGGAAACGCGAGCAAGTGGTATCATAGCTTAACACCGAGTACCATTGGTACCTGGGACGACATGGCCACCAAGTTCTATGACAAATTCCTACCTCCGAGCCGAACTTTGGAGATGATTGCTGAAATTTATAATTTAAGCAACCAGGGTCGGAGAATATTTGTGAAACTTGGGACCGTTTCAAAGGTCTACTACTCACTTGTCCTCACCACGGTCTGACGAAGGAACAAGTATCACAATTGTTTACAAGGGCTTGATCGGTCCGTGCAGAACAATGGTGTTATCTTCGTTAGGGGCTGACGTTCTGAAAAAGCCGGGAGCACAATTTCTGAACAGCATGGAGTCTCTCTGTGAGGAAATTAGAGACTGGGCCTCCGGTGGATCAAGGAGCGGTACTCCAGGATTATATCATGTTGGGGAGAGTGATAACAATTCGACCAGCTCATGAGAAGCCATGAGCAACTCATGGAAAGCAATGCTCAGCAAGCAACAAAAGTGAGCACTCTACAGAAAGTGGTCGAACAGATGGCTATGAATTCCTTCCCTCAGCAAGCTAAGTCGATGATTTCCCGACCACCTACTACCCCTCCAGGCTATGCTCCTCAATCTCAACCATCACCAACAATTTCTTGTACGCAATGTTGCGGGCCTCATGATACGATCAATGCCCCCAACTACAAGAAATGAAAGCAGCGGAGGAAGCAAACTACATCACCAACAATTCAGGATACAGACAACCATGGCAACGTAACATGCAATCCAACCTTAGCTACTCAAACACCGGAAATATCCAAAACCCACATACCCTACAAACATCCCAAAATTACAGACCTCAGTCCAATTTCCAAGGAGGCCCAAGGCAATATCAACAACAGCCTTATGGCAATGAAGCTTCATCGAGCCGACCAGCTCCACCTCCTTCGAATCCTGAGTCTGATATGTCTCAGATGCAGGAGATGTTTAAGGCGATGATGGGTAAATCACGAGATACGCAAGAAGAGGTCGCAGCTCTGCGCAAAGACCAAAAAGCCTTGCAATCTCAAATCCAACAGCTACTCACTCAACAAAGACCACCTGGTCAATTCCCTTCACAGAAAATCCCAATCCGAAGGAACAAGCAAATTCAGTCCTTATAGACGATGGCACATCACAATCAACAAACTTGTGTGCAGTCTCTTTAAGGAGTGGAAGGGAACTTGCCACCAGCAAAGGAAAAGAAAAAGAAAATCTTGAAGATTCCTATATCAATGTTGATGAAACCACCAAACCAACTTTACCTCCCTCAGAAATCAATTCCTACTCCTGTTACTCCACCTCCATCTCGAATTACCATCGACATCCCAACCTCCACTCATAAAAACATGAACTCCCGTTCCAAACAGAATGAAAAAGAAACATCTTGATGAGCATTCTCCAAGTTCTTGAGTATTTTCAAGAAGCTGACCCTCGACATACCTCTGATCGATGCTTTGCAAGAGATGCCTAACTACGCAAAATTCCTCAAGGATCTCTTGACAAAGAAGAAAAAGAAACCTGGAAAAGAGACAGTGCACCTGACAGAGGAGTGTTCTGCAGCCCTTCTTCGAGCACTCCCCCTAAACAAACAGATCCGGGAAATCCCGTGATCCCGTGCTTTATAGGGGGGTGGATTGTGGAAGTGGTCTATGCGACCTAGGAGCCAGCATTAATATCATGCCATACGCCACCTTCTTGAAAGTTAAAGGAGGAGAAATGCAACCGGTTCCTTTTAAACTCCAACTAGCAGACAGATCAGAGATCAAGCCCATGGGCATAGTCCGAGATTTGGTAGTTGGAGTGTCTCGCTTCATCTTTCCAGCTGATTTCGTCATTCTAGAAATGGATGACGATGTCGAGGTTCCCCTGATTCTAGGTCGACCGTTTCTAAGTACCGCCAAAGCTATCATTGACGTCCACGACGGGAAAATCACTCTTCGGTACGAAGATGAGACGATTGAATTCGACATGCAGAAAATGATGAAGAAAAGCTCAAACTTTTCTCCTCATGCTAAGACGGTGGGATTCACAGATGACGAGGAGGAGGAAGGCGATTTTGCTACAGAGGAGGACACGTATTTTCCATCTTCCATCCAGGAAGCTGAAACTGAACCCCTAGAGCAAGTATTACTTACTTCTCTAGAAGAAAAGATGGAGGATCCAGAAGTTAACGCCATGCTGGCGTACGTAGAAAAAGGAAGGGCTGGTTATCAATCGTTCCGGCCACCAATCGAAGAACTCGACAGAAAACCTCAAAAATCAATTCCATCAGTAGAACAACCACCTGAACTCGAGCTTAAAGAAATACCCTCTAACCTCAAGTATGCTTTCCTAGCTGAAAATGACCATTTGCCTGTCATTATTTCCTCTTCTCTGAATTCCGGGAGGAAACGAAGTTACTTGAGGTATTGAAAAAGCACAAGACAGCAATCGGGTGGACTATCGCTGATATCAAAGGAATTGATCCCTCCTATTGCACGCACCATATTTACATGGAGGAAAACTTCAACCTATCCGACAACCTCAACGCCGGCTAAACCCTAACCTCAAGGAGGTAGTTCGAAAGGAGGTTCTGAAACTCCTTGACGCAGACATCATCTATCCAATTTCTGACAGTCCATCTGGGTCAGTCCTGTTCAAGTTGTCCCTAAGAAGGGGGGCATCGAAGCTGTTATTAATGAAAAGGGAGAGACTATCCCTCAAAGAAAGATCACAGGATGGCGCATGTGTATTGATTATCGGCGTTTGAACTTGGCCACCAGGAAGGATTTTCCCTCTCCCCTTCATCGACCAGATGTTGGAACGACTTGCAGGGCAAGAGTACTACTGTTTTCTAGATGGGTTCTCGGGTTATTTTCAAATACCAATCGCACCTGAGGACCAGGACAAGACAACCTTCACTTGTCCTTACGGTACCTTTGCATACCGACGAATGCCTTTCGGTCTATGCAACGCCCCTGCTACCTTCCAGAGATGTATGCAAGCAATATTTGCTGACTTCATCGAGCAGAGCATAGAAGTCTTCATGGACGATTTCTCAGTCTATGGCTCTAGTTTCGACAAATGCTTGGCACAACTAGATTTGATCCTGAGACGGTGTGAGGATACGAATCTCGTCTTAAACTGGGAGAAGTGTCATTTTATGGTCAAGGACGGGATCGTCCTTGGACATAAAATATCAGCAAAAGGGATAGAGGTGGATAAAGCCAAGGTAGAGGTTATGAGAAGTTACCAGCACCAACTACAGTTCGAGATATACGAGCATTTCTAGGGCATGCAGGATTTTATCGGCGGTTTATTCAGGACTTCTCCAAAATCAGCAAACCTTTGACCGACCTGCTACAGAAAGATGCCCCGTTTCATTTTGATGAAAGTGTTCAGCTGCTTCCAAACAATAACACAAAAATTGGTGACAGCACCTGTGGTCATACCACCTGATTGGTCTCTTCCTTTTGAGATCATGTGTGACGCAAGTGACTATGCCGTGGGGGCAGCTCTTGCCAAAAGAAAGAGAAAATCTTGAGAGTGATCGCCTATGCTAGCAGAACACTGAACGACGCAGAAAAACTATACGACCACCGAAAAAGAACTTTTGGCTATAGTTTTCTCCCTCGATAAGTTCAGATCTTACTTATGGGGAAGCAAGTCATCGTGCATACAGACCACTCCGCTCTCAAATACTTATTCACGAAACAAGAAGCCAAGCCTCGCTTATTGCGCTGGATTCTTCTACTTCAAGAGTTTGACATCGAAGTCAAAGATAAGAGCGGGAAACTGAATGTCGTCGCCGACCATCTCTCTAGGTTGGTGACTCCTACGGATAGTGTGCCCATCAACGAATTCTTCCCCGACGAGACTGTCTTCTCCATCACCAAAGTACAGGAGCCATGGTACGCAGACCTGGCCAATTATTTAGTCTCAGGAACAGTACCCTACGATTTTTCCTACTCCCAGAAGAAGAAATTCTTTCTGACTCGAGGCATTATTTCTGGGAGGACCCGTACTTGTTCCGAGTTAGTGCTGATGGGTTAATTCGACGATGTCTCCCGGAAGAAGAGGTTTCGAGCGTCATTCACTTTTGTCATTCTCGGGAAGCCGGAGGTCACCATGGACCCACGAGGACCGCTGCTAAGATCCTGGCCTCAGGTTTTTATTGGCCAACCCTTCATAAAGATGTGTACCAATTCTGCAGACAATGTGATAATTGTCAGAAAATGGGTAACACATCCAGGAGACATGAGATGCCGCAACAAGGGATACTAGAAGTAGAGCTCTTTGATTGTTGGGGCATGATTTCATGGGACCGTTCCCTTCCTCGCAGGGCCACGAATATGTTCTAGTGGCAGTTGATTATGTGTCAAAGTGGGTGGAAGCTATACCGTGTCATCATGCCGATGCAAAGACAGTAACAAGTTCCTCAAAAAGCACATTTTACCCGTTTCGGCGTGCCCAGAATTATTATTAGTGATGGAGGAACACACTTCTGCAACCGTTTATTCGAAGCACTTATGGTAAATACGGGGTACGTCACAAGGTAGCTTTACCTTATCACCCCCAGACAAACGGTCAAGCAGAAGTTTCCAACCGAGAGTTAAAATGGATCCTTCAGAAGACGGTTAACTCATCACGGAAGGATTGGGCACTTAAACTGGATGATGCGCTTTGGGCTTACCGCACTGCATTCAAGACTCCCATCGGGATGTCTCCTTTTAAGCTGGTCTATGGAAAAGCATGCCACCTTCCTGTAGATGGAGCATAAAGCATATTGGGCAATCAAAGCCCTAAACTTTGACATGACTTCTGCAGGAGAGAGAAGGAAATTCCAACTTACCGAATTAGAAGAGCTGCGAGATCAGGCTTCCAGAATGCTAAGATCTATAAAGAGCGCACCAAAAAGTTCCACGACAGGATGATCCTCAAGAAGGAATTCGAAATTGGTGATTGGGTTCTCTTATATAACTCGAGATTAAGGATTTTCCCTGGGAAGCTCAAGTCACATTGGGCCGGCCCTTTTCAAATTGTTAGTGTGACCCCGTACGGTGCCTTTGAACTCCAGAACAAACAAGGCGAAACTTTCAAGGTCAACGGGGCACGTCTTAAAAGGTATAATTCTCATTCCAATATTTCAACTAACCTATCTGCAACTTATTTTGTCCAAGAACAGCAGGACAATTCGCCCTCGAATCTTCTCCAAACTAAAACTTGGTCAAATACGTCTAGCTAGAGACGTTAAACCCGGGCAGCTCGGTGGGAGGCAACCCACTATCTATCTTTTACTTTCCTTTAATTTAATATGTTTTTCCTTTTTGTACTATATTTCCCTTTTATTTGCTATAATAAAATGCAGGCTTCACTTGAGTTCTTCTCGCTGTGTAGAATATTCTTTACAGGTTAATTCATGACATTCCACAGCAACACTCAAGTGTGGGGGAGCTCTACACACTCTACGAAATCTGGGGAGTACACTCTTTCCTTTACTTTGCTTGCCCTATTAATTTTATTTCATCTACGCAATGAGGGCATTGCTTAAGCTTAAGTGTGGGGGAAGAGCCTTTTCAGGTCATCTAAATGCTTAAATTGTTAAGTCTCTCTGCTTATCTTCTGCTTACCTCGCATTTGTTCAAATTGAATTATGTACCCTGCTAATGTAGGTTGTTCTCTTTAAAAACTATACTATTATGAATTGTAGGATAAAGGGTACAAATTTTTAAAAATTTACATTTGATTACTTTTGAGGAGCATTTTTATATGCGGTGTGACCAAATAATCTGCAAATGGTTGGATTTTATTGCTCAGGGTTTCTTTCTGTCTTCTCTCTTAGGGATTGCTAAGGGGTTCTCTGTTAAAAAAAAGAGAAGAATACAAAAAAATAATAAGGGACTTTCGAGACACCATTGGTAACCAAAAAAGAGAGTTGAGTGTTCTTGAATACAAAGGCATTATGCCTACATTTTCTCATCCCTCATGCAAAAGTGAAGCAAATGCATAAATCTTTTCTTCCTTTTATTTTCTCCTCAATGCCCATTCTTGAGAGAAGTTGGCCATGGTAAAAGTTCTCGGAGTCACCTAAAACAAAAAAACATTGAAGTACCTTAGATCATACCCCGAAACTCTATATTTTGTTTTACCCTGAGCACACCTATGCCACCAGCAGATAATTTTTCACACTCCTCAATAAGTTTAAGATCATGAACTATTGACTTTTTTATCCTACCCTTCATAATAATATTTGTTAGTATTGAGCATTTCCTACTTGCTTAGGTACATGGTTTTACTTGAGGACAAGCAAAAAGATAAGTGTGGGGGTGTGATAAGTGTCAAATGAGCATGTTTTATAGGTGTATTTCATGTATAATATTAGCACTTTTCTTGCTCATTTCTCCACTTCGGTTATTTCCTCTAGTTTATGTTTTATTATTTATCTCACAAATTATTGGTTTAACATGAGGAAAAACCAAGCTAGGAGCAGAGTACACGAGAGACGAACGCATAGACGCAAACGGCTCAGAAAACGGAGTCAGAACGAAGATTTTAGAGGGTTTTGAAGTCATGTCCTAGCTTGGTTAAAACCTTCAAAGCTAGGATAACATATGAAGAAACTATCGGCTGATTTCAACACATGATCCGGGATTTGTTCCGAGACTTAAGTCCCGGACCACAACAATTGAGAAACCAACGGCTGAAACAAACATATGGTCCGGGACTTTATCACCATCCTAAGTCCCGGACCAACAAGTGAAATGGAACTCTCGGGCGTTAGAAGAGACATGGTCCGGGACCTAACCCCAGTCCCAAGACCCGGACCAACAAATGAAGGCAACCGCCTGGTTGTCATGCGGACAACAGAGAGGTACGAAAGCGGACGTGACTAATATCAGTCGCGCGCGACAGTTTTCTTCTTCGCGCCGACTCTGCAACTCGTATCTGCTCCGCCTACCTTAAATTACTCACGCGTTTCGGCTCTGTCCCCTGCATTAAATGAAGCAATCAATGCTTCAATCAGTGAAGAAATCAACAGAGGCAATCAACTGCAAGTCTTCTACGTAGTCTTCCTTTCTTCTATAAATAACCATCCACTGCAACCTTATACCAGTGCACGGAGAAAACCAGAAAATCACTCACACTCACCTCATCTCATTCTCTTCCAGTAAAACACTCACGTATATCTCAACACTCCATTCATACCCCAGTTCTCTAATTCTCTAATTCACCCACTTCACTTATAATAACCTACGTACATGTTTCACTCTTCGACCTCTCCATTTCTCCATTCACTAATCACGTCCCGTGCTGTTATTACGTCCAACCTCTGTCAGATTTATTACCAGTTAATATGTCTGGCTAAGGAGGATTTGCTCCGGGCAAGGTTTTTAATTATGGTTTGTTTAATTATGTAATCAATATTTCTACTGGTTTTAATAAATACAGTTTGTTACGTTTAAAGGATTTCTCTCACCATTTTTATAAATTACATGAATTTATTAAAATGCTTTTCTAAGTCTATTTTGATCAGACCAGGTGATAAATAGACAGGTTATTTAAGCCGTAAATCTGGAGAAAACTTATTATGATTTAATAAGTTAGTATTTACAGATGCAATTATAATTCCTTGAATTTAACGTCCGTTTACATAGTATTGCTCGAACCTTGATTAGACCGAGCATTTTCTGGTAAACGAGTTCTTAAGGGTCTATGACTTAGTCCTTAGGATAATAACAGGGATTTTGCCAAACTAATATATTAAACCGGTAGAGATAGCATAATTAATCAGATTATATAAAACCTGAACCCGGAGTTCCATTTAATTCATCTGCACTCAGTAAATTAATCTGCTATTTTAATTCTCTAAAAACAAGTCAATTAATTCCCCCCTTTTGTGACAAGCTTAGGAACTACTTTAGCTCGCTATAAGTCCCACGGTTTGACCCCGGCCGCTTCTGTTTTCTACACTACTACGACCGGGTTTTAATTTGCAGCCCGACGGATATTTTGAGTTTTAATTTCTTTCTTTTTTCAACTTCACCTTGCTAATTACTCACGAATATTCCACTCTGCAACAATAAAGGGCATGAGCCCAGGAGACCGGCAACACCGACTCCAATTACCTTTCGAGGCATATGAATAACATAACAAAGTCAAAGTTAATATAATAAAGTAAGAGAGCTACGGTACATGCCGTAACCAATGGGAATAACAATCATGATTTACTAACAGGCGCCAAACCGCCCACTTGAAATACAAATAACTACAGTTACAAATAACTAGCACTAAACAATAAGTAACAACAAAGACATTGCTTACTAGCCGAATACCAGAAGTATATACTAGCATTCAATGCTAATCACTAATAGTGATAAATGTTTAGTCCTATGGACAAACCTAATCTTATGAGAAATGACATACCCTTTGTGGGTGCAGTACCATCAATGAGAATAGTTGGGAAGATGAGGAGCCAAGTTGCTCAAGCAATTATGCAATCTACAATACACCCAATTAAACAGAACAGGGAACAAATATGAATACCCAAGTATGGGAAATTACCCTGCGTTGCATCGAGAAGTATAAATAAGATGTGATAACGATTAAACCTGGAGGAAAGAATTATGTATATACTCATAGAGATTGAGATAGGAGAACTGACATTGCTAGCCCAACACCAATATTACATAAACCAATTGCAGCCATACAGACGAACCAACGTTTAACGTTTAACGGGTTAACAACCAAGTGCTACCTCTTGTGTATTACTAAGGACTTGAGTTCAGGGAACAAAAATAACGTTTCAACCACCTTACCACCATACTACTAGAACATTAGCACCTACGACAAGATAACCGACATTGCGGACCAATCAACATCAAACTACAACAAGGACATCCATCAAAAGGGGGATTGACAATAGAATACTTCACAATAGTCGTGTGACGGACGCTACCAGTTTACTAAACGAGACATGGGACGACCGCACTCCGATGGGAGCATGTGGGCCTGACAGACTTATTTATAGGTTAATCAGGTAAGTAGTAATGTATCAGTATGGTACCCCATGCATGTAGACAAGTAGTGTTAGGAACACGAGAAGTAGTCAACTCCGTGCTACGGACAGTGATGCATATTACCTCGAAATGGACGAGAAGAACCGCAAATCAACCAACGGGCTAGAGGAACCAGGAACCTACGACACAGAGTAGCAGACGATACACAGTGAAGACAAGGAGACCCTTCGAAGATGACGAGGCGGATGACAGAAACAGGAAACCACAGTATGGATGAAGAATACGTAGAACCCTCATAAGGATCATGCAAGTTCTTGCAATCCAGAGGAATCTACCAAATGATGTGAACTTAAACGCAAAACTACGAACAATGCTAGTATACTAGCAGATGCCTTAACAAGATCATAAACGTTATAATGACTAATAAACCGTCGAATCGACTGAAATGTGGTGCGCGCGGGAGCGACAAATACGAACAGTTATCAATAATAAATATGTGGGTGAACTTAGACGAGTAAAACGCGCAGAGAATAATGGGAAATGGAAGATGAAGTTGCAAAACTCTAATACGAGCACAACATATGGACTTCCCTGACAAGAAGCAGGAAGAACCATAGCAACGTTGTTGCTAACCCGACACACGGGAAGAAAATATGATATATACCAACACGAACAATGTGTTACTCCGGAACAAAACCACCAGGAGACATGAATGACAATCTTCATCTAAGTAGACATCAAGACTCGTACGTCTCGGTATTACCAAGAAAGGTGCAAAGAGCACTAAATACTAAAAATAGTCAATGTCATATGACAACTCAAGCTGGAAGTCAATGAGAGAAGATACGCGAAGATGCTAGTAATCCTAACGATGGGATATACGACAATACAAGGAATCAACTGAACCTATGTTCATGGATCTACACCTCTGTACGGAGCGAGTGGGCCCATTAGGACGAATTCGGGAGAGAGCACAAACACGTGCCTCACCCTTTACATGTTTTAGAGCCCGGAGGGGCTAGAGTCATACCCGTCTCTCTAATATGAGGATAATCTACTCCAAAGGTGGGAGATACCACATGAGAGTTAGAAAACTCCATGAGAGCCAAGTATCCAGCGCTCCTTGTGGAGCGGCTGTTGAATACTTGTGGGGTACGGGGGCGTAACCCTTTTTAAGGGGGGTAGAGCCTCTTGGCTGCGCACATGTTTGCACTGAATTTTGTTGTTTCGTATGCGGGGCATACAGTGGTTTGTTGGTATGTTTGTGGGTATGCGGGGCATACGATGTTTGTTGCTTGTTGTTTCGAATGCGAGGTATACAGTAAACTGGTAGTATGCGGGGCATAGGTGTTTGTTGATATTGTTTGCTCATTTTGTTGGTGTTGTTAGGTATGCGGGGCGTACGTTGTTGATTGTGTGTGTGTGCTATGCACTCGTATGTATGTGTCTTATGAAGTACTTATTTGGAACGATGTGTTTACATCCATGTGTGTAGTATTTTTTTTATGAAAATTGTGATATGTATATTCATACTATCTTATAGATCGATTACATATGGTATCACCTAGATACAAAATGAATCATTAAGTACTGAATGTGGAATGATGTTATAGTATGGACACCTCGGGGAGGTTGTCAGGGTTGGTAGAACTGATAGGAAATGATGGTGCTGATGGATCACCTATATCCATATCTGTTTGAATTAACGCCACAATTGAGGGCTATGTGCGGTATTAGCACAACACGATGCGTGTAAATGATATATCACATAGATATACATTATGGGATCATATGGGTGGTTGTTAACACACCTATTTGAACAAAGCAACTTCGGGATGAAGTCTTTTTAAGGGGGGTAGACTGAAATACCCCTACTTAATTAAATATGGATTGGACATATAACCAATTAAATCATGGCCTAAATAATTAAGCATATAAAACCTTATGGAGTAAAGGTTTAAATTAAGGGGAATGTGTACATTATTATGAGCATGTAACGACTTGTGAGCGAACGAACAATTAAAATTAGTACGTACATATACATATACACATACACAACGTTACAACATTATAACGTTGTACGTATAACAAAAAAACGCGACATGACAATATAGTCGCATAGGTACATATAGCTAAAACACAACAAATAAAATAGTCGTATTCATATATAGGTATAATAAATAACGTGACATAACAAAATAACCGCTTGTATATATGTATATACAACTAAAAACGCGACATATTAATACAGTCGCACATATACAAGGAATAAGCATAAAGAAGGCTGAAACAAAAAAAAAGAACAAACATGCTCTAGACAGGATTCGAACCCGAGACCTTTCGTACCATTCCCGTAGCCTTAACCGGTTGAGCTGTGCTCGAATTCAATAATAAACTACAACGAATTATTATAAGTAGCAAAGCTACTCTATAAAGCAAAGTGGTACACTTTTACATAATACTAAACTAAGACTTTACCTTTTCAACTTGACCATTACCACATGGTATGTCATTCCCATCGGTTAGCAATAATCAACATCTAGAAAAAAAACAAAGGGGCACCAATCTATGCATATAGGCTGTACGTATTAACTAAATAATCACCTATGCTACCCATACCTACTCCCATCAACTTGACCGACAACTATAGTCTAATTGACTACTTCAATGACATTCTAGCCCATACTAACTTGTATTACTACAACTTGTCCGGTAACCTGCAAATATAAGAGGACATCAGTCATGCAAATCTTCCTAAATAATTAAATAAGAGCCATGTTACCTCTCAGAGCCGATTTCCATTCTCCTACTCTATACCTTTCTTTTCTGTCGGAACACTTCTTCGTCCACAATGTGATGACCATCTTCTTCCTCCTCGGTAAGCAGCACCCAACACCTCTTCTGTTGTTCCATAACCGAGAGAAACACCACCTTACATGTTGCTGCTACTTGCTGTAGGTGAGTACTCCTAACTCTGAAAATGCTCATCTCTTCCCCTCGGTACCCCTGCTGAATTCAAACGATACTCATCTCCTGTTACTTCCTTGCTGTAGTAGAATCATCTTCTTCTTACTCATCCTCATTCCTTTCTTCCTCCATCGGTCACCTTCTTCTTCTGCAACCGGAAGCTCCAAACACCACTATCATTCCAGAACCGGGAGTAACACTCAACTTCCAGCACCGGTCGTTTGAGTTGTAGTGGAAGTTCTTGTTTTTTCTTCTTCCGCTTGCTGCTCTGGAACCGTGAACACCATTCTATCTACCTTTGCTGCTACTTGCTATAGGCAAGCACTCCTGACTCAAAAGAAGCATGCTCATCTCTT
This sequence comes from Limonium bicolor, assembly GCA_023374045.1. NCBI lineage: Eukaryota > Viridiplantae > Streptophyta > Magnoliopsida > Caryophyllales > Plumbaginaceae > Limonium > Limonium bicolor. Next base: position 317,832,596 of record CM041777.1, on the reverse strand, counting down.
CTTCTCTGTTTCGGTAGTAACCCTAGCTCATGTCAAGCTCTCCTTTATTTCCTCTACATGGGAACAGCCAGAGGACAACGCCCAGGCTCAAGAAGGAAAAGACCTGGTGTGAACCTCCTTTCTCTTCACCATTTCGGTGAGTTTCACCACAGCGTTCTCATTTTTTGTTCTTGCCAGTAATATTGCTAGCATGTCATGAGCTCTAATCTCTGATTCTTGCACGTACAAAAATGAAGAGGCACACCCAGCAATTATGAGCCCTCTTCCCATTTTCTTCACGTACAAAACAGAGGGAAACAACCATCACTTCATGAAAGAGAAGCTCCAGGTATAGACTTCCACTTCATTCATCTCGGTAAGAAATATCACTACCTTCTCCACTGTCTTACCGGCAATGTACCTAGCTTATGTGAGCTTCTTCTTCTGCCTTCTTACGTGGGAAAACCAGAGTGGGGACGCCATCTTGTGAAGCAAAAAGCAACCCAGGCTCGAGCTCTTCAGTTCTACCCAACTCGGTAAACTCTGACCATGTTCACTCCTTGTTGTTCTACCGGTAGTACATCCTCACTTCTCCAGCGTGCTTAAACTCTTTTCTCTGCCTTTTTCATGAAAATACCAGTTGATGTACCAGCTTGTGAAAGAACGAAACACATGCAGAGGTTCTTGGGTTGATCATGCTTCCGGTAAGGGAACCCCCCTCTGTTTTCTTCCTTATAGTACCGAGCACATGTACTAGTGTAAATACTAGCTTAACACTTGCTTTGCCTTGGAAAACAGGCGCAAGTGAGCCTTGAACCCAGCTTCAAATAAGGTAAATGTTACGTACTTTACAAGCATAAATCAACCCGTAATAACCATGCTTACATGGCTAATATATGACATTGTTCTTGCATGAGATGCTGCTGGGAAACCCATGGAAATCCCATACTAACCGTAGAAGAAAAAAAAACAGATCCAAGGGCTAGACATACAAAGTAAGTAATATACTCTAATGAGGTATATGTGAAGCTAATGCCATTAACACTCCAAAAGCTAATTAAGCTTTGCATATTAAACAGACCGAGAGTGGTTGGTGCTGTTTGGAGCTTTGGCTGGCTTGGATTACTTGAAAACATTGTAAGTATACTAGATGTAGTATATGATAAAGTCTATATGTTATTTGATTACATTCAATACATGCCGTGAGGGAATAGAGCTTAAAATAGCTTAACTAGGTATTATAATGTTATATAACATTTTTAGTTGATAATATAAGGTTTAGATGACATATTATGTCATGGGGAGTAATTAAATAATTTTAGAAAACATTAAAGGAAACTATACTATCAGCCGTAAACATATAGTATCTTATGACATTTATATGTAACATTTTATTTCATGATAGTATTGTAATGAAGCTAAGCATTTTAGCCATTTTATGCAATTGTTATTTTAAGTTAAAAATGGATTTTTAAACAATAACAAACATTACCGTAAGGGTATGGGACTTATTTGCAATTTAAATAAAATTTAGAGGCTGGATACAAGTAAAACCGAAAACTATATGTAAAAGAATTATTCTATGAATTTTATTAAGTTTTATGAAATATGGGGGTCAAATGTTAATTTTGAGAAAGTGTGGTCAAAACCGCAAATACATAAACCTATGGTCAAACTAGTGTATATTGGGTCAACATTGACCAAGATAAAAGCCTTGACCAATTTAATGTCATAAATAATTAATTTATGAACTTATATTAACATTATAAGTGAAATGTAGAATTTATGAAAATTTCGGGGTATAAAACGTAAATACCGAAAAGTAGAGGCGTAGTTTGGTTAATATGCAGGTTTATATCTTAAGTATTAAATTTGGGAATTTTTGGAGTAATATAAGTGGGTATATTAACAAAAGTGTATAAAATATGGTTTTGTGACAAATAGAAAGTATATGATTTAAGAAGGGGTCAAAATGAAAATAAGGAAAAAGATTTGTGGGCGGAAATAAGATTTATAAAAGTTCATGGAGCTGTGCGGAAATAATGAGTATTAAAACTATATGGTATAACATATATATATATATATATATATATATATAAATACATTATGGTAATATATGTGGCTAATGGGTAAATGAGGAAAATAATGTTGCTGGAAAAAGATAAGCCAAACAGACCTTGGTTTGTTCGGTAATAATGAGAAATAGTATATGAAAACCATATGTTATAAATAATATAATGTTTGAATGATATAACATATGTTATGCAAAAAAATATATATTATAAGATTGTGGGGAAAATATAAATATGGAAAGTTGGGGGTTAACACAAAGAAAAACAGAACCTAAGGGGCTGTTTGTATTTTCGGTATTCTTAAGACCCTATTATATAACATATTATATGGTTTAAATGTTATAGTATATTGTAAGATAAGTATGTTATAAAATTGTGGTGAAATTGTAATATTTGGAGAGTATGGGATTTGAAAGGAAATGAAATAATAAATACATGCCTATTCGGCAATAAAAGGGAAATATTACCAAACTATAGATTACATCTTATTACAAAGTTTTGATGTTATAAAATAGAGGTATTTATAACATGGTATTAAATTATGTGGGGATATTGTGAACTAATGAAAATTAAGGGAATAAAGGAGTATGAGTGTATATATGTATACACCATTTTCGGTACATATATGTATTTGTCAACTACACGTTATAAAGTTAAATGACACATAAAATACCATACTACATGGTATCATGATATAAATGTAACACTAAATAATATCGAGTGGCCAAAAGTATAGTTTATTAAAACTATCTTACTAGCACATTCATATGTACATTATACATCAAGAACGAGATATAAACTATAGTGTACAATGACGTAAATACTATGGTCAATGTATGATTTGGGATGGTCTAAATAAATCTTGTATAAGGAATAATATGTGCATAATATAAAGTTCTTATTTCCTTAAGGAAGCAAAGTATAAGTATACGCATATGTATATTGGCGCAAGTGACATGCATGTATACTATGGTTTACAGACCATATAATAGTAAATAATAAATGTCAACTTATAAGTATCAATATATACTATAATGTCATAAAGTTATGAATGAATACAAGTTGTTATAATTGGGAAGTTGTATAATATAGGGTATATTAAGGAATAGTAAAATACTATGTAAAATAAATTAATGTTGCATGGAATGCATGCAACCATAGGTTATCAAATATAACCATGCATGCAACTATAGGTTATAACAATACCTATGCATGCGATGTAACAGTCGAATTAAAAAAATACGAGAACGGGCAAATTCTGAATCAGGCGAAACGTTTATAAAATACTATGGATTTGGAAATATAATTCCTACGTTTGAAAACGTTAGCCACGACGCTCGAATCAAAAAAAAAACCCACGTCCTTGTAAACCGTATATTAATACATACTACGAGCGAAGAGTTTTAAGGATAATGATACCTTAACTATTAACAGTAGAAAGGCCGGGGGTGTAAAACCGGGGTTACTGGCGTTATTCGGAAATACCGAATCGTATTGTCATGTGGATTGACATTTAGCGTTCTTCGTATTGTTAGACCGCCTGTCGGACGTGCACGCTCGAGAAGCTTAGAGGTCCACATTGCGCATCCTTGGTCCATGGTGTACAGTATGTAAAGGGGTTTGATCCGAGTTGTCCTGAGGAATTCCTCGGGCTCGGATTTGTTTGATAAATAACTTGTGTGGATGTATGTATGTGATTATGTGTGTGTGATGGATATCTATTTACTGCATTATCTATTTATACACGAACGTCCTACGGGACTAATACTACGTCGACTATAGATCGACTTATACGAAACTACATATGCAAAATGTGTGATTGTGACCACCGTTGCTTGACCTAATACGCTAAGTATTACAAGTATGTAGTTATAACCTAAGTAAAACACTTAGGAACGGGACACGACATTGTCGGTCTCTAGAGCTTTGACTCGAACGTGAATACTACCTAGAATAATTCTAGGCATGCGTAAGACCCATAGGACAGCCAACAAATTAAGTGGTGTTCTCCATAACTAAAACTGTGTGACTATCTACTAACTAACAAAGTTAGGAGTGGAGTGTGAATGAATGTGATGATGTACCTTAATCCAGACAGTCACTGGCTGCTGGTCGCGCGTAGAGATCTCTTGGGTTATCCGTATCGGGTTTACCTAGTTAATCCTGAACGAGCCTACATAGATCGTCAGGCGGAGTGTGCTACGTTGGCACCAGGCCCTTGGCCACCTAAATGGACGCCTTTACAAAGGCAAAGTGAAATAGTCCCAGAGTCTTCGGATGATCAGGGCAGTGAGCACCTTGTGTGTACGGGGACTACTGTCCAAGTGAATATATTTCGGGTCGTCCTAATTGACGCCCGACAGTGCTAACCAAAAAAAATGATATGTGAGGGCCCGGGGGGCCGAATGTTGTAATACATGATGATGATAACATACGACGTCTGATTTACTAATGCTGTCGTATTGTGTGATGTGTGACTGTGCTGTGTATATTTATAAATGACTGATTGAATTGGATGAATGGTTACATAATTATGCATGTTGTTACAGTATTTATTATACCTGTAAAATGATAAGCATGAAATCAACCTAATATCAAGACGGTTAAAAATGACAAGTGACCAATAGGGTCCAGGCCCGGCATACTCAGCGTCTATGCTGAGACTACACTTATTGCGCAGGTTGTTGATCTTCGTTGAAGCCGAAGTGCGGGAACAGGGTAGCTAGGGTTACTTTAATTATTGTGTAAGGAATCTTATGTATAACGATATCAGTCTGTGGACGTACGACGGTACGGTTGTATGTAATTGGGATTTGGATAGATGCTCACTTGTCGACTGTTATGGATATGGAATTAGTATAAGTATAGGAGATATCTCGTCGTCACTGCGGTTGAGTAGTATTGTTGTTTTAGCGTTGGATTTAATTACTGCTTCGTTACTCGCGTGGGCGAGTAATGGCAGGTGACACCCGAGTGAGTTTAATGTCGTTGTTTATTTTCCGCTGTGAGACGTCTTACCTTCCTGTTAACGTGAGTGACTATTACGCATTTGTTTGTGAGGGGTGTTACATGAAGTATTTTACACTTATGATAATTTTGTTGTTGTGTGTTAATATTGTTGAATGGTTGTATGTTGTGGTTATATTGTTAAAATGATTTCTAAAGAGAAAATGATTTTTACGTGGTGAAGTGGTAGCTTACTCAGTTTTTCTGACTTTATCGTGGCCCTTTCTATGTTTGTTGGATTTCTGCCACAGGTACTGATGAAGTCCTTGGGGTTTGGGAAGGCGACTCCACATAGTCTGATTATTTATAGTTGGATTTTATTTTTGGCTTGATATTCTAATTGTAAGAAATTATTTATAGGCGTTGTATTTACTTCATTAATAATAATAGGTCGTTAGTGAGTTAATTATTTAGGCCTTAGCACTCGTTTAGTTGCGAGTGTGGCAATAATGCCCCGGGTTTAGGTTTCGATTCCGCTGCTTTACTAATATTAAATTTGAATTGCAAAAAAAAATTGACCAAATAAAATGTTAGAAAATCCGGGGTGTTACAAAGTGGTATCAGAGCAAAACTGGCTAGAAAATAGGTTAAGAAAGATATAAAAATTGAATAATTATTTTAGGATTAAAATTTGGGCAAGCCGTCTTTTGGGGGGAATTAGTTTCTAATGCTTTCTTTGTTTTTATTGCATTTTGAGATATTTTGTGTGATTATGATTAAATGTTTTTTTATGCTTGATATGTTGAAATATTGATTGCGGTATATGTTGACACAAAGGCATAAGTGAAGATTTTAGATATGAGTCAAATGTGATGAAATTTATGAAATGTTAATAGCCTATGATGCTCAAGTGATAATGTTATGAATTTTGTGATTTACAGTGATTCCTTTTATAGAAGGATCGATATAGTATGAATGTTTGATGATTAAACTTCATAGTGAATTGTATCTTAATAACAATGATAGGAATATTATTAGAATGAATTTTAGTCTTGTGTTTGTGAACTTAGGGGTGATTTTTTTTAGGCCCAAAATCTTATCGAATTATCCCTCATCTACTTGAGTCAGGTAAGAGTTAATTGTGAGGTTAATTATGAGGACGTAATATTCTTTAAGGGGGTAGACTGCAATACCCTAAATCATTATGGTTATTAAATTATTACGGTTAGTGATATGTTATACACCTTAGCGAAAGTTAGCTAGAAATGATTAGTTGATTATTAACAATTGGTCAATAGTGTGAGTTCGCGAGCATATTATACAGTATTTAATAAAGACAATGCGTTTAATAAAATAATCTGTTTTAAAACTATGGTAGTGGTGATTTTTATCTTCGTATTAATGATCCTTGTATTTCTCTAGCTAACTCGGTATATTTATTAATTACAAGTGGAGTAATAATAACAAGCTAGAGTTGTTTCTTTCATTGATGATGTCAACAAATCAGTGCTAAAATTTGTAAACGAAGAGTAGTGGCTAGTTATATGTTTGGTGGGTGCAAATGATAACGTTCTTTTTTGAGGTAAGTTACTGCGTTCACTAGCTTTGAATTAACTGCAAAAATAAATCTTCTGTGATGATTGTGATTTTTTATGTGAGTGATTATTATTTTTGGAATGAATTGTTTGTGATAACGATTACTAGAAATATTTAAGGCGCAGTTTATTATATGGTGATTAATTGGATATTATTTTTGAGAGGAAAAAAAACATGAGGAAATGTTAATATATGATTATGTGGAATTGTAATATTTGGTCATGATTATTGTGGCATGATGAGTTTTGATGTATATGTGGATTAAAATGAGATTATAAGTTGAATAATAACAATTGATAAAGGAATTATAAGGAAGATTATACCATGGTACATGGGCCGTATTAGGACACATGATGAGATGATTAATGCGGGCCGCATTAGGACGCATAAGTTTGAGGTACTGTGGGCCACACTAGGACACAGTTATGTTATAATGGTTAGTGTATTTATAAACCTTATTGTAAATTAATTAGAATCGATTGGTTGAATATTAGGAAAACAGAGGTCGATAGTATATGTTTGAGCTTCGAGGACGAAGCTTTATTTTAACGGGGGGAATATGAAATACCCCTAAATTTTAAATATATTTATTTTCTAGTTTACAAGATATTATATGTTTGCGAGCATATTATACAGATTTTAATAAAGACAATGCGTTTATAAAATAATCTGTTTTAAACTATGGTAGTGGTGATTTTTATCTTCGTATTAATGATCCTTGTATTCTCTAGTTAACTCGGTATATTTATTAATTACAAGTGGAGTAATAATAATAAGGATATGATTCTTCAAATAATATTTTGATTCAAAGTAATCTATTATATAGTTTGTATTATATTAGTTCAAGTATAAAGTAGTTTTTGAGGATTATACTATAATTTACGAGTTTATATAGTATTAATAAAAATGATTTTTAAAAAAACCCGATTCAAAATACTTCGTTATTTTTTGATGTAATAATATGATCCAATGTATTTCATATATTTTAGGTATTTATTTGTTTATAACTATTATAATAATGATAGTTTTGATTAAGTACACACACTAAATACGTTAGTTTAGTATATGTCGGTTACACCTTTTTTAGATTTTTGAGTTTTATTTAGTTAATCATTTTAACTTTCCATATTTCCAACTCCATTATTAAATCATCTTTACCTCCTCACATTTCCTAACTTCTAATTTCTATCATAAAAGGTTTAATATTCTTTATTGATTGAATATTACTTTCTGTATTAATAAACAGTTCATATTCCTTGCTCTTCAGTTACCCTCCGACCTCCTATATATACGCTCATTTGATGTTACATTTTATCTGCAATCTCTAATTCGAATACCTCTCTTTTCATCTAGACTAGAAAAAAAATTCTTCTATACTCGCCTTCTTTCTCTATATCATAGATTCAAAAAGAAAAAAATCTCTCTTCTCACACACACAGAAAAGGAAAAGATGAAAAAGGGATCAATTAGTTTCTTTTTCTATCTTGGGCGGCCACAATATGAAGTAACGGGAGCATGTAGCAGCAGCTAGAGTTGTTTCTTTCATTGATGATGTCAACAAATCAGTGCTAAAATTTGTAAACGAAGAGTAGTGGCTAGTTATATGTTTGGTGGGTGCAAATGATAACGTTCTTTTTGAGGTAAGTTACTGCGTTCACTAGCTTTGAATTAACTGCGTAAAATAAATCTTCTGTGATGATTGTGATTTTTATATGTGAGTGATTATTATTTTTGGGAACGAATTGTTTGTGATAACGATTACTAGAAATATTTAAGTGCGCAGTTTATTATATGGTGATTAATTGGATATTATTTTTGGAGGAAAGACATGAGGAAATGTTAATTATATGATTATGTGGAATTGTAATTTATTTGGTCATGATTATTGTGGCATGATTGAGTTTTGGTGGTATATGTGGATTAAAATGAGATTATAAGTTGAATAATAACAATGAATAAAGGAATTATAAGGAAGATTATACCATGGTACATGTGGGCCGTATTAGGACACATGGATGAGATGATTAATGCGGGCCGCATTAGGACGCATAAGTTTGAGATACTGTGGGCCGCACTAGGACACAGTTAGCCCTAGATCTACTCCGTAGTCCTTTGAACTATTGGGGGGTGTGCACACTTAAGGATTTAGTGGCTTGGTTGGATTCCCGGCTGCGTGTTGGGGTCCGGGTTACAGCTGCGTGTTGTACCCAAAGAGAAAGTAAAGTTGTTTTGTCCTGGCTGCGCGTTGGGACAAGGAAGATAATTAAAATAATTTGACTAATATATTTTTGGGTTACTAAAGAAATCCAATGTGAAGTATTTTACAGTTATGATAATTTTGTTGTTATGTGTTAATATTGTTGAAATGTGTTGTATGTTGTGTGGTTATATTGTTAAAAATGATTTCTAAAGAGAAAATGATTTTTACGTGGTGAAGTGGTAGCTTACTCAGTTTTTCTGACTTTATCGTGGCCCTTTCTATGTTTGTTTGGATTTCTGCCACAGGTACTGATGAAGTCCTTGGGGTTTGGGAAGGCGACTCCACATAGTCTGATTATTTATAGTTGGATTTTACTTTTGGCTTGATAATTCTACATTTGTAAGAAATTATTTTAATAGGCGTTGTATTTACTTTATTCATAATAATAGGTCGTTAGTGAGTTAATTATTTAGGCCTTAGCACTCGTTTAGTTGCGAGTGTGGCAATAATGCCCCGGGTTTAGGTTTTGATTCCGCTGCTTGCTAATATTAAACTTGTATTGCAAAAAAAAAAAATTGAGCAAATAAAAGGTTAGAAAATCCGGGGTGTTACACTAGGTATGTATGGAGATTGATTTGGGTTAGTTAACCACTTTGAGAATGCTTGTTTTGAGGTAGTAGATTTGTGCAAAAATCTGTAGCAAAAGAGTTGTTTAAGTGCCTTAGGAGTTCTAGGAAACAAAGGAAATTTAAGGCTTAAAGAGTGAGGCATGAACCTTGGCATGAGAAGTGCATTGTCTTGGAATATTTGGAATGGTCAAATAGAGTGAGAACAATAATGCAAGTGCCAAGAGAGGTTAGAAAATGCACAAGTGTGCATTAGTGCAAAATGAGAATGCAAAATGTGTGAATTTGAATAAGAATTTGAGTAAGGATTAAACCTATGTTTTGAAGAGGTTTAGAGCATGTTTTAAGGTGTTTAAACATGTAGAAAACTTGTGGAAAGATTAGGGAATGATTAAGTATGGATTAAGGGTTGAATAGACATTGAAAATGCAAAATTTGTGTAACAGCTGCTATGGTCCGGGACCTTACTCTAGGATGGAGTCCCGGACCAAGGTCTGAATTGCGCCGAGAGTTGAATCAAGCAGCTGGTCCGGGACTTGAGATAGGGACAAGGTCCCAGACCATGGTAGAAATTCAGCCGAGAGTTTGATCAAGTATTGGTCCTAACTTTAGGTAAGGACCAAGTCCCGGACCACCCCCAGAAATGCCCCGTGAGTGTTTTATAGGTTTCTAATGATGGGGGTTTGAATGTTAATGACGTTAGATGATGTTTAGGCCTTGTTTGGTGACATGTAAAGGCCCTAAGAAGTGTAAGAAAGTGTTAGAAGTGAGTGAGAAGTAAGAACTAAAACTAACAAAAGTAAAACTGAGATAACGGGATAACGGGGTAAGTATGGGAGTAGCATTTAATTATATACCGTATGAGCTTAGTATTAATAATAATGTTTGGAACATTATCAGAGGATCGTGTGTGAACCGAGCAAGGTGAGATGACTCGGTAAAAGTAAAAACTCCGGTGAAAGGTATGATTTTCTCATGCCCCGTATGCTAACCGAGTTACTCTGATTTGTGTGTTTGTGTGCCGGCTTAATCAAGATTAAAGCATGAAAATAATCCATTGTTTGATTATGTATGCCTTGTTGTATGTTGTATGAGCTAACATACTTGTATGCCGGTGTGGTCTAACGTAGTGTATAGACCGACTCATAGTGAGTAGCGATTGACTAGAAACTCGTAGATCGAGTAGTTTCATATAATGGAAACGTGCAAACACACAAGCTATCGATTAAAGTATAACGATAACGCAAACATATGAACTCCCTAGAATGTGAGGAGATGTACGGGTTGAGTAAATACCCGATAACGGTTAGAGAACCATATTGAAACAATCCACGAAGTTAATAAGAGTGGAGAGATAAATGAACCTCCATCGAGAGGATTGAAGTTAGCCCAATGATGTGAACTTATAAGAAAGGTAAAAGAGACCTAAGGGACCGTTTAACTCCCTTGACACATGGTCGACCTCCGATAATAGGATTTTACCCGGTATAAGGAAATAACCGATTGCGCCCCAAAATTTTTTTTTCTTTTCTTTTTCTTTCTTTCTTATTTCTGATTTACAAGAGGAGTGTATGACCATTCTAATTGTTATTATATTAGCTCCGGGAAGAAGGATCTTCTGTTTCAATTTTATTTACGTTAGTAAAAGAATTACTAACTTCCTTTTCTTCCCTTCCCTATTTAAATTAATTATTCTTACTTATTTCTTTTATCTTATTTATTTTAAGTTAAGGAAGACTAGTTTTTATTTTAATTCCTCTTCTTCCTCTTTGAGGCATTGGTGACACTTTAAACCTCATTCTCCCTCTCCTCCTTGTCTCTTCTCTCCAAGTAAAGTTCCTCCCCTTGCATCATTCTCATCCAATCTCTCTCAAGTCTGAATCGTTGGAATTATTTTCTTGTGGATCCTTTCATCAGTCAATGGTCTTCGAGGTTTGTAGATGTGTATTTCCATTCCGTTTCTTATTGAGTTCTTCTCTCTCCTTTTCTAATTTTGATTTTGGGAATTCTGGGATTATTCAGTCGAGAGTTCGTTGTTTGAGAAGGGATTCGAAGAGGGCGATGTGTGGAGTCTGTGGAAGAGGTTTGCTTTGCGTCGGATGTGAGGTAGGTGGTAGATGGATTCGGTATAGGCGTGTTTACCCATGGGGATTCTAAATCTTGTTTCGTTTCTAGATGTGTTTGCTTTGATATTTGATTTCGATGTGAATCAGGATTGATTTTGATTTATGTTTTCACTCCGCTTAAACCCCATGGTATTTTGTTTGATTGCCTACTTTGATATGAAAAATGATAAGTTAATTATAGTTTTGACAACCAGTACTCTTAATTCGGCGATTATACTTTTGATATAGTGAATTGTTACTACTCTCATTCTAATTTTATTTTCCTGTCGATGTTCATACTTCATATATATAAATCAATATTTTCCAATTGACAACTATCATAAGTGATAGATAGATACGATTTGGGGGCATTCACCCATAACTATCATTTTAGCGAGATATCAAATGCCGCTTTGTCCGATATCAAATTTACCAATTGTTACAGATTTCTTTTTTATTATTATTAGAAGACTATGCTCATATCGGTTTTCTTTCTATCTTCCTATTTCACCCGGTATAACCGTATTGGATTTTATAAATTTTCAAAAAATCTTCAGATAAGTTTTCGTGACGGTGCGATTAAATATATCACTTGCAAAACGGTTTCTTGTGGTTTGTTCAATTATCGATGTATACTTCTGTTTATATGGAACAAGAATACTATTGTTATATAATGTAGAGTTTATGGTTAAAGTAGACTTATGTATGAAGGATATATTATTATTTTTGTATCGTTTGACGGAAAGCTAATTAATCAATGTGTCAAACTAATTTTTTTTATTGATTTGGAGCGGTAATTTAAAAACTTTTGTGATCGTTTATGGTATTGAATATTATAATAAGATAGGTTTCTCAAGCTGCCTTATTTCCAAGGTTGATGTTCTTTTAATGATTTGATTCGGAAACCTTTTGAACCTGTATATCTTACGAGCTGATGTACATTATTTTAATTAAGTTTTGATAGCAATGCTACCGGTTTTATGTTTACGCATAGTTATAATTATTTTCTTATTTGGTTTTATACTGGATTAGTGATCTTATACAATACAGTGTATTTAGCATGTGTATTAATTTATACTTGATTTGCTTTCCCCAAAAATCTTAATTTTTTTCCTTCAAATCTGGTCATCGATTTTGCTTGGCGCATGCTATAAGGTGGCGATGACCACTTTGGTCTTTTAACATCTTTTTTGTCCTTTTGTGTTGGTATGTAGTTTCAGGCACATGTTAATACTCTATTGCAGATCAAATAAAGAAAAAAAAAAAGGAAAAAATGGAACAACAGACGCGCGTACATGAGGGGAGCATGTGAGGAGAAGAGAGAAAATACTTTTTTTTTCTAAATGTCATAACTTATAAAATATAAGTGCAAAAATAAAACAAATTATACCATTGTTTATCACTTTTCACGCTCTTCAAAATAAGACCAAACATGAATATGTTTTGATAAATTTTAATTTTTTATTTTTCATATGTACATATTTTTCAAGATTCATTGTGAATCTTCAGTTTAAAAAAAGTGAATCAAAGAGTGTTACAAAGTGAATCAAAGGTTGTTAAAAAGTGAATCAGATAGTTGCTTAAAAGTAAAAAAGATGTTTAAAAAAGCGAATCTCATAAACAGAGATTGTTTGACTAGTGTGAATCGGAGTTTTTATAAAAGTGAATCAAAAGTTATTAAAAAGTGAAAAGAAAGGAATTCATACACCTAATATTTAAAACCAATAGAAATATAAGAACAAGTATAATATACAGTTAAAAGTGTTCAAGAAAGCAACTAACATAATACTGCATTTTACAAACCTACGCGCTAGAAGAAAGTGAAAAAACAAGTGTGAAGTGCACATTGCAGTGCAAAAACCAGAGACACTTTCAAGCATGCTGTAATTTTGTTTAAACAATGCAAACATTAGATACTTTCAATTGCTTGACCTATATTATAAAGTAATCAATGAAAACAGTACCAACAACCTCATAATTCAAGAATAATACCGCTGCACAATAGTCGAAAAACTGTAGCTGCAATAATATCTAAGAAGCAAAATTACGCAACTGATTAGGAGATTAACAAATTTAAAATTCAGGTCAAAGGTTATCCATAGCAGCAGAGACAGATTAAGTACAGACATGAGATTTATCACAATTTCGGCAGAATATATTTCTGTTAAGAGAAATGCAAAAAACAGATAATAGTCCTCTCTCAGAATAGTGCATACTTACTGACCGATGCAATACCGCGAGATTCAGGTCAAGAATGGACCATAGACATTAGCTGCAAGAATTTGCAACTTTGGCAATGAGAGCTCCCTTGACAGAGAGTGCAAAACGCTGATGCAAAATTGCTTTGTGGCAGTTTATTAATTACACAATGGTAATCCATGCAAAAGGTGAGTTAGTGTAGATCTTGATGTTGCAACAGAATATGACCGAGAGCTTAATTTAAACTAGTTTTATGATTTCAAAGATTCTTATCAATCAAAAAGTAACCAGCGGCGAACAGAACTTTAGATACTCTTGTGTGACAGCCAAACGGATGCAAAATATTGTTGTAACAGGTATTGCTAATGCGGTGAAAATTGAAGCAACTAGAGTAAAAATGCCCGAACACAACGCTGATAATGTGATCAGATTAAAAGTTTTTAGCAGCAGTAGCATTCTGATGCTTAACAAACTATTGTAACAAACTACTCATCACGCTTCGGTCAGATCAATCAACGTATATGACCCCATGTAACAGTGCATAATGATTATTCTATATCCTAAAACATTCTTATCTGCAGTTTATGACTGGAGACGGAAGCAACAAGGTGCCAACTGTTTAGAAAATAATGTAACTCCGTAACTCCCTCCTATTCTATGCCACTATCTCTCTCTGTACATGTATATTAATATCACTAATACAATGATAGCAGCAGTGAGCATTATACTAATTACCTCTCACATGGTACCGACGTTTTGCTGACCACATCACCCGCCTCGGCTTCACCGGCTGTCGCTCCGACCCCTCCCTGTTTGTTCTCAACCACGGCTCCAACCAAGCTCATCTCTCGTCTATGTGGACGACATGATCCTCAACAGCATCCTCTACCACCCTTCTACGCCGCATTATCACCGCCCTCAGTCACGAATTTGCCATGACCGACCTCGGCCCCCTCCATCATTTCCTTTGCATCGCCGTCACCCACTCCCCCACCGGTCTACACCTCAGTCAAGCCACTTACGCCAAAGACATTCTAACACGCTTTGGTATGGCTAACTGCAACTCATGCCGTACACCAGTCGACACCAACCCCAAACTAGGACATACCAGTGGACCCCCGGTATCCGACCCCACTGCCTACCGCTCCCTCGCCGGTGCTCTCCAATACCTCACATTCACCCGCCCCGACATCAGTTACGCTGTTCAGCAATGCTGCTTGCATATGCATGACCCTCGAGAGCCGCACTTCACCGCTCTCAAGCGCATTCTACGCTACATCAAGGGCACACTTCACCTCGGACTCACTTTCACTCCTGCCCAATCTGACCAATTGACCATCTACTCCGACGCCGATTGGGCGGGTTGTCCGGATACCCGACGTTCAACCTCTGGCTACTGCATGTTCCTTGGCCCCAACCTCATCTCCTGGTCCTCCAAACGCCAGCCCACTGTATCCCGCTCCAGCGCCGAAGCAGAATACCGCGCCGTCGCCAATGCCATTGCTGAATCATGCTGGCTTCGCCATGGTTGTAAAAAACGGTACGGTACGCCCGTTTATACGGCGTATCACCCGTTTTTGTAATTAAACGTATTGATACGGCCGTATGAAATCCGTTTTATTGAACACCCCGTCTCGTGGTGGCGTACGACCGTATAATCATATGTATTTCCGTATTTACCGTATTTTTAAAGAATACGGTATAAATTATTAAAGACAACGATTTGACTGGAGCAAAAAGAAGACTAATTTTTTCTATTAAATTCCTAAATGAATATAATGTTGACCTTATATAGGGTTTTACTTAAGAAAAAAATGATGTTATTAAGCACACACCACCATTAACTATAGATTGAATATTTTTTAGAGTAAAATTATAATTATACCAATGACTTTTCAATCCTACTATTTTTTGTTTTTTTACTACTTAGTACTAGTGTGACATTTTCTTAAAATTCACTTATAACTTATCCATCACTCAACAAAACTTCTACAACTTCTATAGTTTAAGAATGCGATAAATTTATATATATAAATGCAATTTGAAGGTATTAATAACAAAATACTAATATTATGTACAAAGTGGAACATATTTCAAATTTATAAATATTTATTATACTTTTTTTTTTTAAATATTACTGTTTCATCCATATTGATTCCCCGTTTTATCCGTATTGATACTTCCGTATCACGTACTCTCTATAGTCCGTATTGGTCTCCCGTACCGTTTTTTACAACCTTGGGCTTCGCAGCCTGCTTCAAGAACTCCATGCACCCACTACCCGCTCCACTATCGCCTTTTGTGACAACGTCAGCGCCGTCTACATGACCGCTAATCCCGTACATCATCAGCAGACCAAACACATCGAACTAGACATTCACTTTGTTCGTGAAAAAGTTGCCTTGGGCCAAGCTCGTGTCTTTCATGTTCCCACTACCAGCCAGTTTGCGGACATAATGACCAAGGGTTTACCGCATCCTCTGTTTGTTGAATTTAGGGACAGTCTCTGCCTACGGTCTCCTCCGGTAGAGACTGCGGGGGGCTGTTAGAAAATATATGTAACTAACCGTAACTACCTCCTATTTCTATGCCACTATCTCTCTATGTACATGTATATTAATATCACTAATACAATGATAGCAGCAGTGAGCATTATACTAATTACCTCTCACACCAACGTCATGTAAACTGAAAAATGCAGCAACAACTGTAAAACAACTTGCAAATTGATGATCTAGGACAAGCACCTGCTGTAGTCGGTTAGGCTATAAGGAATAGTAATTTTCAGAAGAGGGAGCAACCATTCATAGGTTAGACATGCTGGGAGTTAAGCAATAGCGTAGAAAAGTGAGGATTTCTATTTCTTAAAGGTTAGAATTACCACTGATTATGCCTTCTAACAATAAAGTTCTAAGGAAAAGCTAAGTTTGGATACTCCTAATAAGAGAAAAGCAAAGATAAATTCCACACAATGCTTAAGCGGGCTTGTTCTTGCTTGCAAACTCAAGGTAATATACAGGTTGTTACCACAACCGATAGCTTAATACATATCAGTTATTAGATAAATAAAATAACACACAGTCGGAATTAATTTGGCCACAGAAGCAGTATAAATTTAATATTGATGTCAGTAGCAATATAAATTTAAGTATGTTTTTAAAACGCCCCCTGACAGGAAATGCAAAAGCAGATGCAAACTTGTTCGCAAAATAGTTCTTTCAATGTTCAATTAAATGATCAGTCAGAGGACTACTGAAACAAGCTTCATAACAGCAGCAAAGATTGAATCAGATTTACATATAATTTTAGATTTTGAATCAGCAACACACGGCTGGATCAAAAGTGATCGTAGCAGGAGTAACCTAGGGAAGAGATCAAGCAGGTTATTCACAAGCAATTTTGTACAGATCTCATATCTCCTTCTCAGATTCAGATTGAATAATGCACATGACAACATTAATACTTAAAGATGGAAAATCAAACAGCAGTTAAACAAGACAAAATTGAGCAAGCATCCAAAACTAAATCACTGTTAGGCAGTAACAGAGGATATGTGCTGCACTTGTTTCCTTCTTGCAAACAACCAAATGAATTTTTGCTTTGAACAAGCCAACATGCAGCTGAAGCAAAGGTGGAGCATGAACTGACTATCCTTTGGGAGGAATTGCAAAACATATGCCAAATATCTTTTTTTTAAAAAAAATAACCCTTGGGATAGACAGTTAATGGTCAGATATGACAGTGTTTATCAGTACTGATTTTTAGTTCAGAGCTGTCAAAGCTATCATGTTATGGCAGCTGAAACTTTGGAGGAATGATAAAAAGTATGCATTATTGCTGTATATTTTCAGTCAATCTGGGCAAAAGGTTTTGTCAAAGAAGCAGCAAAAAAGAAAAAACTATCTAAACTTATTTACAGCATGTTTAAACTTAACGACCCTAAAACTATGAAAACATATTGCATTTAGCAGACCATGATATAGTGCAGCTTTTATCGTGGTTCCATGACTGAGAGCTTAATATATGTTTCTTATTCTAAATATTTTATTTTACAATTAATAAACAGCTCATATTTTTGCCGCATAGCTATCATTGCAATAGGTGGATGCATTTAAAAGAATCATACAACACCGACTAATCAAGTTCGATCAATGGGAAGGGTCTGAAGAGTTAAAATTTGTTAACAGTATATGCAGATGGAAACAGCAGCAGCAGTATCAGCAAAAATTAAAAACATGTTATGTGCCATTCTTCTCAGCTTAAATCAGGCATAATCAAGGTTCAAAATAACCAAACGAATAAATCTTTAAACAGGCCATAATGTGGCTGTAAAATAGAGCTGTAATTGAGGCAAAATCGAGCAATAATCTGACCAGAAAAAGCTTCTGTAGCAAGACTTTACAATAGCAGCAAAAATTGACCAGAAGATGTGCACATTCTAGAGCAATAATCAGAAGCAACACAGGCTTAAAATCTGAGTCAAACACTGGTTAACAGCTGACCATAACAGCTGCATAAATAGAAGAAAAAAAATCTACGCAGAAGTTTAGTTCAAATCAAGCAAAAATTTATCCACACCCATAACTCTTCTCAGATGTCACACTGTTCTTCAAGTTTTCAGATAGGAAAGAAATGCAAGAATCGGAAACAAACGCGGAGCAAAATCGCACCAGCTACCACCATTGTAACCCATTATTTAGTTATTCGATTTCAAACTCGCCATGGTTCCATAGAAGCTTAAATTAGGTCTAGAGACGTTAACTTGTTGGCTAAGAAGATAAATCGACGAAAAATAGAGAGGAAGGGTTCACGCGCTGTGTTTCTTTTTCCTTCGCGCCTGCCACTGCTTCCGTCTTCGCGTCTGGCTTCTTCTCTCGTGAACTGGGGCAGCGGAGGAGATGGTGGAGCTCAAACAGAGAATCATAGATGAAGCTTGCGAAAATGGAGAAGTTCAAACAGAGAGACAGAGAAGCGAGGAGACGGTAGAGGGGGGAAAGAAAGTATTTGGCGGAGTTCGAACAGAAGGGAGGAGACAGTCGAGGGGGAAAGAAATTATTTGGTGAAAAATTAAAATTGTTATTAACTCGGTTAAATACCGCGTTATAAAAGTTGATTTATAACACAGTTGTTAATAACCGTGGTGTATACTAATAACTTATAACACGGTTACGTACAACCGTGTTAAAAAAGCTATTTTTCAGCGACACATTATTTCTTTCACATAATTTAACACAGTTTTGTTACACAACCGAGTTGTAAAAAATTTTATAACACTATTAAGTTATAACCGTGTTACAAAATGCGTGTTATATAATATTTTTTTCTACTAATGATTGCCGATCCTTCTCATGTTCTAGAGCCCTAACATCTATCTCTTGAGCCGACGATGAGATATGTCGAGACTCCCTTGAGAATCCTTGATACTAAGACCAGAGACACTCGTCATAAGTCAGTGCGAATGGTGAAGGTCTTGTGGTCTAACCATGATGTCGAAGAAGCGACTTGGGAGTTAGAAGACGCCATGAAGGCGAAGTACCCACAGTTATTTGTAGACTAGATTGTCTAGTACTTATAGGGTATGGGGCGTACCCCTTTTTAAGGGGGTAAAGCCATTTTGTTTTTGCATTGCTTCGGGATAGCATTGCATAGTATGTATGTATTGTAGTACATTTTGTTGGCACAATTTGTAGTGTGAATTGTATTGTCGTATTGCTTGCATTATAATTGTGTATTATTCTTGGATTGTGTGGTGCTTGCAGTGTATGGAATGTGAACACCTTGTAAGGTGGTAGTAATGTATGATCTTTGACAATGGATTTGTCAAATGTGTAGAGATAGTAATCCTCCAACCTAGAGCAACTTTGAGGGCAAAGTTCCTTAAGGGGGTAGATTGAAATGCCCCGAAATTAAAAATAGTGATTACCTAGGATAATTAAGATTTTAAAAGCTTAATTATGCCTAAATAAACATGAGGGAACAATTTCCGAAGAAAACGTATCCATAAAACGGATTGAAAACACAAACGAACCTTAAAGCGCATTTTTCGAGGAAACCGGGAAAATGTGACTTTAAGCGGGTTAAATAGACCCATAATAATTATAGTCAATTAAATATCTATAATTAAACATTAGTGATGGTCTAAAGCCAATAAAACTAATTAAACGAGAAAATTCCAGAAAACGGGCTCCGGTTAGTGAATAGTGTAAAAACTAGAACTTGTGGGGTGTTAAGTGTAATAAAACAAAACTAACTTTCTCCCTTTGTAAATAAAAATCTGGAAAACCCATGTGTGTGTGTGTCTCGATGCCAGCCCTCTCTCACACCCTCTTCATTTCTTATTAGTCACTAGAAGACAAAACACATAAAGAGGGAAAAAGTAGAAAAAGTAAATTGGAGTCTCTCTCCTCCATTTCTCTTGCTCTCTCATGTACTCCCATTCCAACCTGAATTCTTCTTCCTCCTCCAGCTCTCTAATGGTGATTTGCAAGGCCTCACCAAGCTTCTCTCTTTCTCTCTCCATTGTTGAAGGCTCAAACCTTGTCCAAATCCCATAAAAACTGCACCATTGAATTCCCCTCACTTAGGAGAGTATTTCCCTCTTTTCAAAATCAGAAAAACTCACACTTCATCTCCATGGCTAGAGCTCTCCTTGAAGCTTGAAGAACACCATTGTGACCTCCATCCTCTCCTTGTTATTTTAAGGTAAAAAGAAACTCAAAAATCATCCTCTCTGGCTCTCTTTTCTTCAATCTAGAAAATTCAGTTTTTGAGCTCTTGTTCCCCCTCTTGCTCCAGCCGATTTTTAGCTCCCAAAGATGTGCTAAAGCTTGTTTCTTTTACTGCTCAAAACTTCATCTAGAAGTTCCAAGGTAATACTCCCTTAGAAATTTAAGTACTCTCTTGCATTTTAGGGCTAATTCTTGAATTAGGAAATTACTAGTGTTGATTGTTGTATTCCCTTGAATGGTTGTGGCATTAGAGTTTTAAACTCCCCACTTGACCGGTTTGTGAGTCAAGAACAAGAAGTAGGAAGAAAGAAGAAAGAAAGGAAAGGAAAGAAAACTAAAAACACTAAGGTAATGAGCTTACCTTGAACAGATTTGGGTGTTTTAGAAAGAGGAAATAACCTAGGATATAACTAGGTGTGTCTTAGTGTTTAAGGTGAGTAGTTAACCACTTTGGAAACTAAGTTGGGATAGTTAGGTAATGGAGTAGCATGAGAGGTGAAAACAATGCCATGAACACTAGTAATGCATTCATTAAAGAACCATTAAGTTAGTGAAGGGAAAAGAAACAAAATTTGTAGCAAAAATTCAAGAGGGAAGATTAAGAGTGGAGAGTTATGTAATTTAGCCAAGACTTGAGTAATTGAGTTAGTAGATGGTTTAGGAAGGTTTAGAGTGTCAAATTGGTGTTAAACATGTTTGGAATGCTTTGGAAAAGGTTAGGGGAGAAATGGGTAGAAGGATGGAGTTGAAACAAAGTCAAAATGAGTAAACTGACTTCGACCGACCCTAGGACCGACCTTGGGAGGGTCGGTCGAGTCGAAAAATGCAAACCCAGAAGTCTTTTGACATTGACTGACCTTAGGACCGACCTTGGGAAGGTCGGTCGGAGTTAAAATTTGCAAAACCAAAGTTTTCTAACTTCGACCGACCTTGGGAAGGTCGGTTGGAGTTGAAATTTGTAAAACCAAAGTATTCTGACTTCGACCGACCTTAGAACCGACCATGGGAAGGTTGGTCAGAGTTGACAAATGGAAAACGGAAGTCTACTAACCTCAACCGACCTTGGGACCGACCTTGGCAAGGTCGGTCGGGTCAAAAAAAATGTGGCTTAACTAGTAAACCATTGGGAGAGTAATGATGGTGAGAAGAAAATAATATGCACATAAGAACCTAAGAAAACAAGCTTAAGAAATGAGGACAAATAAATGATTTGTGTGACTAAGTATGAGTTGTAAGGAATTAGTAATTGTAATCGGGAAACATTAATGAAGGAACGAGTTAGATTAATAACAGATAATTAACTGTACAATTCCGTGTATGTTATTGGACTCGAATAGTAATCACGGACCACCCATGAACAGGGGTTTTCTGATGGTTCCCGATGGTGTTTTTGGCTCAAAATTTATGTACGTGTAACGTGAAAGATGTACAATACGTTAGTAATCAAATGTTTTCAATTTGAATTCGAATTAAGCACAAAACTTAGTGCACAAGTTATCAGGCAGAAACAAAGGAAAACGCTAATTCAGGAGCTGAAAAAGCTCGGTTTGATTCCAAATTTCAACAGAGAGTTAATGGAGTCGAGGAGAGTCGGGAAACCTGAACTTTAACCTGTTTTACCTTCGGATTCGAGGTGTTTCTTCACGTCGGGATTCTTTGGAGGCCTCGTTGATGACGGATCCGAAGAACTTCGAACCGAGCTTCTGACTCCTTGTTGTTCTTGATGTTCTTCACGCTCTAATGGTGTTTTGGTGAAGGTTTGATGATTGTTGATGTTGTGGGAGTTGGAAAAAGTGTTTTGGTGTTGATTTTGTGAGAGTTCGATGAAATTTCGAGGCTCGGATGTGTAAAAACGTGGGGAGGTTGTGACGGCTGAGTTTCTTGAAGTGTTAGGGTTCTTGAAGATCTGGTTTAATCAAGAGATAAGGTTCCTTATATAGGCTTCCTTAAAGATAGAAAAATCTGGTAAAAACCAAGATTTACCGACGTTTTAGCTCAAGGGCTTCCAAAAGGAATTTGACTATGAAATTTTAACCACGTGTAAAGGATGATATTTCTGATTTTTCCAAGGTGGAATCGAATTTTTTGGATATTGGAATATTTTTAAATTCAATTTCTCGTCAGACAGCCTAGCTCGGAGAACATCTGTGAGACTTGGGACAGATTCAAGGGGTTGCTGCGTACGTGTCCACACCACGACCTCACCAAGGAACAACTATCTCAGTTGTTCTACAAAGGATTGGTCAACCAATGCAAGACGATGATCTTATCCTCCCTTGGTGCAGACATACTGAAGAAACCTGGAGATCAATTCCTTAATGGAATTGAATCTCTTTGCGAAGAGATTAGAGATTGGGCCACAGGTGGATCTAGGGGTGGTACCGCTGGTTTATATCAAGTGGGCGAGGGAGACGCTAAATTTGGGAAATTAGTGCAAAGTCATGAGAAGTTAATGGAGAGCAATGCTCAAACGTCCACGAAGGTTAGCGCTCTACAGAAGGTGGTGGAGCAAATAGCAATGAATAAAATTCCTCAGCAAGCGAATGTGGTTAGTGCACGACCACACTCTCAGGGCCCTGACTTGCCAGACTTTCAGAATGCTGAGGAAGTCAACTATATGAGTAACCAAGGGTATATGCAGCCATGGCAGGAGGGGAATCAACCCGATCAAAACTTCTAAAGTTAAGCCGGCTACCAGGGAGGTCAGAGACAATACATGCAGACTCCTTATGGAGGAGTCCCTTCTAACCGACCATCCCACCCTGCCTCGTCATTAGAGGCTGAAATGGCTGAACTGCGCGACATGATGTCGGCTCTGATGAACAAGACCCATGACGCTCACAACGAGATCTTGACCATTCGCAAGGAGCATAAAGCATTGCAGTTGTAGTTGCAGCAACTTCTGGCACAACCTAGACAGCCAGGTCATCTCCCATCTCAAACTCAAGTCAATCCTAGGGAGCATGCGAATTCGGTCACCATCTTGTCAAAGATCTTAGATAATGCCAAGTAGCCCAAAGGCTAAGTGTAGGGCGGGTCCTCCTCACGCATTCAATTCTTCACACAGGGGAGCCTCTTTTTTCCTTTAATGTTTTTCCTTTATTATTTTAATGTTGTTTTATTTGTTAATTGGTTCATGGTAAGTTTCTTCTTCTTTAGGTTAAGTTTCATCAAAAAAAATGTCAATTTTTCTTTTCCATTTCGAACACTGGGGACAGTGTTCCTGCCAAGTGTAGGGCAGGGATCCCCTTTAAAAAATATAATAAGTTTTTGTTTATAATATGCATAAGTTGTGAGTTTTATCAATGTTTTACTAAACTTTTGCATGTTTTTTATTGAGATAAGATTAGGAACGAATAAATGCTTGTTCTCTCAAGAGGTAAGCTTTCTAATGACTTGTAGATTCCTGTTTTGAACTTCTTGATTCTTTTTATTTAACATGAGTATATGATCTTTCTCCTAATTCTTTCCTTTATTTTCTTTTGGGTATTATTTTCTTTCTTTTTTTCAAACTGTGAAAAAGTCTTTTGGGTGAAAATCTTAAAAAGGGTTTTTTTTTTAAAAAAAAGATAGAAGAAGAAAAAGAAGAAAAAAAAAGAAAGGAAAAAAATCTTCTTCCAAAGGGAAAGCATTATATTCCTTGAGGTTTAAAAAAAATGCCTCAGAATAAAAGCAAGAAACGAGAGTTTTTCCTTTTATTTTTCTTCTAAATTCCCTATTCTTTTAATGCAAAAAAAATCATGGTTGATTTAGAAACCCTTGCAAAACAGGGCTGAACCATAAAAACCATTGATGAGGGTCTTGGCCACATTCAGAAACTCTTGAAAAATAGAGCTGAATGATGGAAACCGGAAAAAGGAGAGATTAAAAAATCCCATACAAAATAGCCCAAAAGTTTTTGATCGGTTTTGAAATTATTTATTTTATACCCATTAGTATGTTTTGATGGATAAGGAAGATTAAGTGATACTTGTGAAATAGAGTCAGACAGTTGGGAATATTAATCTAATTGTCATTCTAGAGTTTATCTGTTTTGTGCATAAGTAATTACACCTTTCTAATCTAGTTTTGCTCGAGGACTAGCAAATGGTAAGTGTAGCGCCTTGATAAGCCATAAACTTATCATATTTTATGCATTAGATTTAGGGCTATATTAATCTAAATAAGGTTAAATAGATGTTATTTATGTTATATTATGTGTTAAAGTATATTATTTGTACAGACTTATGTTTTGTGAGCTTTTTATACAAGGAACGAATTCCTAGGCAAAAATACAGGTGATGTCGGGCATAAAGCCGGACGTCTCCTGCACGGCATAGGTCTGGAGCAGAAAAGGAACCCTGCCGGGTATGTTGCCGGGTATATCCTATCCTGCACATATGTGGAAAGTCACCACGGTTGACCAATCGATGGCAGTTATTTACGGTTGACGGTTTGACCATTGTCGGGTATGATGCCGGACGTATCCTGTCCGGCACAAGCAACTTTTTGCCTGGCAGTTTTGACCGTTAACGGTTACTCACATTTAACACGTGGTGCCAGATGACTTTCACCCGGCATGCCACCCGGCACAAGGAGTTTTTTATTGCCTATAAATAAGCCGAAGGGCTGCATCAAATGTCACACTTCAACACCCCCATACACTCCATTCACAACTCCATTTCTGCCCCACTCCATTGTTGGTGTCCAAGGAAATTCTGCAGAACCATCCACGCGAAGAGAAGAAGAAGAACTTGTCGAGTTAAGGCTATGACCATCTCCTTCTCCCCTTTGTATTCTCTTTTTTGTAGTTGGGTGGATGGTGACGTAGAATTCCTTGTTAGTTCTTGGTTAGGGATGGATTCCGTCTTTGTAAACACTATGATCATTTAATATAATTTCCAAGCGTTCATTAAGCCTTTGTTCTTCTTGCAAGAGAATGGTGTTGGCCTCTTTGTTCTCTTTTTGCAAAGTCTACTTGAGGAAGAAAAGCCCAAGAGTAGAATTGGTTGAGAAGTCTTAATGGTCTTTAATGCTTTCATCTATGATTTAGAGTTAGCATAAAAGATTGAGAATTAACCCATCTTCCCCCACTATCTTGTTCATTTCGTGGCATGATATATGCTCGATTTGATAATGGGTAGTGAGTTTCTTGTTATCAGATCCGAAGCAGGAAAATGGTATTCACAACTTGAACGTGTCGGATGTACTGCCGGATGATTGGTGGCCGGCATGCTCAAAGTCTTTGAACATGCCGTGCATCTGGTATCCGGTAGGACATCCGGCGCATTCATTTCTTTGGTTAAATTCGATTCTTGAAGTTTCATTGCGTGATCATCTTGTTACTTGGTAGTTCCAATACCGAATTTAGGACAAAATATTTATTTAGTTAGTAGTTTTAGTTTAATTGTTATTTTCAATTCCCCCCCCCCCCCACTTAGAATAGGTTTTACCCGGATTAGGACTGATTTTCTATTAAGTCCCTTAGGTTTGATACTCTCGGTCGTAATCTACTCTCACTGTACTCCGACCGGGATTTTTGCTACCCGTATAGAGTTGTAGGTTTATTTTATATTTTCTTTGATTTTTCAATTCTTTTTGTACATCCTTTCCCCCTACAAAAATTCTGTTAGCAAAATGGCGCCGTTGCCAGGGACTTGGAATTAGTCCAAGTCCTAAATTCGGTAAAACGCCCTATTCTTTATTCTTTGATTCTTTGATTTAAATTGTCCATTTTGTTATTCGGTTGAATATGCCGGGTACATTGCCGGATGGTTGGCGCCCGGCATATTCAACATTTCTTATTCTTTAATTTTTTTATTCGTTGTTTTTGTTCACTAGGTTGAGTGTGCCGTGCACTATGCCGGGTAGCACACGTCCGACATTTGGGAGGAACACTAGTGGAAAAAAAGTCTTATAACACAGGGCTTTATAACACGGCTTTTGTCTAACCGTGTTATATAATGTTATATAACACGGCTCTCTTGAATTTATACCACGACTCATTTTAGCCGTATTATAAGAGAACTTGAAACGACGTAGTTTCGTTTGTTTTGGCGGAAAATCGAGGATTTTATACCACGGCTCCGTTGAGCCGTGTTATAAGAGCTGCAGGAACGAGACTTTATAACACGACTCATTTATAGCCGTGTTATAAGATCAATTTTTCGGCGCTAAAAATCCCGCCAAAAGAAAAATAACCAAATTTAATTTGATCTTATAACACGGCTGCCGTTGAGCCGTGTTATAAGAGCTGCAGGAACGAGACTTATAACACGGCTCATTTATAGCCGTGTTATAAGATCAATTTTCGGCGCTACAAATCCCGCCAAAAGAAAAATAACCAAATTTAATTTGATCTTATAACACGGCTGCCTGTAGCCGTGTTATAAGAGCTGCAGGAACGAGACTTTATAACACGACTCATTTATAGCCGTGTTATAAGATCAATTTTCGGCGCTAAAAATCCCGCCAAAAGAAAAATAACCAAATTTAATTTGATCTTATAACACGGCTGCCTGTAGCCGTGTTATAAGAGCTACAGGAACGAGACTTTATAACACGGCTCATTTATAGCCGTGTTATAAGATCAATTTTCGGCGCTAAAAATCCCGCCAAAAGAAAATAACCAAATTTAATTTGATCTTATAAACACGGCTGCCTGTAGCCGTGGTATAAAGTCGACAGTTTTATAACACGGTTCAGAATAGCCGTGGTATAAAGTCGTCGTTTTTTATGTTGAATAGTTTTTATAACACGGCTTGATGAATCCGTGTTATAAAGGCCTCATTCGGGACAGCTTTTATGGGTGCCTTTTATGATAGATTTTTATGACCAGCTTTGGTCATTTGGGCAAAAAAGCCCTGCGCCGCGGCACTTCCTCCTCCCTCTCTTCTCTGCTGGTTCCAACTCGATTCTCGATTGTTGATTTCCGGCTTTGTTCTTCTGGTTGTGGTTGGTGGTTGTTGTTGTTAGCCACCGGCGACGTCAGTGCGCTCCCCCGCGCACCAGGTAAGTGAAGGCTTTCCTTCTTCCTCTCCTCTACCTCCTTCTTCTGTCATTCCTCTCTCCGTCCGTCCTCTTCTATCTTGTCTGCTTCGACATCGGTAAGTGACGGTGAGCAGCTTCTTTACCTTCTTCTTCTCTTTCCCGCTGGTTTGCTCCGTCTTCCCCTGTCTTCTCTGGTTCGACCTCGGTCATCTCCTCTGGGTTGGTAAGCATGGGATTAACACGATTACGCAAAGGTCATGCCGAATTTTTTCAAGAATCGTATTAGTCTTATTAATTAATTAATTTATTTGTTATTTGTGTAAGTCCATTGCCGGACAGGATTCACCCGACGCACAATCCGGCACATTCAATCTCAACTTTTATTTTACATTTTCTCTTCAAATTATTAGAGTTGTTTGTAAATATTCCTTCCTATTGCACTCTTATGTTATCTTTCCCTTCTCTTTTCCGTTTTATTTCTTTTTCTTTTTCAAGTTGAACACGCCGGGCGCAACGCCGGGGCCTGGGTAAAATCAACCCGGCAGTATTGGAGGAAGTCCAATGTCGGGCGCCGCACACCCGGCACCGCGTCCGGCATGCCAAATTTTATTTCTTCTCTTCATTTCGTAAATTTAATTATATAATTGTCTTAATATTAATTAATACGCAATATTATAACGTTGTGTTCTGCTCCTCCTGAATCTATAAAAGGTGAATGCTTCTTCGGTCAACTAGTCTTCCTGAAGATCTAGCCAACCTTGACCCAGAAATCGAGAGAACCCTTCTTCGCTCCATCAGACAATGAAGAAACCTACAAAGAGCATTTCCTACACAAATGGCAGCACCAACCGTCCGTAATAATAATCGACCTTCCAACCAAGGCCAAAAGCCAGCAATCGACCTCCCTCTCCTTGCACAGAATTAAAAGACCTTTTTCTTTAAATTTTTTAAAAGAAAAGGTCTTATGGGACTAGGGTGGACGGAGCAGAAAAAACAAATAACAAAAGCTTACATTTAAATAAGATCTTCCCTTGGAGCCAAGGAAAGATCTTGTGGGACTAATGAAGTGAGGTGCTACTAGGCGTGACAACCGAGCTACTACCGCAAGCAGAGATAACCTCCTACCGGTAAGAGTATGAAGGTACGGTCAGATGTGGTAGAGAAACGCCCTTACCGGTTGCGAAGTGCAAGGAGTCTCATAGATATCCCTACCGGTAGTAATAAGTAAAAGTCCTTGCCGATAGTCTTGAAGCGTCGGACAGTTAGAAATAAAAAGTAAACTGTAAAATAGCCTCATGTATTATAGAATATTCCAGAATAGTGGTGGGCCCAAAGAGGCAGTTACACTTCATAACCGGTCTATAAATATGGACCATAGGCTGTGTAAAAGGGGCACACTCACACTAATACATTGGCAAGTATTCCTTTCATTGTCGTTCAGAGAGAAAGAGAGAAGTCGGATCCACAGCAATTTCAGCAGCGAGCCGGCGTGGCAAGCCGACCAGTCTATCCTTTTCTCTATAAATAACAATCAATGCCTCATTTATGAGTACGCATACATTAGTATTGTATCCCTCACTTATATTTTGGCATTCATGCCAAAACCTTTGTCAACTGACCTCCGTGGACTAGATCATTCAAGATTGAACCACGTAAATCTCTATCATCTTGTTTACCCATAATCAATAGCTCACAACCGTAATCCATAGCATACAAAGAAGATAGTATAAACCTATAACACAGATTACTCTTTAACATCATCCTTCCTGAAAAGGCCATATATTGACACCTCTTTGGATTTTGAAATATACCATTTTTTAAATTTTGCAAACAAAAGTTGCTTATAGTACATTTATAATGTAGAGATCACAGGCAGCAATTAAGTAAATTCATCGGCCAAGTACAGTCCCCACATTCAGGTAAGCTCAATTGTTCTAGTTTATCTGCTCCAACGTTTCCACTGTTTAGAACATAAGTACATGAACAAATAATTTGTTTTTAATAATTAAGTGCCATAAGGCTTTATTAAGGGATAAGCCTACAAGAGGCAAAAAGCTGAATGAGCCTTATTAAAACCTTGTTGGGCAAAACCCAGTGGGGAAAATCCCAACAACTAATGAAATCGGAGGTACACACAGACACAATGGTACATAAAAGGTTGTCACTTTGTAGTACAATATAATTCGACTTTATGCATCATAGTAGTATCACTAGTTTTTCATCCGATCCTTTCTAATTTCTTTGTTATATCTTGTCTGTTAACTGTTCATTTTGGTTTGGTGAACCTAATCCAAGATCTTTATACAAAGAAACTGTAACAGTGGTAACATAGTTGTTTCTTTCCTTCGCCATGACATCTGCAACGATACGATTGTATCTCTTAAAGGCATCCTCAGTTATAACTTCTCCAAAATGATCAACTAGTATAGGCTCTGTCACTGCTCTAATGGTACTCGCAATATTGACGAATTTTTGGTCATCAATATCTGCAATCTTCTTATTGTTGTCACCATTTGTATCCCCATCATTTTTTTGAAGTTTGTCTACATGAATGTACATGTCAGAAAGAGAAGTGTCAAGGTTCCAATCTATTTCAAATATTTCCAAGCGATTAATAGTGAAAGACCCTTCATCTTTGACTATATCTTCAATCTCCTTGGGCGATGGAAAGTAGAGTGGTATGTTGAAGGAATCCATCTTTTCCTCCTCTATCAATCCCTACACATTCAGTTAGACATGAGAAAATTTAAATATTCATGATAACGTATTAATAATTTTGTATTTAGTGTAAACTTACATGATAATAAAGTCAAGACTTAAAACATTACTCCCTCCTCTTCAAAAATATAAGTGGTTTAGAGATGAATTTGGACCGAGTTAAGTCTCAATACATCCATAAATGACTTATATTTAGGAGGTAGTAGTTATTTGCTCTAATTTTATGGGCTATATGTATATAATATGGTCATTTGCAAAAATATCGTGAAGCTACAAGGTTATAGTTTATACCTCTGACACCATTTGATTTAGCACAATTGCTAAAAGCTCGAATAAGTAAAAGCTCTCTTTACTTGATCGATGATCACTGCGTCTTCCAATTAAGGTTAGGACCATCCAGCCTCCATTGACAATTTCTTTTGAACGACATGTTAAAAACTTCAAGAAATCACTTCTGAATTGATAATAGTAACCATCGACAACCTTGGTTGAGCTAGTCTTTGAAATGTGAATGTTGCCCTTGTTGCTTGTTTTTATATCTTGTGGGATTTTAGAAAGCCAGTGGACAGAAAATGATGAATGAAAAAAATTAAGACTGTGACTCGGAAAGAGTCGTCCATAGAAAGAGCCAGGCACACCATATATGAAACAATGACCAACTTCCTTCAATTCCTCCTTAAGTGTCTCCTGGAAGCTCGACATTGTCTTGAAGATAGTATTAAAGTCGTTTCCCGGAAGGTCATTTAAGTAGAATGTGAAGTTTAAAGGAGGTTTTTGCTCTCCTAGAGTTAAACGGACTTCATTGAAGGCTTTGATTAAGTCACTGAATAATGACCTAACAGCAGGCCCTGAGGAGCAACCCAAGTCTGCAATGGTTACATTCTCCATCGTCATGCCACTCCTCTCGTACAGTTTGTGAATGGCCTCTTCTTTTATAGCCTTTGAAATGGATAAAGCCTTCCGCTACATGCAAAATAGCGAATTGATTATAAGAACATTATGCCCAATTGTTTTGCATATAATGACCTCCTAATTGATAGGATATATTAGTTGACTGATTTCAACTCAACCTAGTTAAGCAGACTAAATTAGTTGAAAATGAGACACAATTTGAATTTAAGTAGCTACTAAATGATATTAATTGATATTGACTGATGACTAATTTTGAAAAAAATTAACTCAATCATGCCTAAATCAACTAAAAACTGAAGAAAAGAATTGAGCGTATTATATTTCACTAAAATAAAGAGGGAAACATTATATATACCTAATTGATAAATTATTCCTGTTCGGTAACGACACTATATCACACACACACCCACACCCCGTTCAAATCATAAAGCATATACTTATAGACATTAACATGAGAATATAATTCCGGCTAATACTATATACAAATATATAATTATATACCGGTAAAAGCGAGTTTCTGACATAGCTTTTTTCTCCATCTCCTCCATTCATGTGCAGCAGTCTCACTAGCTCCATGGTTGTACCTCTATCCTAATTTCTATGTCAGTTTGCGTAGGCTTTTAGAATTGGGCATTCCATGCGCACAGTATGTGTATATATACACCTTTTTTTTTGGCACTCTGGTCGGTTTGAGTATACAACTTGCAATCGTGCTGATGAGCTGTGATCGTTATATCAAGAATTCGGTTAGTTCGTTTGAAACATTATTGAAGCCTAACATGATCTATCTAATATTGGGCAGATACGGACAGTGCATGACAGATATTTACGTGAGACAGTGTGATGTCATCAAGGATATTTTGCTACGGGATTTTAAATCGATCTATGGTTGCCTTTTTATTATACTTTTCAGTGGTTGCATTTAAAATTCTTACCACCCCCAGGTCTGGATATGACCAAATTCGTCATGTAGGAGTATAAACAGACCATATATCAATAGCATAATTAATTTAGACTAGGGTGTTAAAATATGTACATATAGGAATCCATCCTATGACATGTGGGTTAGTTAGAAATTACATCAACCATTGGGTCATGATAGTTATTCACTATATATATACATACTACATGTATATATTAAATATTTGATATTCTAAGTATAAATGAAAATTTTTACTGAGATATGATCGAACATTGGATATGTAAAAATTAATAAAAATACATGTAGGTCTCACTAAACCACATTGATATTTTAATTTACATAATATTACAACATAAATTTTGTACGGTCAAAATAATAAGAAATAAAAGTATATGTTGGCTTTAAATTGTATAAAATTAAAACATAAACATATATATATATATATATCATTTACAAAAACTTTAAACATTTATAAATTATATATATATATATATAGTTGTATTTATTTTACAAATTTTAACCAACACGTCAACTAATTTAAATTATTATTTATTATATTTTTGTATTTTATTAATTTATTTGATTTTTGTAAAATTAAAAAAATTATATAGTAAAATGTATAAAAATACACAAATTTTAAAATTATATACACATATATCATTTACTAATTTAATTTATTTTGACAACTAATTTATATTAATTTCGTAAATTTTAACCAACATATGTACTAGTTTAAATTATTATTACATGTACTCTATTTTATAATTTATTAATACGTGTGATAATTTGAAAATTAAAAATATTATAAGTATCAAAAATATATTATATATGTTACAGATATCTTATATGATAAATAAATTCTGGTATGTAGTTTTAATTAATTTTCACGAATTAGAAAATTTTACTTTACTTAAATTTCTTTTTTAAAATTTGATAGCTAAAAGGTAAGAAGTAAAATACACTAAAGGTATTATATTGAAAAAAACTATAAAAAAAAATTGTATAAGAAGATAATATATCCACTATGGCAGCAGCAGTATAGGTTAGTATTTTGAATTATGTAGTAATCACACTTTTAAGTTATAAAACAATAATAATTTTATTAATGCTTCCGAATATTAGCTATCAATTCTTATATTCTAGCACAATATCAACTGAAATTTCATCAGCATTATTAGTCGGTAGCAATTTCGAAACTTAAGATAGTAGCAATTTAGCTACTTGTTAAAAATATTTACTATCATAGCCAAAATGGTAGGACAATAGCAACCATAATCAAGTGTTAGTAGCAATTTCATAATTTTGCTTATCTACATGATAGTTGCAACTTTTAAGATAGTAAATTAGAATCTTTTTGCTACCATTGCTCAAATAGTAGCATAATAGCTACCATAAGGGCTTGCTTGGTATGAGGGTATGGGAATGAGCCTATGAGAATGGAAATAAAACACTTTCTATTACCATGCTTGGTAGGAGGGAATAGAAATTTGTAGAAAGTGGGTATCGGAATCAATTCTAACCTATTCCCATAGATTGATTACTAGGGGAGGGGGTGGTTATCACTTTTCAGAATGGCTATTTTTTTATTACTAGTTTTTAGCATATTTATTAGTTAGTTATCTTCTTGATGTTTCAATTTGTAAAAAAAATCAATTTTCATTAAAAAAATGAAACTAAAAGACAATTAATTTTATTTAAATATGTTATTAAATATTATTTTGTGAAAAATAATTTAACTAATTATACTTTATTTTCTAGATACCTTTTGATATTTTTATTATTTAGTTCTATCAAAATTTTATTAGATTTTCAACAAAGAAAATTGTAGAAAACAATAATATTTGTGTGAACTAATATATTTTAATCAATTAAATCTGAATTCAAATATTATAACTAATATCAAACATTTTTGATATGGCTGTAGTTAATAATAAAAATGACATATTTAGAATACACAATATGGTCACATTGATATCTTTATAACTAAAATTTAATTATTATAATTTATGTTTAGACAATAATACTTGTATTAACTATAGAGCTGATCAACTACAATCCGGCCTGGCGACCCACCCGAAAAAAGCCTGTGTGAAAAAAAAATCGGGTGGTCTTGAACAACAATTCGAGCTCGAATAAATATATACAAAAGGTGGGCCGGACCCCGACAAACTTTTGTGCCCGCGTCTAAGCCAGACCCGGCTCGAATTACTATATACACATCTAAAACTATATAACATATAATTTATTTTTTATTTTACATTATATTAGTTTAATATTTATATAAATTTTATATAATATTTATTAATATTCATTTTAATTGTATTATATACATATTTTTAAAAAATGAATAATTATATTGAAAATAATATAAAACCAGGCTGAGGGGAAACAAGCTAGGTTGGGCCCGCTCATTTGATGAGTTCTAATTTGCTATTATATATTTAATATATAATAATAAAATCAAATCAAATTTAAAGTTTAAAGTTTAAAGTTTTTCAATAAAAATAATAATTGATCATAATGTAACATTTTATTTTACATGTGAGCGGTGAATTCTATATTTAATTATTAAAAATTTGTGTGAAATTTTATTATTTAAATATTATAAAAAATAATTGGTACTATTTTTTAATGAATTTTAATTATTTGGACAACACAATAAGCATGAAAATAAAGATGAAAGTATAAATGTTAATTGTTTGTCTTAACCAAACAAGGGTATACCCATTGATTCTATTACTATTCCCATACCCTGATTGAATTAGCATCAACCAAGTAGTAGCAATTCATAATTTAGCTACCGATATTGGCAGCATAATTACTTTTACTAAAACTATTGGAATAAAAGATAAAATAACTACTATTGATGGTAGCAATCATGTAAGGTGGTAGGCATTTAGCTACTAGCTAAAAGTTTAGCTATTGGCTAAAAGTTTAGCTACCATTGTCATTGTGACAGCACAAAAGTAACCACTTTGTGTTAATAACAACATTGGTCAATTGAGACAATTGTTGACTATCAAATAGTGCACTGCTAAACTTGCACCTATAAATATAATCAAATAGAGTAATTTTTAGTTGCACTATTTGACTACATTAAATGGGGGACAATAAAATACTTGCACCAATTGTAATAGTAATAGGGCAACATCACGCCTCGCCCTAATTGACCCTAATTGGTATAATATCCCGCCGCACTGCTGGTGGTGTAGAGATTATCAATTATTGCAAGTTTAGCTGGCACACTAGTTGACGATGTCAAATAGTACAATTTGAGCTATCGCACTAATAGGCATTGTATCAATTGGTGCAAGTTCTATTGTCGCACTAGTTGACGATGTCAAATAGTGCAATTTTAGGTATCGCACTAATAGGCATTATGGCTCTGTTCGGCATGGCTGTTTTGGCAGCATAAATGCAACATATTTGACAGCAGGAATGTGCTGACATAAATGCAGCATATTTGCTGGCAGGAATGTGCTGGCATAAATGCAGCTATTTTGAAAACTGTTGTTTGGCAGTGCAGCATATATGCAGCATGTTTGGTTAAGTTAGTTATATGTAGTGTGTTTACCGTTTTCGTATTACAATTATAATTTATTATATTACACTACGTAACTTTATTTTGTTAGTAAAAATAAATAAAAAAATTCACAAACAATAAAATTTTTATTTCTATTATTTAAGCAAAACTTGTAACTCCTAAACAATATATTTTTATTATCTAAATTTTATAATAAAGCGTTTCAAATTTTCTGATAATGTTATGTGAATTTATTTAGTGAAATTATAACTTTTAATAATATATAATATTTTTGTAACTTTGTATGTTAATAAATTTATATGCATTCATATTTCTATATACTATTTTAATATTTTAATTTATATATTAACAAGTGTGTATATTTATTCGTTTTTTTAATTTTATTAATCTATGTGGTATTACAAATAATATATTATAGATTTGTATTATAAATGTGATTTTTTGTAAAGTTGGCTAAAGATGTAGTACTATTTTTTATAAATTATTTAAAGCATTATGTAATTTGTAATAAATAAAGTAACTTGTAAAAAATTTCTTTTTTTAAATCAATAGTCACAGTAACTGCATTATGAAGTGAGTAAATAAACGGAAGTGAAAGCAC
Organism: Limonium bicolor; assembly: GCA_023374045.1. Taxonomy (NCBI): domain Eukaryota; kingdom Viridiplantae; phylum Streptophyta; class Magnoliopsida; order Caryophyllales; family Plumbaginaceae; genus Limonium; species Limonium bicolor. The sequence continues at coordinate 317,796,479 of CM041777.1, read as the reverse complement.
GAAAACGAAAAAGTATCATTTGCTGCGGGCATTTATGCTGTCATTTATGCTGACATTTATGTTGTTTTAGGCGAACAGCAAAAACAAATAAAGGAGTCCAAAACAGCATATGTTGTATATTTATGCTGTCAAAAAATGCACATATATGCTGCAGGCGAACGCACCCTATATCAATTAGTGCAATCTCCGAAATCGCACCTAAAAAACATTATCAATCGGTGCAAATTTATATTTGTGCACTAACAGACTTTGATATCAAATAGGGCAAATAGAAGTTGCACTACCTTACCTAGCAAAGGGGGCAAAGTGCAGAAATTGCACTAAGTGATAACGTCAGGTGTTTGTCGCCCTATATAGTGTGTATTGATTTATAGGAGCGATTTTAGACTTACCCTATTTGATGGTCACTAAATAGTGCAATTCCTTCTTTTTGCACCATTAGTAAATTTCTAGTCTCACAGTTTTTTTTGCACTAACACCCCAGCCAAAAACAATCGGGAACGGTAATATACCTATTTTCGCACCATAACCCACACTACTTGCCTCCTCCTTTCTCCCTTCATCGCTCCACGCTACCAGGCCACTTGAAATGCGCAGAGCACCTCCACAACAATATATATATGTTATGAAATTTTAGAGTAGATATTTTTTTAGACTATTAATAGTAAACCTATTTAAAAAAATGTCATATTTTTTTCTTTTTACGAAAAATGAAAAACAAATTCACAGACAATATGCTAGACTTGAAACATTTACCATAGCAAAAGGAAAGAAAATATAAACAGCGTATACAACCACTTTAACCTTTGTGCTTCACTTTTCGAAAAAAAAAACCTGTGTGCTTTATGTCATTACATTCTATCTTACGTCAATACTGACACTTTATTAAACTGATGCTTACAGCATATAAGCAACGTCCCTTGTTTTAAATAGTTTGAAAATAGATTAACAAGGCTGTAAAATTTTATATTTTAGAATTATATTTAAAAGTTATAAGTATTTAAGTCTTTTAGACTTATATGCGTGAATAAAACATCTCGTTCAACACATGTTAATTAACTAACAATAATACTATTTTGATGAATTATTTTAACATTTTAGTGCATAATTTTAGAATATTATTATATCTGAGTCAAATATATTTATGATTGGCCTTATTTTTAATACTGGGTTGCTATTTGTTGTACAAAATTACTAATCACCGTAGTATAAAATTTTTTTAAATCATATTAACGTTGTAAACATGATATAACATAGTGTTGTAAATTTTTTTTTCTCGAAAATATCGTTTTGTCATCATAAACCATTAAAATAGTGAAAAACGATAATAAAAGACATAAAACCCGTTATTAGTGGTTTTAAAGGTAAAAAATTTAAGTTCACATTATTAAACGTTACGTTTAACGTAACATCCGATGAAATTATAAACATTTTCCAACATTTGGTACCAAAACTGGGTACGTAAAACAGGAAACAGTTAAAAACGTCAGTTTCCGGTTAAAAACGCTTGTACTATATATAGTCGAATCCCCCTAAAAAACTCATTTCTCTCTTACTCACTCTTTCTCCTATCTCTCTCCCATCAGACCTCTCTTATGCTTGCTAGAGCCGCCGCCGGAGCCGCCACCTACCGCCGCCGACCACTGCCGGAAAAAATTTCCGGTGAGTTTTTCAAAAAAAAATTCAAGTTGTAGATCTTGATGTTGTAAATCCGAATTTGGTATTAATTTGTAGAAAAACACATTAATTTAGGCTATATCTACAAATTAAAATTCTGAAACAAAAAACCTTGAAAACTCCATTAATGGAGTTCGGGCAACTCGCCCCGCCTAGCGACACGAAATGGATCTAGTCGCCCCGCCTAGCGACATGAAATGGCTCCAGTCGATACGCAAGGTCGTGCCTTGCCCCAGGTATCAACACGAGCTGCTGGTGTCGCGCGCCTCGCCCTAGTCTTCAACACGCATTCCCTAAGCTCGCTCCGCGCATCGACACGCCCCTGCGAGCCTCACCCCATGCCTCGTCACGCTCTGGATCGCCTCACCCCGCGCCTCAACACGTCCCGTCACTCCCGTCGCTTTGCATCGCCTCACCTCGTGCCTTAACACGAACTGGCGCGCCTCGCCCCGAGCATCGACACGAGCAAGCACGGTTCGCCCCGGTGTTCGACACGCCGAGACGCCCCTCGCCCCTACAAACGACACGAGTTGCTTAGTCTCGCCTCGCCTATCAGGGCGAGTTGGGGCTTATTTTTTTGGTTGATTTTTTATATTAACTAACGTATTTTGCTATTGTTTTTAATTTATATTGTTATTTAAGTGTTTACCTGTGATGGATAAGCTGACGAAAGCGATAAAAAAATGTGTACACCAAAAAGATGAAAGACTGTAATGTGGAGCAGCCAATGACAGCTTCGTACCGTTGTGAGCGCGATGCTGGACTTGATCCTTACGGCACTCGACTTTCCACCCACAACAGGGTCATGCTGAGCCTCCACGTCACTCATCCTTTCACCCACAGTAGCCTGTCATGGATTGGTACATCAAACATCGCCATCCAAAAATTTTGAATCCTGACGTGTACAACAACACCTTCGTTCATCGGCTGGATCCCGCCATAGTAAGTTGCACTTTTTATATAATTTCAGTTGATTATAACATTTTGTGAATACTAGGCTAACTTAATACATGTATTATGTTGCAGCTCATGAGTGAGACAATCGAGATTAGAAAGCCTTACTTTCCCGGGAACCGTAGCTGTGACTGGCGTTACTACCGTGAGGAGATACCGGAGCAGGAACAGAGGACAACGGAATAGGGGATATATGAGGTCTTCGGCACCTTATCTATATGGGATTCGTACTATCACCAGTACAACGCGCCGTAGTTTAGGGTTTTATGTTATTGTTGTTTTAAGATACAGTTTGGATGGTTTGTTGACTCAAACTTTGTTTGACTAAACTGTTTGTAGTTGTAATGGATCTTCATTTGTACGACCTTAATTTGTGTTATGTTATAAGTTTCATTGATTTATGTTATGTGGGATTGTTTCCTTACAAAATCCCTAAACTTCAAACAGTTTCTTCAGAGAATTGAAAGTGAGGCTTCATTGCCAAATTTTCTAGATCCAAACATCTATCATATCAAATGAATATCTAATCATCCAAACGTTTACCACGCTGAACAAACCTAATGTTGCTGCCACAAGACATGAAATATATCCAAATGTAGAAATTCCGAGCAGCAACCACCTAAAAGCGTTGTGAGGGCTTGAATTTAGAAACGCTTTCATGATCCTAAGTTACGTTGTGAGGTAATGAGTAATAATTAATGAATACATTTTCCAAAAAGTAAAAAATTAACGAGCACATTATCAGATGTTGTGGGGTTTAACTGTCTCAGTCTGGTTGCACTTAGTCTTTCTTGCATTTTTGTAGAAGCAAGATACAATACGGGGTTGTTGTTTCCGAGATTGAAAACCTCAGAAGGATTTCATCAATGGTAGAATTTGAGAAGCAATCATGGAATATATTTGTGGAGATTTTGTACTTGTGGAAGACACCCATTTCCTGCATGTTAACATTCTTCTTGTGGCAAGTCACTGTTTGTGGAGATTTTCTTTCTCGCGCTATCTCCATCTGCTTCTTTTGTGTCATTTGCCTGTGAGGAAATGATCTCGATTATCACATCTTTTTACTGATGAAAACAATTGTAAAAATATACTTTGAGTTGTTAGGAGATTTCGTAGATCCTAAAATCACTCAACTATTAACAACAACTTAAAGGATAATAACAAAATATTGGAAATATGAGATGCCAAAATTTGTGACAGTTAAAGTCACGACCTAGCTCAACTTATGACACTTAAAGTCACGAACAAGCTCAACTCGTGACACTTAAAGTCACGACCTAGCTCAACTCGTGACACTTAAAGTCACGAACAAGCTCAACTCGTGACACTTGAAGTCACGACCTAGCTCAACTCGGGACACTTAATGAGATGTGTGTGTGTGTGTGTGTGTGTGTGTGTGTGTGTGTGTGTGTGTGTGTGTGTGTGTGTGTGTGTGTGTGTGTGTGTGTGTGTGTGTGTATGTGTGTGTGTGTAAATTGCTTATTTTAAATGAGATGACATGCATGTACATTCTTACATAGCTATTGCATTCTGATTTTACCATGCTAACTCATAAGATTCCTTATAGGACTACAGAAGGTACAAAATGACATTTCACAATTTTATGGGGAATAACATTCTTACAGAGCTAGTGTATTCTGGTTTTACCATGCCAACGCATAAGATTCCTTATAGAACTATAGAAGGTACAAAATGTATGGGGAATAAAATTCTTACACAACTAGTGCATTCTGGTTTTACCATGCCAACACATAAGATTCCTTATAGGACTACAGAAGGGATGAAATGACATTTCACAATTTTATGGGGAATACAATTCTTACACAACTAGTGCATTCTAGTTTTACCATGCCAACCCATAAGATTCCTTATAGGACTACAGAAGGTACGAAATGACATTCCACAATTTTATGGGAAATACAAGGATGTAACTTCTTACATGACTATTGAGCTTCAGCATCACCTGTAAGGCCACAGTCACTATCAGATATGCTCACACACAACCACCATGTTTTAAGCAAAAATCAAAAATCTAGAGTTTGTGCTTAGTCTATAAAAGGAGTAGAGTTGCTACTGATTATTTACAATTCATAGTTCCACACCACCAGCACGTTCAAATTCACTACCCATTCACATTAGCATGGGTCACCCATCAAATGATGAAAACAATTCTAATCTCATATGGGAGCATGAATCTCTTTCTGATACAAAAGAGTCAATGGGCCACAGTGATGTTTCAATGGTGTTGGAGCATAAATCACTCCCCAACCAGGACGAGTCTGTTGGTGGTAATGATGTTTCTGTGATGTGGTGACCCGATTCTCCTCGTAATACGGATGAGTGGGTGGCGTGTATGACAGCTCCATATTATGGGAACTCGGATCCCTCCCCGATTCATATGAAGGAGAAAGTGATATTTCAATGACGTTGGAGGATGAATCACTCCCCAACCAGGATGAGTCGGTTGGCAGTAATGATGTTTCTGTGATGTGGTGGCTCGAATCTCCTCGCGATACGGATGGGTGGGAGGGCGTGTATGACATCTCCATATTATGGGAACTCGAATCCCTCCCCGATTCATATGAAGGTGAGAGTGATGTTTCAATGGCGTGGAAGCATGAATCACTCCTCAACCAAGATGAGTCGGTTGGCAGTAATGATGTTTGAGAATGTCAACTATGTTTTTCCCCAAAATAGATGTGTCCACATCACATTCCAAGCAATGTTGGAACTTGGATTCAACATTTACAATCTAGGTTAGATAGATGGTCTGTAATGTAACTTAGTTTTATTAACTTAGTTGTTGTAACTTAGTTATCGTAACTTAGTTGTTGTAATCATTTTGACTCAAATTTGGTCATTCAATTCTCATTTGTCTCAAAAAAAGGGGTCTCCCCACAACATTCCAACTTATTCAACTGAGTTTGGTGGAAAAAAATTTTGTACTGCAAATAGTAAAGTTTGCTATTCGCAGTACAATTTAATTTTAAATCATATTAACAGTGTAAACACGTAAAAATGTATCCCCACAACCTATTCTGTACTAGCTTTATAGTCTTCGAAGTCAGGGTCAATGGCTTCTTTCTCAATTGATTTGGAATTACATGACTGGGAATCTTCCTTCTTTTTTTAATAAAAAATGATTTCCGGTATTGATAATAACAAAGAAGTAATTGGCCAAATTTGTTACTAATCAACTATAAACTTCTTTGGTTAAATTACTTTCAGATATCATTTTCTGGAAAAAAAGTACAGGAATACAACATTACATGTTTACAACGTTAATATGATTTAAATAAAATTTACACTGCGGTGATTAGTAATTTTGTACTGTGAATAGCAACCCCCTTTTTAATATTAAATTTAGATTAATAATTTTATTTTAGACCAATATTTTATAAATCAAACTATTTAAAATTATAATAAAAATGTTCTTTTACTCCGTCCAAAAACTTAAAAATTGGTGGAGAAGGTGGAGAAGTTCATGAGGCATAGAGGCAGAGCGGAAGCTATAGTCAGAATATAGAATTCAGCTATGTACTCAAACACGGAAGAGGAGTACAACGACCAACTACAAGTATTCAAGGATACATACTAAAACTATCCACGCCTTATCACATATGTGACAGTAGTTTTGAAAAGGCACAAGAAAGGTTTGTAAAGGCATGGGTCAAGAATGTGACGCACTTCGGGAACACGATGACAAACAAGTACGATTAATAGTCTGATAACTTGTAAGATTGTATAACCCTTGTTATAGAACTAACATATTTACTTAAACATGTGACAGGGCTGAGAGCGCTCACTCTACTATGAAGGTTACACAGAAGAGTGCTAGACACACTTTGGATGTCATCTTCCCAAAAATTAATGACCATGTCAACAATCAAGTGAGGGAGTTGAAGAAGGACTTCGGCTGTGCATGGACGAAAAGCAAAAAGGAGCATATGAGGGTTTCAATTGATGATCTAATCGGGAAGGTTAGTGTCTTATGCTTGGATGAAATAGTCAAGGAGCTTGGTTAGGGGAATACATTGGAACAGATAGGTCACTCTGTGGGTGAGAAAAGGTGACCTCCCATGAAATACCATGTACATGTAAGCTAAACAACACGTTGGATAATGGTATCCTGTGTTCCATTAGAGATGTACACCATTCCTGGTACACTCTGAGGTTGAGCTGGAAGAATAATGAATCGACAACACTAATGCTCGACTACAGAGAAACAAAGAAAATCAAGTGGCAAGCTATTGCTACTAAGGTGACACAATCAGACGATCCGACACTGATGGTGAGATGTTATGGTTACATCCACACTTTCATTAATCCAGATCTGCCATGTAGGAGAACCTCGAGAGCAACAAGAGATTGGCAGACCTCTAGGGATGTCCAGTCCGAACCGATAGGAACCTTCGTCTTGGGAGCGTAACCAACCACGGGTGAGCCAATACCAAAAACCACCATCCAATGAAGATTCTTTTACACAAGATCATCAACTTCAACATGCTTCATGTCTGTGGATACATTTTCTTACATGGGGGGATTTCCACCCCGACCTATTTAGTATATCACTAGATATATTGATGTCTTTGCATATGGAAGTTGTGGATTCAGGGTAGTAGTTGATTACCTTTATATGAACCAGGATCGGTGGAAACAAGTTTGTAGGTGATGCACACTGAAATGAAGCATACAAAGTCAGTGAAATATTCCTACCATACCATGTTCAACCAGACAAGATACAACGATATGTTAAGGGAGATACATTTCATTGGAGATGGCCCGCTACCTCTGAATAAGTGGATGAGCACTGAAATGGGGACCGTGATCGTGACACGATACACTTCTATAGTAGTGTTCTACTCTGCTGTATATAGGAATGTCGGAAATAGTACGTACCCCCTATCGAAGATCACAATAAATCATGGTCAACCAACAGGAGAGATCCACAATGGAGTGTACAACCAGGGTCATTTTGTTAGGTTTTGTATGGTTCAAGATTCTTCACTTCCCCTGACTATCCACAAAGGTTTCATTACAGAAATTCAAACAATGTTGGAACTTGGATTTACCCATTACAATCTAGGTTAAAAAGGTGGGCCACAAAGCTACTATAACAATTTGACTCAAATGTTGTGAGCAAAGATGTTGCCAAAATGACTGTTGAAGCTGTTTGGAATGTCGATTATTATTTCTTCAAGACAAAAGGTCACTCCACCACAGTTCAACTTATTACGATACTTGGTGAAAAAAATTGTAACGTAGTTTAGTAAAAATTCATTGTTATCAACTATGAACTTATTTGTTTAAATCACTATCGATATCAATTATTGAAAAAGAGTTACACGGATACTTCATTACATGTTTACATTATTAATGTGATTTAAAATAATTTTATACTACAGTGATTAGTAGTTTTGTACTACAAATAGCAACCCGGTATCATTATCCTTCCATGATACAATTTTTTCTTTCGTAGTTATAATTTCAATTATCTTACTATTTGTACCACCAACATTTTTAATATTCATTAATAAAAAAAAATTCAAGATAGTTTTTAAAGTCATAATTTCATTACCTTAAAATCTTATTTTTCATAAAGTTAGATCGTATTACTTATTTATTATTACCTTTTATCCATAATTTTTGAGTTATTATATCTATAAATCTTTGAATTTGTGTTATTACTTTTCTTTTATATTAACATAGTAAAATAAAATCTAATGGATCGATAGATAAATGGAAAAATCTATTAGTATATTTAATCAAATAGTTTCACAAAAATTTTAATTTTTTTTCAAAATTATAGAAATAATTACATTATTATGAAATATTTTTGAAAAAAATTAACCTAGTAATAATTGAAAATTATATTTAATGTCTATTTGTGTTTTGAAATATCAACTTATATAAAATAATTTTTTTAGAAATATAGTCTAGTTACTAATGGATAAGAATGAATTCATTTAAATATTTAAGTTAGATAGAAAAAAGTTGTAGAAAGAAAAATAAAAAAAGTGAAAAAAGTATGATTTTTCATCCTAGTGGTGAGAGCTTATTTTTTTTCACCATAGACGTGAGAAATTGAGTTATGTATTTAAGTTTATTAAAAATAAAACAAATAAATTTTCTATTACCATGTCCAAATATAAATAAAGTGAACCCTGGTGAATATTAAGCTAAATTTATGGTCATCGTCTTTCTTGTTTCATCTGGAAAAAATAACACAGAGTGAGGTTCTGAATAGTTCAAGTTTAAAAAAGTATAAAGAAAAAATAGTTAATAAAAATATAAAAATTTGATATAAAAATTAATGTCTATAAATTATGAAAAGAAAAAGTGAGCAAATAAACTATTTTTGATAGTGAAGAATGAGGCCTAAATTGATTTTTTTTTTTAACCATATAGTACGTAATTGATTTTTTGGGTAACTCTGTCTATAGTACGTAATTGATTTTTGGGTAACTCTGTCTCTAGCAGCACTGGTACTTTACTACTGATAGATGATAACGCAGAGAGAAGTATTTAAAAAAAAAATAAAACGCAGAGAAGACACCTAATTTGTTCTCTTTTTTGTTATCTGTTCTTCCCTTCCTGGTTACTGGGCTGTGTATACTACTTTCGTCCTTTTTTTTTTCCGTTCCAGCATTGTACTTACGTTCTGTTCGTTAATCGGGCATTTTGAGCTCTATCTTTAAGCTCTCAACTACCTCCTTTATACTACTATATACATGTTCGTTTTCCTGCGTTTGGATACATACCACTTCAAATTACATGCTTACCCATCGTATCCAGTAGACAGTAGTGTCCACCACCGTATATGCAAAATTTCCTTCCACCATTCCACTCTCATCAATGGAGTCACGCTGCATTCTCCAAAATAGAGAAAGAAGACAGAAAAGCTGTGGAGGTAAGAGATTCTATACTTGAAGTTCCCCACCAACCTTAACGTTTCTTCTTTCTCATCAATTTTTGCTTCATATGATAAATAGAAGTGATGCGGTGTTATGGGTATGGGTAACAGAGATTCCAGTATGGAAAACTAGATATAGAAGTTAGGTTTGCTATCGCCTATTTCTATTCAACCTAGTAGCAGTAAAGGGCGCAAGAATAAATTTTCCTCCCAGAATTTGTCTGTAATTTATCCATTTTGTGACGGTCCTCCAGTGGTTCCGTTCCTGTGACATAAATTTACTTCTTGAACGAGCAGTACCTTCACCGCCTTGTTCCTGATATCTCCGGTAGAAGAAGAGCAATTGCTTATTGGGTACGTGGGTTCGAAAAACAGAATTAAGGGTTCACATGAAGAAGATTACCAAAAACCGGAAGCGAGCGCGTTGTCATCCTCCATATACTGTGGTGGCAATGGGGGAAATACCAGACCCACATTTCTTTACCATTATCGCTTCTCCGACGGTACAGCTGCGCCAACTAGTAAGCTATTTCTACTACTCTGCTTTTGTTTCATACGTACTTGGGTTGGGTTTAAGGTTAGCTGTCCGTTCCTTGTACTGTGATTAAGTTTAAAACGTGTACTTGTTTATTGTCTTGTCTTATCGTAGAAAATACCTGATAAATTTGTTGAAAAGCACGGGGATCAGCTCCCTGAACGAGTAACCCTCCAAATACGGAAGGAGAAACAGAAATGGCCAGTGGGTTTGGTGAAACGGAACGGTAAGATCTGGCTATTGAAAGGATGGTCGAATTTTGCTGAGCATTACAACTTATGCATTGGTCAGTTCTTAACGTTCCGGTATAGTTGCAAGGATTCTGGGTTCCTTGTCTCTGTATTTGATACGTCTGCTACAGAT